>JANBXA010000007.1:141755000-142010000 GCA_030556225.1 Cricetiscus sungorus
ATAGCCCACGAGGGCCTCAGACTCACAGAATCTGCCTGGCTGCGGGAGTCAAAGGCATATACCACCACACCCGGTCCAGGGTTCTTATCAAGTGGGTAACAATACTTTTATTAGTGCCGTATTGACACACCAGTGCTTGATAACCACTGCTGTTCCTATTATCACTTTCTCTTACCAGCTTGACTCTATGGCTGTTTTTTCAGGACCTGAAGTTCCTTTCCACCCATTTCATAAACAGAACCCCCCACCTCTGGAAGACACTTGGTATTTCACAGGTTTCCCAAGGAGAGATTTGCTGGCAGGCTCTCTCTTGGGACAACAAACACATGACCGCTACCATCAATTTCCTCACTGGAAATTGCCATTAGTGGATGGGATGCTTCACACACACAGTGTGGATTCCTTACACTGCCTAATAGAGTTCAAGGAACAGTAAACACTCAACAAGCTTGCAGAATTAATTTAGTAACACAGACTCAACTAAAAAGGAAAGGAATCTCTCATTAGGGTCACATGGTAAGATTAGAACTGGCTTTGACAACCTAACACTCAGCACTGTTCTCAGTACTGATAGGCGTCTAAAGCCCTCAGAGCCAAGTCCTGTCTCGTGCAGCCAACAAGGAAAGTGGGAAATCAAACACTTGTGGAGCTAAGCAGGGTCAGCTGTGGAACAATTCATGGCCATGGGGATGGGATGCTGCTGCACGATTACTTGAGATGGTTTTGAGTAGCTTCGAACTCCCTATGAGGCTGTCTTTGACCTCCTGGCTGAAATCTTCACCTTCCAAGGGCTGAAATTGCAGGCATGTAACACTGTGCCTGGCCACACACCTTCAAAGGCAGGAGAAGTGACGTGTAGAGGTCAGAAGGTAACTTGTAGGAGTCTCTTCTCCTTCACCATGTGAATCCTAGGGACCGAACTCAGGTCATTAGCCTCAGTGGCAACTGTCTTTACCTGCTGACATGGAGAGTCAAGTTCTCTTTGTGATCACCATCTTTTCTACTTTATAGTACTTGACAGCTAACTCAGAGTGCATCATCCTAGCATGGTGGGACCCTAACACAGCGGCTCCAGGGAAGGCCATTCACCTGGACAAGTGTGACCCGATTGCTCCCATCAGGGACAATCTGAAGGGCAGATTTTCATGTGCAGAGAATGAGAAAAAGATGGGAAGAATTGGAGACTGTCCCTTTATCCCACATAGACACAAATTATAGATTACATTTCTCAGAGGTCAGGTTGAGCCAATTCTGCAGTGTCCTATTGAGATGTATGCTAGTTAGTGAGTTTTCACAGCACAAATTCCACTCTTGTGTGGTGAACTCATTAGAAATAACTTTGCCAACAAGCTAAGCAGACACGGTGATCTTTGAGCAGCCAGGTTCAAATACTTGCAGAGCTATTTTTAGCATTTGTTTACACAGAATAACTAAAGATTTGCACCTCAAGAACAAGAACAAACAAGGAGATTCATAAGTTCCAGGTCTAACTAGTGTCCAGAGGAGACTCTTCACCAGGCCTGTCTCTAGCCCCATATTCTGAAGTGTGTGTGTGTTTTAAGAGACAGTCTCAGTGCTGCGATTAAAGGCATGTGCAAGCACACTTGGCTCCCCAGCTCCAAACTTTGTGCTTTTCTTTAATTACTTTATTATTTTGTGTGTATGAGTGTTTGGCCTAAATGTATGTAGTATGTGCGTTTAGTACTTCTGGAGACCAGAAGAAGGCACTGAATCCCTTAGGATTAGAATTACTGACAGCTGAGAGCCACCAAGTAGGTAATGGGAACAGAACTTGGTCCTCTACAAGAGCAGCCAGTGCTCTTAATCACTGAGCCATCTCTCCAGCCCCTAATTTTTTAAAAATTTATTTACTTTTACCTTATGTGCATTGGTGTTTTGCCATGGGTGTGAGGTCCCCTGGAACTGGAGTTACAGACAGTTGTGAGCTGCCATGTGGGTGCTGGGAATTGAACTTGGTCCTCTGGAAAAGGAGTCAGTGCTCTTAACTACTGAGCCACTGTCCCAGCCCTGCCTTTTTTAATTACAGTGTGCGTGCGTGCATGCGTGCCTGCCTGCCTCTGTCTGGACATGAATGTGCCAAGGCTTAAGTGTGGAGATCAGAGGACAACTAGCAGGATCTGGCTCTCTCTTTTCATCATGTGGGTTCCAAGATCAAACAGGTTGTGAGGCTTGGTTGTAAGTGCCTTTACCCACTGAGCCATCTTGCCAGTCCTATGCTTCCGTTATGTTACACTATGTCACATCCTCATGAATGTGGCCCCAAATAGTCACAGGATCAAACAGATGACTCAATTGAAAAACAAAACAAAATGCACAAAAAGAAACAAACAAAACTAAGTGCCAGGCAGTTAAATTAAATAAATTAAATAAATTTATTTTATTTTCTGAGACAGGGTTTCTCTGTGTGTAGGTCTGGCTGTTCTGGAACTCTCTTTGTAGACCAGGCTAGCCTCAAACTTTAATCCTGAGTGCTGGGAATTAGGGCCATCCTGCAGTCACACTCTCAATGGCTACACTACTGTATGAAGTCTACTCCAAGCCTGCCCATCTGAAGATTAAGCAAAGATCCAAGAGGATCCTAGTGTTCCACAAACCTTCCTCCTTGAGCAAAGTCCAACACTGGTTAAGAAAGAAAATGAACATGATCTAGGGGGCTGGAGAAATGGCTAAAGGGTTAAAGAGCACTGGCCTTTTTTCTAGAGGCATGCGCTACCACTGCCCAGCCAGCAGCCCTTGTTTATTTTTAAACAGAAAAGCCATTTTTTTTTGCTTTATATGTAAATTCAAAATATTCAGAATACTAAAATAAATTTATTTACTTATATATTTTATGTATATGAGTGCTCTGCCTGCATGTACTCACTCCTGCATGCCAGAAATGGGAGTCAGTTCTCATTATCAATGATTATGAGCCACTGTGTGGGTGCGGGGAATTGAACTCAGGACTTCTGGAAGAGCAGCCAGTACTCTTAACTGCTGAGCCATCTCCCAGCCCCTTAAAATCAATTGTTAAAATAGGGTATAGTAGACTTCCATTATTCCATTTCAGAATCTACAGTGGACAAAACAAGCAAGGCGGTGTGGCCGCAGTGTGGCCGGATGGTTCAGTGGCTACGAGCATTTTGCTTGCTCTTGCAGAACAGACTCCCAGCATCATCTGGTGTCTCGCAACCATCTGTAACTCCAGCTTCAGGGGTTCTTCTAGCCTCCCTCCATGGGCACTGCACACATGTGGTACACATATACACACATATATGCATGCTGACAAAACACTCACAAATATAAAATAAATACATCTTTAAAAAAAGACAATTATGGCCATGTGTTAGACATGTAAACCAACACAAGAGAACCCACTTCTGAAATGGATCTGCACATGTGTGGTCAACAGACCCTTTAACATGTCACATGTATGGTCAACAGACCCTTTAACATGTCACATGCATGGTCAACAGACCCTTTAACATGTCACAGCATTTACATCAATCATCTATCATTCATTTTTCATTTTGCTTTCAGGACAGGTTCCATGCAAGACTGGCCTCACACTTACTCTGCAGACCAAGCTGGCCTTGATCACCTGGTCCTCCTGTCTCCACCTGCTGAATGCTGCGGTTACAGGTGTGTGGTACCACACCAGGCCTATATAATGCAGGGGATCAGACCTGTGGCTTTGGGCATGCTATGGAGGCATTCTACTGAGCTGGGTCTGTAGTCCTTGGTAGTAAAATGGAGAAAGAACGGTTCTTTAAAGAGATGGTAATGGAACTGACATTTGAGGGGGAACAAACATTTACTTTTATTATAAAATAAACACACACACATCTCACACACACACACCACACACATACCACACATATCACACATACCACACACACTTCACACACCACAAACACACACACACACCACACACTCCATACACACACACAAACCACAAACACACTATACACACACCACAAACACGAACACCACACACACACACACACCCACACACCCTACTCACCCCACACACATCACATACGCCACACATACACACCTCTTGAAATGAACCACAGATCTAAGTATAAAAGCCTGAGTTATCTGAATTACAAAACTTAGATGAGAGGGTGATCACCAAGTCTGAAGACCTGAGTTTAATCCCTGGGCCGTATGGTGGAAAGACAGAACTGGCTCCTGCAAGTTTTCTCTGACCTCCACACACAACACTCCCCCCCACCTACCGTAAATAATAAACACATGTAATTTTTAAAAAAGTATAGAAGTGAAAATTGAAAACTTTTACAACTAGGGATAGGTAAACACTTACACAGGAGGTCCTCCTGCTTGTTATGTAGATCTGCCTGACTCTGCCTCCCAAGTGCTGGGTTTAAAGGCATGCACCACCAACACCTGGTTGTTTTTGTTTGTTTAACTTCTGGAAATCCTTTGCCGCAGCCTCCTAAGAGATGCAATTACAGAGACACTAAGCCTAGAAGAAATGTTCTGTACCTTGATTGCTGTGGCTGGTTATGCATTTCATTGTCTGCTAATTATATTTCAATAAAGTTGAATAAAAAATAAAGCTCAGCAAACCACCAGGACTAGTACTAAAAGGTATGGTGGAAGCTTGTCTTCTGTGGTGTCATCATAACACCGCAGGTTGGGACAAGAATGCTTGGGATTGGCACAGTGTACACGTTCTCAAAGTTTCAGCAGCGAGAGGCCCCTTCTCCTTATGCTCATCCTCTATCCCGGCACCACCCACCATCTTCCCTGATTGTCCTGGGCTCAGGGACTAGTCAGACAAAGGATCACTGTCGGTGAACTTGCCTGGACCTGACACACACAATCACTGCTCAAGTTCAGTAACGAACGCTCTTGCCCTTTAATATTGTCCTGCTTGTCTTTCCCATAAAACTGAGGTGATGGTGGAAGGTACTGGATGACCATGGCTCTTCAAGAGAAAACCCACTCTGAGTACAGTCATCAGTCAATCATAAGAAAAGGGAGGTTTATTCAGGAGGAGCTGAAGTCATGGCCCCAAACACAGGAATACATACTCTGAGCCAAAGGTCTAACACCAACCTCTCTCTCAGCAGGAAGGTCAGAAGTTCAAAGCTAGCTTTGACTATCTAGCAAATTCCAGGTCCATGAGACACTGCCTCAAAGGAAGGAAGGGTGGGTGCAGAGGGTCACAAGCCAGTGCTGCCTATCTATTGAGCTCTCCTCTCAAGAGGCACCCAAACAGCGGGCTGCAAACACTGCCCCGCAGAGACAGCCACGGTTGCGGAGTTTTTGTAGCGCCTAGATTGGTACACAAGTACTTCTGTATTTTTTGCATAGAAACAACTGGGAAGAGTCAGCCTAGGCAGGCGCATACTTCCTGTCTTGTACCAAAGAGGCTCTTAAGCAGGGCATTCTCAGGTCCTGGCAGTTTCCCTCAGAGGTAAGACCTGGTTCTTTTTCAGAGTACCTTAGCTTAAAACAGCTGAATAAAAAGAAAGAAAGGAATGGGGGGCATAACCCCTTCCGCACAAAAAACCAAACCCATAGCCAAGAGCCAAACAAACAGCAACCTGTCACAAAGCCACAGGCACTTGCTGAGTGTCTGTTCCTCCCTGGGTACTGAAAGTGGCTCTATCTAAGATAACTAGATTTCCTCCTAGGGAACTATCACTTAATGTGACTTGTTTGGAAAAAGTGATCCAAAGGGTGGAAGTTGGCCTTGTGGTTTTCAGAGACATGGTCTGTTTAAAAGGCGGCCTCTTTCTGTCTGCGGGCCGCCCCACGCAATGTGCACAGGCTGGTGTGTTCCCTCTGCCCTCCTACTCTCATCTCCTATACTTCAGCAGCAAAGCCAATTTTAAAACCAATTTAAGCTGCCCGCCTCTCACAGTTGGTCCGTGCCATTCAAGGCTGCTCCCAGAGGGCTTTCTAAGCCTTGAGACTTATCGATTTGGCGGGCTGTGCTGCCCTTCAGCAGGTAGACCAGATAATGAACCTCACAGTGGTTGATTAGTAAGAGGCCATCACTTGGTGAAAGGATTGGTGACGGTGGCCTTCCTTAATTTCCCTGGGCAGTCACCCCACTTCCCACACCCCGTAGATGGCACTGTGAAGCTTTCTTTGCACTAATCACAGATCCCTCTCACAGCCCCTCACCCTGTATAAGCCAGGCCTCCATCTAATCACGTTTAGAGGTGCTGAGCTAATGGGAATGCTGGGAACACAGGCCACACAGTATTTCATCTGGTCTCCTTCACATTCTGTCCTGATACAGCCAAAAGGCAGGCGCGCCTGCACTTCCCACCTGAAGGCTCTTTCCCAGCAAACATGGTGTCTCAGAAAGTTAAACCCGGAGCTGAAGAAACCACCGTCTCGTGACAGATACAGTGGTGCACACCCATAATCCCAGCAGGGAGGTGGGAGCAAGAGGACGAGGAAGGAGTTGAAAGCCAGTTTTCTCTGGCGCTAACTCACTCTGCCTCTGCCTCCTTCCAGGGCCTCAACGCTTCCTACCCTAACGGTCAAGAATCCCACTTGTGAGCTATACACACTTTCCCCTAGCTGAGCGGGGTATTTTCCAGATTGCAATTATCATGTGATTATGTCTGTTATAAAAAAATTAAAATACTGTTATGGGTCCTAAAACTATTTCAAGGTGGAGAGATGGCTCAGCATTTAGAGCACTTGGTTATTCTTGCAGAGGACCTAGGTTTAGTTCCCAGCATCTGTCAAATCACCCGTAACTCCAGCTCCAAGGGATCTGTCATCCTCTTCGGGCCTCCTCGGGCACTATGTGTAAATGTGGTGCCCAGACACACTGGGGCAGCACACTTACACACATAAAATAATAATGACAAAAATATTTCAAGTCAGATGCAACTTATCAGAGACACAACTTTGTATAAGGATGTGTCCAGTCTCTGCTACTACCACAGCACGTGGGAACAATCTCCCGAAGAGAACGGAGGAAGCACTCCTGCACACCCCCAGATAACTAGAGCAACTGAAGGGCAAGACCCTGAGTTCAAACGAGGAAAGCAGGATTGCCCTGCCCCGGCCTGCCCGCCCGCCCCTGCCCCGCCCTGCCCGCCCCATCCGGCCTGCCTGTCACCTTCCAGCACTGCTCCTTTCACGCACTGATGGACATGTGGCCTCACAGTGCCATGCTGGAAAAGACCAGACATTCATGTGGTGGCCATTTCACAATTCTACCTCAATGCAGAAACCTCTGACAGTGGCAGACACAATAACAATCTGTGCTCTTCTCCACAGGGAGTGACCTCTGCTTTTCGCCCAGTTTGGCTGTATGACACTACTAAAGACTGTTGAATAAAAGGTGTTAAACTGGGCGTGGTGGCACTTGCCTTTAATCCCAGCACTAGGGAGGCAGAGGCAGGTGAATCTCTGAGTTCAAGAACAGCCTGCTCTATAGGCAGGGCTACACAGAGAAACCCTACCTCAAAAAAAAAAAAAAAAAAAAAAAAAGCAGTTAAGAGGCTGGATGGAGATACAGCTGGTAGAACGCTTGCCTGGGTTAGGTCCCTGGTACCACACTTGTGGTAGGTAGCACGTGCCTTGTAATCAGAGCACTCAACAAGGTGGAAACAGAAAGATCAGGTCAAGGTCATCCTTCGATACAAAGTGAATTCAAGGTCAGCCTGGGATATAAATCTCAAGGGGGGATTACACACACACACACACACACACACACACACACACACACACACACACACACACACACACACACTCACACACACACACACACACACACACACACACACACACACACAAAGAGAGAGAGACATAGTTTTGATATATTATCTACTGTTTAAATAAAAACTTTCACATCCTTTTGCTATGTAGAAAAAGCCTTCCTGAGATACCTGGTTGGAATAAAGGGGCTCTTTTCACTTATGAAGTCTACACATTTATTTCTGGCATGCAAACCCTCTAGAATAGATTGGGACTTTGCATTCTCAACTAAATGCCTTCCCTCTCAGACGCTTGGCTACCTCTCATGAGCAGGCTGTTACTGTTACTCTCCCTGCTTCTTGATGGTTCTCCATAGCCCAGGCTTACCTATTCCCTCAACTCTAACAGACTCAAGTTGTCATATGTCCCCTGGCCTGACTGTGGAGTCAGGCTGACCTGGGTACAATTGTAGCCCTGAACAAATCAGTTTCTCTAGTGTTCTCACCTATAAAATGATAACTATGCCTATCCCAAATATTTGATGTAGGATTTAAGTAAATAACCCATACAAAAGTGTCCCCCTCAATAATTATAGTGTGTTCCTGTCCTTTTGTGCATTTGTATCAGTTTTAAATCCAAAATACATTCTCCCCTAAGCAGGGTCTCTCCCTGGTCCAATAAAGAGCATCACACCAGCAGCTCACGACCGGGCAGCTGACTCTCCTGTATGAAGCATGCAGGAACTGCTCCTTCCTCTGACTTGGTGTCTTTCCTGCTTTAGGGAACGAATCCAGTGAGCAAACAACTCCGCTGAAGTGTTTTTTTTTTAACTCTGCTGAAGTGTTTTTGTGCTCAAGAGGTCACTGAAATGCCAGAACATAGATACAGGCACCAGGAAGGTAGGGTCAAACAGCTAAGGCTTTGTCACATGTTCCCCTCATCAGAGTTCCCACAGCAACCATCACTCATGGCTACAGAGAGGATGGCAGCGCAGGGCTACAGGCTACCAGCTGTGGTAGAAAGGCACAATGTCAAGTACAGGAAGCTGAGGTATGGCCATCGTGGGATTCTAAATCTTAACTCTTGAACTTGTGTCCTTCTGCCGAGGCTGCCTTGTATAATGGTTAGGCCCCAGTCCTAGGACGAGGAAGCAGCACAGGCCACAATCCCTGCTTAAAATTCTGAAGTGACCCAAGACATGCCTCTTCTTGTTTGTTTTCTTTTCTGTTTTGAGGGGTGGAGGGTGGGCAGACAGAGTCTCTCTGTGTGTAACCCTGGCTGTCCTGGAACTCCCTACGTAGACCAGGTTGGTCCTGACTCATGTCCTCTACCTTTGCCTCCCAGCCCTGGGATTAAAGGCATGCTCACCCATGCCTGGCTAGGGAGAGTTTTTACAGAGGTGGTTCCTGTGAGGAAAGTGAACCATATGAACTTCCCGCTCAGAAATTCCTGAAAGCCTCTCAGCCCTTTCCCTCAGCAGCCACCAGTGTGCTGAGGCTGGCGTCACAGGCCTGGCCTGAGAAAGCTGGGCTGTAGCAACAGCTGGCTCCATATTGCACACCAAACACCACATGTCAGGCCCCTCCAGTACTCACCCCCCAGGCTCTCACACTCACATGCTGGGGGCAACAACTCTGAAGATGACGTCTCAGGCTTGGCTTTCCTCAGAGGTCTTTAAATTCTTAGAGTTTTCTACCAAGATTTTTCTGAGAAAGATTTTTCAAGCAAAGGATTCTACCAGAGATGCTAAAGACACTGAGCCCTCAAAGTGGGGCTCCCCTCTTATTAGTATCTCATTTTCATTAGAAATAAACTAGGCTGGGCCTGGTGAATCAAACCTCCAATTCTAATGTCTTTGTGAGTTCCAGGTTTATCTGAGCAAGATACCTCAAAAAACAAAAAACAAAACAAAAACAAAAACAAAAAAGAAAAAAAGAAAGAAAGAAAGCAAGAAAGAAAGAGAGAGAGAAAGAAAGGAAGAGAGAGAGAAAGGGGTAGGTATCATTTGGATACCTACCAGTCGCTTCTAGTTTTAAGACTT
The DNA here is from genome assembly GCA_030556225.1 of Cricetiscus sungorus. Lineage (NCBI taxonomy): Eukaryota > Metazoa > Chordata > Mammalia > Rodentia > Cricetidae > Cricetiscus > Cricetiscus sungorus. The sequence continues at coordinate 141,764,740 of JANBXA010000007.1, forward strand.
ATTTTTATTTACATATGTGTCTATCCACAGGTATGTAATATGCGTGTATCATGTGCTTGCCGGTGTCTGTGGGCTACCTGAAGCCTGAGTTACAGGTGGCTGTGAGCTGCCCAATATGAGCTCGGAGAAGGACACCCTGGTCTCGAGTGAGTAAGAGCAGCAAGCGCCCCTCACTGCTGAGCCGGCCCCTCCCCGCCGTGCTCATCTGGGATGGCTCTTGAAAGCAAATGGTTGAGAAAGTTTTCTGAAGTAATACTTAGCAGCTTTCAACAATATCCTTTTTGTAATAATAAATACTTAAAAAAAAAAAATGTCTACGGGCTGTCAAGTTGGTTCAGCATCTGCCATCAAGCCTGAATTTCATCCCCAAAGCTCACATAGTGCAAGAAAAAACTAATACATAATACACACATAGTACATGTAAAAAGCGTTTTATACAACTTTATACAGGTCTTCTCTGGATCCAAAGTCCAAAGCTCTAGAGAGAGCAGAAACTCAAAAAGAAATGTTAGGAATTAAAACCATGATGGGTGGTAATGGCATACACATTTAACCCCAGCTCTGGGGAGGCAGTGGATCTCTGTGAGTTCGAGGCCAGCCTGGTCCACAGAGTGAGTTACAGGACAGGCTCCAAAGCTACAGAGAAACCCTGTCTTGAAAAACAAGTGGTTAAAAGCATTGGCTGCTCTTCCAGAGGAACTGGGGTCAATTCCCAGCACCAACAGGGCAGCTCACAACTGCTGTAACTCCAGTTCCAGGGGCTGTGATACCCTCACACAGACACACATGCAAGGAAAACATCAATGCACATAAAAATAAATCATAAAGAAAACCTCAGTAAAGACTGCTAACACAGCTGGCTCACACCTCTAATCCCAGAATTTGGGAAGCAGAGACAGGAATATCACAAACTCTACGTTATTTTCAGTTACGAGATAGTTAGTTCAGGGCAAACCTGGACTATATAAAATCTTGACTCAAAAAAACACGGCAGGAATGTTGTGCACAGGCATATATGCAGGCAAAACACTAAGACTAAAAGAAATCTAAAAAGACAAACTGATTGTGATTATATCATAATAACAAAAACAGTAACGATTACTAATGCAGAAAAGTACAGATCTGACTGCATCATCTATGTTCCTGTGACACTGTGCATCCCAGCAGAATGCCTTTCTCCAAAGACATTCTTTCTCTGGGGTGTACTCGGAAATTAAACCAGGAGACTCTGGTATTCTAGGTAAAGAGCTAGGATCCTGGATTCAGAGCTATATACCAACCCTTAAGGTTGTCTCAGAAAAATCCATAACTTTATACACAGAGAAATTTTTAGCAAGCTCCTAGGCCACTGGGGTGAAAGTAAAGCTTGAAGATAGGTTTGCCTGCCCTTAGAAACAGAAGGCAGAATGCTGGTTGCCAAGGCAGCAGGAAAGGAACAGGGAGTTGTTGAGAGGATAGGGCTTCAGCTCTGCAGGATGGAAAAGCCTTAGAGATCTGTGGCACAACAATGTGCATACTGTTAAGCAAACTGTTTCATACAGCAAGGAATGGTTAGGATGGCAAATCAGTTAAACTACAATTTCAAAAAGTGAAGGTTGCCTGTTAGGCCTTACAACAGGCTTGGCAATGGGCGAGGAAGTACGGAGGTACACAGCTATAACCCAGCATTTGGGAGAGGCAGGTGGATTTCTGAAAAGTAAGCTAGCCAGGTTAAATGGAGAAACTGTTTTGTTTTGTTTTGTTTTGTTTTTTTTAAAGCAAGGAGGGGCAGAGAGGAGAAAAATAACTAAAGACTGATTTACTTTCTAAGGCATGTAACTTCAGATGGATTGTTTTTGTTTTTGTTTTTTGGGATAGGGTCTCACTATATAGCTCTGACTGTCCTAGAACTTTCTATGTAGACCAGGCTGGCCTCAAACTCACAGAGATCTGCCTGCCTCTACCTTCAGAGTGCTGGGATTAGTGGTGTGTGCTGCTGCATTCCATCAGCCTTCAGACATGGCATTTAAGAACGCTAGAATTCTCCATTCCTCCTGACTTGTACAGGTTCTAGTTTTGAGTATATTTTACAATTTATGCCTCTGAATTTATCTAACCCATATCTTCCTCCCTGTCTATTCTGACCACTATGACTGCAGAGACCCTGGCTTTAATAGGACTTCTCATGTTTAAACCATCAATTGTAGTCTTTCTCTTCAAAATTATCTTGTTGTGTGTGTATGGATATTTGTCTGTATATGTGTCTGTGCCCCACATGCATGCCTGGTACCCACACAGGCCACAAAGGGGTACTGGATCCTCTGGAACTGGAGTTACAGGTGATTGTGAGCCACCATGTGGGTGCTGAACCTGGGTCCCCCAGAAGAGCAGCTAGTACTGGTAACTGCTGAGCCATCTCTCCAGCCCTTAAGGATCTCTCTTAAACATCAAATGACATCTGTTGGCACAGGCCTGTATTCCCAGGCACGTAGGAGGCTCAGCTTGCCTGGGTAAGAGGGTGAGTTAAAGAACAGTATAGCAGCTGGGGCAGTGGTGGCACACACCTTTAATCCCAGCACTTGGGAGGCAGAGGCAGGCAGATTTCTGTGAGTTCTTCAGGCCAGCCTAGTCTACAGAGTGAGTTCTAGGACAGCCAGGGCAGTTAAACAGAGAAACCCTGTCTCAAAAAACTAAACCAAACCAAAACCAAGCCCCCCCATAGAAAACAAACAAACAAACAAACAAACAAACAAACAAAAAAACAAAGTCTAAACAAGTTGCTAAGACCCTACCTCAAGACAAAAAGTAGCAGGGGGCTGGGGAATGTAGCTCAGTAGCAAGGTACTTGCTTGCTTAAGTGTGTGAAGCCTGGGTACAGAAGGAGGGGCTTCTATTGTATGTCTTCAGTCCACATTAATTTAGTTCTGGTAAAATGTTCACTAAGATTTTTCAATCAATCATAGGTTGTATGACAACTGTCCTATGGAAATGACGATGAGGGTCAGGGCACTGGTGAAGGAGGGACTGGAGACTAAAACTCAGGATGACTTAGAAGGATGACCTTTCTGTGGTCCTTTTAAAGAGACAGAGTTCTAGCGATGAACACCAAGGAAGGGAGCAGTGAGTCAGGAAGCCCTCATGCTGGCATGGATGTGAGTCAGGAAGCCCTCATGCTGGCTTCCTGTCTCGCTCTATAGCCCAGGCTGGCCTCAACCATCCATCCTCCTGCAGGCCAGACTTGTAGCCATGAGCAACAGGGACAGCAGCTTAGATTTCTCTTCCCTGATGATGAAGTTTCCTGGTATATCAAATGATTCTCCTAGGGGGAATGGATGTTTACTTCCAAGCCATACTGAAGAGAGGCATGAGTGAATCTTAGCGGAAGGTGATTGATGGGATTGAAGGGCAATTTTTAAAGATGTTCTAGAACTTAGACATAGCTCATAATTTCATTATAGATAGCACCCCCTCCTTTGTTGTTGTGTTTGAGATATGCTCTTCTTGTGGAGCTCTGGCTGTCCTAGAACTCACTATGTAGATCAAGCTGGCTTTGAACTCACAGAAACCAGCTTGCCTATGGGATTAAAGGAGTACAACTACATCTATCTTAAAAATGTATGTTTTTTTAATGTGGAAAGTTTATGGGGGGGAGTTTATGGAGTAAGGGAAGAGAAAAAAAGAGAGACAGAAAGAGACAGAGAGGGCTGCCTCCTCAGAAATGGCAGAAAGAGAACAACAATTTTTTTAAATTTAATTATTTTGAGATAAAATCCAGTAGCTAAGGCTGGCCTTGAACTCTTGACCCTCTAACCTCCATCTTCTGAGTGGAGAGATTACAAGAATGGCCCATAATGCTACATATATACAAAACATTTAAATTTATTAAAATAAATAAATCTTCAAAAACCTTCACAAAGCTTGGTGGTCATAGTGTCTCCTGTCTCTAACACACGGCACCCAGAGGCTGAAGCAAGATGACTCTATGAGCTGAAGGCCAGCCTGGGCTACATAGTGAGTCCCAGGTTAGCTTAGGCTGTACAGAGTATAACCCTGTCTTTAAAAAAGAACAAAACAAACAAAACAAGGATTCACAAATCTTTGTAGGAATAAAATGACAAGCTGGGCAGGCAGAGTAGCAAAGGGCCTGCTCTATCTGCCTAACTTACTAAATGCTATAAATCCCAGCTAACATCCATTAACAGACTTGAGATTTTATTTTAGAATCTACTAGGGATTTAAATCCGTGTGTGTGTGTGTGTGTGTGTGTGTGTGTGTGTGTGTGTGTGTGTGTGTGTGTGTGTGTATGTGTGTGTGTGTTTCCTTTTCCATCCCTACTAAGACAGCTGCTAACAGCTGTGAGGCCTTATTGCCCCTAAAGCCAGCTCTTTGGGAAGCTGCAAATACTCTTGACATTGTGACATTAGTATTAATGCTCGTAAGTGAAGGGAGAGAAGTACTCCACACATGGCAGATAGACAGGCAGGCAAATGCCTCTAATCTGATAAAAACAAGTGCACTATAATGCTATCAGTTAGCAGCCTTCAGAGGCAGTTGGGGAAGAGAAACGACTATTTTGAGAGCGAGTCCTAGGATAACAGTACCCGGTCAGCAGCAATGAGCTTATGAGCACACAAGAACTCTATACTGCACCAGTGATCCTGCCTGCCCTTTTGTAGTGTCACCGGCTACACGTAAGTACTTACAGCATGGACAGATCACTGAGGGCCCCTCCCACTTGGGTGGTGCTGGGAATGAAATCAGGACCTCACACTCTACCCCAGCACTGGGTTCCTTTCTGAGGAACTGCCTCACTTCTGGCTTGTGAACTCAGAAAACCCTGACTTCACTTTTGACCTTGAAAGAAGACGAAAGAGGGTGAGGATATGGCTTCTTAATCTTTCCTTTTCCGACCTCCTCATGCACCACAATGGTGGCTGCTACTTGGAGAGAAATGGCGTTCAGGCTATCCACAGCTTACAGTGGGTACACACAGAACACAATACACACAGAACACACAGAACACAATACACAGAATGTTCCATATAAAATGACTGCAGTAGAATTGACATGAACTGGTCCAATAGGAAAAGGAGTGTCAACAAATACCTGACACACTATCAAAAGAACAGGAATCTCTCTGCTCCATAGGCAGAGGGAAAAAATGAAAGCCATTTATAAAGGCAGCTGTAAGTATGAGGGTGGGGTCACAGAAGAGAACAAGCATTGAAAGGAACAACCGACAGACCATAGAATCCTACCCATCTGGCTGCAGAGAGAGCCACTGGGGGGGGGGGCTGAGAGGGCTCTGTTAGGAAAGCTTGCCTGCTGCCTCACTGGGTGAACTGGACAGCTCTCAAGAACACCGGAACACAGTCACCACACAATTTCTGGCTGGTCCTGCCAGCAGAACCCGAAGAGAGCACACACATGGTTTCACTAGTTTGGAATTTATTCCTTGGCTTTTCCAACAGAACAATGAGAAGCAGGAAAGGTGAATGGGGCATCTGTTTACTTACTGTGGGTGTGTGCAAGTGAGTGCCTGGGAAGCAGAGGGTCACAGCCAGTGTCTTTTTTCAACCGCTCCTACTGTGTGCCTGCGCGAGTGGGTGCTGGGGGCTGTCACTGAACTTAGAGCTCACCTATTCTACTAGACTGGTTGGCCAGCAAGCTCCAGGGATCCACCTACCTCTGCCTTCCTAACGTTGGGCTTATAGGTGTGCCTAGAGTTCTGTGTGTATCCTGAGGGCTTGAGCTCAGGCCCCCATGCTTGAGCAGTGAGTACTTCACCCAGCTGAGCCATCTCCTCATCAGCCTATGGTGTGCTTTTGCTTTTGATACAAGACTCAAATCCTCAGAATGAAACAGCGGGGCGAAGCTGCCCTGGGAGGAGAAGGCAGGGAGCCAGAGGCTCAAGGCCACTCTCGGCTGCACAGTGAATTTAGCTATACGAGCTACTTTCACATGGCCAACACAGGCTATATGACCCTGGCTTCACGTCTGTTTTCCTTTGTAAACAGCAGTTTTATATAAAGTTATACACTTATCAATTATTACTCTAATAAAGACCCTTATTTAAGTCAGGCAGTGGTGGCGCACTCCCTTAATCCCAGCACTCAGGAGGCAGAGGCAAGATATCTCTGTGAATTTGAGGCCAGCCTGATTTACAGAGCTAGTTCTGTAAATCAGGCTATGCAAAGAAATCCTGGGAAATCTTGGGAAAAAACAAACAAAACTACCCCCACAAAACAACAACAAAAAAACCCCATCCTTATTTAAAAAGACAAAGAGCCTCAGAAGGAAACATCAGGTTCAACTCTATGCCATGCTGAAGCCCCATCTGTACTTAAATATAATGCAGAGCTGAGTACAGGCAATGAGGGAGAAGGGGCATCAGGCCAGATCAAGGGGAGCAGGTACAAAGCTATCTGCATCTTCAACTCAGACACCACCACAGAACAACCTGCCCAGAAATAACTGTCCAAGGGAGAGAGAACTCAATCACTAAAGAAAATCCATCTCAATGAGTTCATGCTTTAATGAGCCACATACCTTCAGATTAAGCTGAACCCAAAGCTCTCCTGTGGCTGGAATTGATGTTCATTTCTAAGATCTCATGCCCTACTTTGTTGGCTTTAGTGGCATGAAGCCCAGGCTGCCCCTGAACTCACTATGTAGCCTAGGATGACTTTGAATTCCTGTTTTCCCCTTCCAAGTGCTAGGATTACAGGTGTTCACCATCATGTTGACACTTCTGACTTTCAGAAATCAAAATTACTGTGACTGAGAGCTTAAAAAGTAGTATTTTTATCACCTGCTGTAAGACAGTAACTCATCAAGTTTCACCTCATACTCTCTATATAATTACACACATCCTTCAGATGGCACAAACGAAGAAGGCATTACTCTATTTAAAGAGCCGGCAAGTGATCTTGCACTAACTTCTCAGCAGTCTGGCTTTATCACCCCACTTGGAGCTCAGTCACAGAATCCCACCACCAGAAGGAGACAGTACTTGATCTTTACCACCATCCAGGTCATCCCAGGGAGAGGAGTGACTTACCTGTTCTTCTGAGAGTTGAGATATGTGATTCACAGCAGCGTAGGACTCAATTTTGGGATTAAAGTGATTGATGATGGCTCTGAAATAAAGAATTAACATTAACATGGTCCCAGGTGAGAGATAATGATAATCTTGCTAATAAGGAGTGAGTTCCCTTGGGTTAGTTTTTGTCAACTCGACGCAAGTTACAGTTATCTGAGGAGACTCAACTGAGAGAATGCCTCCATCGATTGGCCTGTAGGTAAGTCTGCAGGGATTCTCTTGACTAAAATTGACGTGGGAGGGCCCATGACACTGCCAGGCAGTGCCACCATGGAGAGGTGGTCTTTGATAGTGCAGGAGAACATGATGAGGGACTGGAGAGCTAGCTCAATGGTCAAGAGTGCTTGCTGTTCTTACAGAGGACCTAGTTCAGATCCTAGCACCCACACGGGGTAGCATACATCTGATTCTAACTCCAATTCCAGGATCTGACTCCCTCAGGCCTCTGAGGACACTGAGTGCACCTGGCATGCACACATAGAACAGGCAAACATACACACACAGAAATAAAAATTAAAGTTGGAAGGAAAGAAAAGCATGCACGATAGTACGCCAAGCGAGCCAGTTTCAGTTCCTGCCTCAAGATCCCTGCCTTGAGTTCCCACCCTGCCTTTGCTTTGATGGAGTCACCTGTGAGCTTTAAGCTGAAATAAACCCTTTCCTCCTCAAGTTGCTTTTGGTCTCGGTGTTTATCACAGCAATAGAACAAGGGTAACCATCCTCTTCCTAAACATGCAGTTACAAATGGGAATGAACTGGAAACTGAAATGGGAAGGGTGTAATAAATTATTGAAGGCAGGCGTTGTGGCGCACGCCTTTAATACTAGCACTTGGGAGACAGAGGCAGACGAATCTCTGTGAGTTCGAGGTCCGCCTGGTCTACAGAGTGAGTTCCAGGACACCCTGAGCTACACAGAGAAACCCTGTCTTAAACCCCCCCCCACACACACCCAATTATTGGTGAATACATTCAAATGCCTCTGATGTGGAAATAAGCTAGAAAGAAAAGCACCTAGGTAAAAAACCAAGTCATGCTGAGATTCCTTGAGATGAAAAAGTGCCCAGGGCTGTCCCACTGGGGGCCTGGGGTTCCAGTTAGAATGAGGAGTACAGCGTGGGTGCTCAGTGAAGCTGGACCAACAAGTACACTACATATGGCCGCTGAAGAAGTTCAGTTTTACAGACCTGACATTCGGTCTTCATGCTTGCTAGTATGCAGTTTCAAACCAAAATTTAAATTCCAGGCACTGAGACCAAAATCAGAGTATCACTTTCAAACGTTTCCTGTCTATCCATTGTTCACATCCAAACTCACCACAGCTTGTTAAATTTACCTCTCAAGAAGTCTCTGAGGAGCTGGGGGAAAGCGCTTGTTAAACAGGTGTGAGAATCTGAGTTCAGAGCCCCAGCACCAGAATAAAAGCTGAGCATACTTATGAGACCCTGAAACCCCAATACTGGGGGAGGAGGTGCAGAGACAGGGGGTTGGCCACCAGCCAGTGTAGTGAAAAGTAATGAGCTGTAGGATCAGGGAGAGATCCTATTTTAAAATTAGGTTCCACAGGTACAATAGTGGCATGAATGTTATAGGGATAACCAACTACTTTCTGTTTGACTATAAGGACCTGCTCACAAAAGGGAACACATGCCCAGTACTATAAACCTGATCCAAGCCAGGGTTGGAGAGCTCTCAAGTCCCAGGATGAATACTCCAGCATGAAATGAGAGGGGCTCATGGGTCCCCACTCCCAACTGAGGAGCTGTGGACATGTGATGGTTTTGGGGGGAAGGAGAGTGAATTTTCTTTACGGGTGTGGTTCTTGGGTAGGTTGGCCACACTCTAGTAATGGCCTTAAACCCAGTAGTATATGGGCAGCACAACTGTAGTCAGTGTGTTATTAAAATACATACATACATACATACATACATACATACATACATACATACACACACACACACAGTGGAGAAGCAACTAAGGATGTTCACCTCTGGTCTCCACATGTATCCATGTGGGAGAGTACACACACACACACACACACACACACACACACACACACACACAGACACACACACACACACACACACACACACAGAGAGAGAGAGAGAGAGAGAGAGAGAGAGAGAGAGAGAGAGAGAGAGAGAGAGAGAGAGAGAGAGATAACTATGTGGAAAAAAAGATCTCCCGAGTCAGGCAGTTGTGACACACACCTTTAATCCCAGTACTCAGGAGGCTGAAGCAGGTGGATATCTATGAGTTTTGAGGCAGCCTGGTCTACAGAGTGAGTTCTAGGACAGCCAGGGCTAACCCTGTCTTGAAAAATCAAAGAGAGGAAGAAGTAGGAGAGGGGGAGGGGGAGGGGAAGGGAGGGAGAGGGGTTGGGGTAGAGGAAGAGTGCTCTCCCTGAGTTTTCTCTTCTGGGCCTAGGAGTTCAAAATCCACATTACACATACCAATCCTGAAAATGACATAGAAATGACATCAAGATATCCCAGTCACAAAGACATGAATCTTTAAAGGGAGCTGACCCCCAAGGAACATGGACTATGACAATAAACCCTCAAAAAGGGCTGGAAAAAGACACAGGCAAACTATGCAGAGGCAGTGAGTGCATGCACAGATGCGTTGGAGGCTGTCCTGACACCTAAGGTGGTTAAGGCCGGAATGCCAGAGTTCCAAGTACAAGCTCTGTTGACCTATTTTCACAGCTCACCACAAACTTGTGAAGCAGGCCACGGTCAAGAGTTGACCTTTGCCGAGCATAGCTCAAGACTGAAACCATGGCTGGGCCCCAGCTCTAGCCTTCCGCTCCTACTCCTGCCCCAAGCATCCAGGCCTCTGTGAAGGCTCCCACAGAAGAGAGTTCTTTTTCTGTGCCAAGGCGAGGGAAGATGGACTGGTGTGGCCTTCCACATTATTTACAGAAGGCTGGTGCTCTGTTCTTTTTATAAGCAAACTTAAGGGCAAGATCTGTGTTTTAAAAAAGGAAGAGAGGAAGGGAGAAAGGGAGGGAGGGAGGGAGGAAGGAAGGAACCTTCCTGAAATAAATGCCTTGGTATAGGTAAGTTATTTTTTTCATTTTTTGCCTGCTGTAGCAGAATTTGCATGACTTATTATTTTGTTTTTAGGCAGGGCCTAACGCTAGCCTATACTGGCTTTAAACTCTTGGCGATCCCATTACCCCAGTGTCCCAAGTATTGAAAATACAACTGTGAGCCCCCACACCTGGCTCAGAACACTGGTCTTAGATCACAGCTTGACCAGAGTTCATATCAATATAAACAAATGGAGAAAAAGCTAATTTTTTACTAACAGTGTGTGGGCAACAGAGAAAGCCCTTAGTGTTTGAGGTCTTGAGTGATATGTATTGTTGACATGGGCACAGCCATGTCAAGGACTGAAAAGCCTGAGACCCATGGGGAAAAGACAACACATTCCTTTGGTTCCTGTGTTGACTGCCTGCAGAAAATGTCCATCATAGCTTCCCCATGCTCCCCACCCAGATATTTACAGCCAGAAGACTGGCCTCTTACAGAGACTGTCCCTACCTATCAAGATTAGCTAAACCTTGATTCAACTTTATACTGTAAGCCCTGCCTCCCCTGTTTTTCTGTATGTGAAATCCTGCCTACTTGTACAGCAATATGCAGCACCCCTGCCTCTCTGTTCAGCTCTATGTAAGAAATGCACTGAGCTTCTAGGTTGCTGTGGTTTTTCCACTGGGAATCCAGACTACCCTATCCCAGCTAGTTCTGTGTGTTCATGTGTCTGTCTTTTCTTCATTCTCTCGCCATCCTAGTCAGGTCTATCCTTGGAGCAATGCAGGAAGTGGCACAGTGTTTCGGGTAATTTGTACAGATACTTCCTTCCATAGGAGGCTAAGTTTAATTCCCACTAGTACTAAGGATTGGCTAGATTTACTGATTTATTCAGAATAGCAAAAGGGAAAAGGCAGAAAAATTTACAATAAAAAAAGACTGGCAAATAAAAATAATGTGCTAAGCAGATGAGGAGGGTTAACAGCCCGGTGATAGCACAGATACTATAAGAAAGGCACATCACTTTTCTAAGATCTTCCAGAAATTTATAAACCTAAGAAAAACATCAGACAGCATGGGGTACACATCTGTAACAGCAGTCTGGAAGCAGAGGCAGAAGGACTGACTGTTCAAGGCCAACTTAGACTAAAGAGTCTCAAAAAAACAGGGCCTAGAAGCCAGGTTTGGTGATGCCTTTAATCTCAGCACCCAGGAGGCGGAGGCAGGAGGGTCTCTGTGAGTTGGAGGCCAGCCTGGTCTACAGAGTGAGTTTCAGGACAGACAGAACTATACAGTGGGTCCCTGTCAGAAGGAGGAAGAAAGAAGGGGGCGCCAGGGGCATTGCTTAGGGGTGGAGTACATGCCTAGCCTCTACAAGACTCTGGGTTTGATCCCCAACTGAAGAAAAGAAGGGATCAAAGTATAATCAAGGAAGGAAGGGATGGAGGGAAGGGAGAAAGTAGGAGAGGAAAGGGAAAAAAGAAGAACCTTACACAGATTCCACTGGGGGATGCTACAGGGTACTAGCACTTCTTAAGGCAGTAAAGGTCACGAAAAACAGGACTCAGGGAAATGTCACAGGCAGGAGGACACTGGGAAGACATGACAGGTTAATACAGTACAGTGTCCTGCACTGGGTCCTGGAACAGAAAGAAGATACTGACAGGTAAACTGAAACTTAAATAAAACAGGGAGTTAAATAGAACAGGGAGTTAAGGCCAGTTTCTTTGCGTTGGCAAATGGAGCATGCTAACATGAGATGAGACTAGGTTAAGGATATACAGAAGTCTGTGTTATCTTAGTACTTTCCCTTTAAATCTACAGTAATTCCAAAACAAGTTTATTAAAATGTATGCAGGAGGCAGTGTCAATCAGTATTTTCTTTTAGCATAGATTACTGATAGTAAGGAATTAAACATTACCCCATTTGGTTCAAGTAATCAAAGTATAAACTAGGAACTTTAAAAAAAATCAGTCTAGTCAGACTGCTTACTTTGAATGCTTTCTGGCAAGTGATATTATCTTCAGAAAGTGCCTGGGAACACTAACTATAGGCATATAACAAATATTTGCTGAAAAATGATTTAAACCCAAGAGGGTTCTTACAATAATACAGCATAAATATATAACATTTGTATAGTAGTGCAATCCATATAAGAGAAACTTGGAAAAGCAATGCCAATCATCTAGCACAGATTCTGGCATCCAGCTGGCACTCAGTAAATATTAATGAGTGAATAAATCACACTGGACAGAAATGGAACAGAAGCCTGGGTAATGTGGGCTTCCAGAGACAGCCAAACCGAGCAAGTCACACTTGAGGTCTGGTATGGGACATCTGTACACTGTGTGAGAGAGCTGTAATTGGTGTGATAATAGCTGAACGGCCACTAGCTAAGAGGTTAGAGGGGCTTCCGGGGACAGAGAGGACTCTGGGAAGAAGGGCAGAATGGCCAGCCAAACACAGAGAAAGTAGCATGGGCAGTGCGGGAAGATGAGGTAATGAGTTACATGACAGACAGTCATTAAAATAAATGGGTTAAGTTATAAGAGCTAGTTAGGAATGAGTCTAAGCTATAGAGCGAACTTTCATAGTAAGTCTGTGTAATTACTTTTGAGCTGGCAGTCCAAAGAAAAATCCACCTACAACAGCTTCCCTGAACAACACATCATAATGGAAAAATCCCAAGGATGTTAGATGTAGAGAAAGAAGGCCTGAGTTAAAATCCTGATCCTCCACTGGGCACTGTGGTACAACATGATTCTAGTACTCAGGAGGTTGAAGGATTAGGCTGGAGGATGTAAGCCCAGCCTGAGTTAATGAAACTATCTCAAAAATACAGGGCATGTGTAAAGACTCTGTTAGATCACCTAGTTCTAGAAAAAAAAAACAAAAAACCAAAACCAACCAACCAACCAACAAAACCTCAATTCTTCCATTTACTTACGTAAGAAAACAATCCCTTTTAAGTACCAGCTTTTTCATCTGGTTGGATTTCCTCTCTAAAATTTCTTTCAAGTTTTCTTGTATACCACCTAACTATTTTGCCCTGTAGGTAGGTGGGTGGGTAGGAGGTAATGGTGTGTGTGTGTGTGTGTGTGTGTGTGTGTGTGTGTGTATGTTTTGCTGGAAATTACCATTAAGCTAAATCTTTATCTGGTTTTCTTTGTTTAAGCAATTTCTTCTTTCCTACACCACTCTGTGACACACTATACAACACACTACAGAGCATAATCCTAGGTATCTGGTGATTATAAATGGGAAACCATTCTGTGCTTTTAAACATTCTTAATAGGAACCTGACACACAATGGCCCCTGAGAAGGGAGAAGGCATCACTGAGTGTACATGTCAGTGGACACATAGTCTGTCTGAGGTTTAGTTATTTAACTTCACACTAACTTCTCTCCTTAACTTCACAACTGTCATGCACACTCACGTTTCATGCAGTAATAAGCTTCTTACCTTCTGGAGCCAATGAATCTTCAGCCCATACAATTCAACCACAAAAGCAACAACAACAAGAAGCAATTTCCCCTGGCGCCTGTTAACAGCATGCATTACAAGCCTCAGAGATTCTGCTGATTAACACCTAACAAAATAAAACCACAAATAAGAATTCCTCCCATCCTTTTCACTTTGGAACTGTCTAATGAAAAACTTCATCAACTGACCTGTTGGGGCATTTCTCTAAGTTAGGAAGGTCTCACCACCCACATCTCTTCTTTATACTACTGTCCCTATGGCTGTTCTTTTCAAGACCAAACAACTGCATGTATTTTAAAAAACAAAATGAAAAAAGGGACTTCAGTGTGGAAGACATTTTGATAAATAAGAGAATGAAAACAAAGAGCATGAAAACAAAAGATGAACTACCAGGGATGTGGAAACGGGGATGTAGGATAAGAGCATAGTAGTAAAAGGAGGTGGGGACATAGCTCCATCGGTACAGGGCTTGGCTAGCATGAAAGAAGGCCCCAGTGTCACATAAACTAGGTGTTTATGATCCCAGCATTTGGGAGGCAGAGGCAAGAGGGTTGAGAGTTCTGGGATAAATATAAAAATAATCAAAGTAACATCATATTACATGCACATGTGAAAAGGTCACAATGAGGTTCCTAATCATGTGTGATTAACATGTGCAAAAGGAGGTGAGTAGGCATTTGGGCAGCTGACAGGAAAAATAAGCCACTAGCTGGACATCAAATTGCTTGCTTTACTTATTCATCCAAGTCTGCCAAGCGGCCTAAGGAACTATTAAGAAATCTGACTAGTTTATGTGATAAACTTGCTGGCTGAAAGGAGTTAACTGGAAATGTGCCCCTGACTGCATCCTAGCAACATGGGGGAATGACTTGAGCCAGCTTTTTTCTTGGAAAACATGTGTCACACCAGGGAAGTTATTTACCTACCGCCTCCATTTTCATGCAGCTATGTACCAAGTGAATGAAGGTTCACAACTCATTAAACTGGAAACAGCAGAGGATTAACAAGTATGAAATGTGCAGACACACGGCCTCCGGGTAGCTGCCTCCTTCCCAAAAGCTGTGTGTGCTTTGGGGAGTTCAGGCTTTCTACCTTGATGCATGGCTGCATCTGGTCTAGGTTTCCACCTCATCACCTGATGGAAATTAGGCAATAGGTTATAGCTACTTTCCTTGAAAAATGAGTTCATTTATTCTCATTCATTCCCTGTGTCTGCCAGAAAACAAGCTGAGGTCTAGTTCTTGTGTCCCCAAATCACAGATTTCAGTCAAGTAAAACAATGCAGGCTTTCTGTGTGGCTAAAACATCTCTTGTACCTCCATGTGAGAGGAATGACATTTCTTTCTGCTTTCAACTAGCCTAACATTTTTTCCCAGTTTCCACAATCACAGTGAATTTAAAGAAGAATTAACCAAAGGAGCTGAAAGAACCACACCTTTCTGTAAAGAACATCAGGGCTGCATCCCTCTTAGACAGCCCTAGAGATAAAATGCTCACACGATGGACCCACCTGCCC
Source organism: Cricetiscus sungorus (assembly GCA_030556225.1). Classification (NCBI taxonomy): domain Eukaryota; kingdom Metazoa; phylum Chordata; class Mammalia; order Rodentia; family Cricetidae; genus Cricetiscus; species Cricetiscus sungorus. The sequence continues at coordinate 141,779,859 of JANBXA010000007.1, forward strand.
AGGCCCCATTACTCTGTACTTCAGGTTCCCTTTCTTTTGCTTCTGTTGTTTTCTTCAAAACAGGGTTTTACTGGGTAGCTCTGGATGTCCTGGAACTCTCTCTACAGACTAGGCTGGCTTGGAACTCAGAGATCCTCTTGCCTCTGCTTCCCGAGTGCTGGGATTAAAGCCATCACTGCCTGGCTTCTTTGTTTTTTTTTTTTTTTTTTTTTTAAATTACTACTTTTTAAATTTTATTTTCATTTTATGTGCATAGGTGTTTACCTGCACGTCTGTGTGAGGGTGTGGATCCCTGGAACCGGAGCTATAGACAGTAGCTGTCATGTGGGTGCTGGGAATTGAACCCTATCCTTGGAAAAGCATCAGATGCTCTTAACTGCTGAGTCATCTCTGCAGACCCCAGGTTCCCTTTCTCTGTCTCTATTGGCAAGTCAGGAATTGTGGAGTAGAAATGCTCCTGGGGCTAGAAAAGGAAACCTTTGGAGCCTGGTTCTAAGTTTCCCATCTCTGGAAGCAAGATCTTGCTTTACTCTCGGAAACACCTCCTAAATGTAAAGGAACAAAATAGGCCATTTGAAATTATATATTAAATTATCCTACTTTTCTTGAGAAAAAAAAAAATCTTTAGGGATGCCTAGGAGAGATTCTAAAGAGTGGCAATCACCTTAAAATCCCAAGAAGTAGCCCAATTTTAATTAATGGCAAACATTCTAATCTTTTGAATATGACTTGAACATGTTCCAAAATTGGCATAAGACAAAAGCCTAAGATACTTTAATTACATCTTATTCTCATTAGTCCAACTAATCAATTATCATAAGACAAATAAGCAACTCATTTAGGTTTACTTAGACAGGATTTCTCTGTGTACCAGCTCTGGCTGCCCTGGAACTAGCTCTGTAGATCAGGTTGGCCTTGAACTGGGATTAAAGGCATGCTTGACCACTGTCCAGCTCCATTTTTTATCACTTCAAAAATGGAGGCAAAATTTTTAGCAGTTTACAAGCTGAGGATGGAGAGAATACTCTGTGGGTCCTATTTACCCATATGAAAAAAAACGCATTTGGAGCCCACAGTAATCAGAAGAGCCAGACATATCCTCAGTGGTAGAAGGGGAGGACTAAGCATCTCAAGTGAGCCTAGGAAGAAGGCTGCCAAGAGTTCTCAGTGTTTTGATGCCTGTCATCCAGTTCATGTCCTGTAGGGAGGGCCCAATGTTCACGTGGAGGAGAAACAGGATGGTGGATCATATGTGTGGCTCACATACCGGTTTCAAGGACTCCAAGAAAAGAATGAAATTAAAAGACATGGAAAGAGGTTTATTTTCTAGCCCAGGGGAACCTTTTAGAACTCCTCAGGAAAGGCAATCAGTGAGACTGCCAAAGTAATTAAGCAAGTGAACACTTACCATAAAGCCCACATCAGTTAAGTAGCAGAGATGAATCTTATTACAGTGCTCTGTCAGCATTGAGCCCGCAGGTGCTAACCAGCGAGACTCGTGCTGCTCTGCCCTGGATGCCCCCACTCACAGTGACAGAGTGACAGCACTGCACCTTTCCTGTCAGCTCTGAAGACAGCTGTTCACCTGCTTTGGCAGTGACTTGTGTTCCCTTTATAACCCTGACACAGAGGTTTCCAGTAAGAAGCCAGAGTGTCAGGTCTGTGAGTAGGTGGGGCTGGCTAGAGAAGAGCCTCTAAGGTGGAGAAGACGTGGAAGAGACAGCTACTAAGGAATGGGAGGCTCACTAAGCTAAGAGCTACTGGAGAACAGACACTGCCTTTCAGCACAACTGTCTCAAAAGAGAAAAAAGTTCAAACTATCCTTTGCGAACTACCCTCTTGGAAAAACAGATGATACCAACGGCACCTTTTCCAACACTAAGGGGGGTATCAGCATCAGCTTTACTAATGGATGGAATCAAAGACTCAGATTTTCAACAGCCTATTCAGTATCACTATTTAATAAAACGGCTGCTAGAGGGACTAAACGATAGCTTATTGTTAGAGTCTCTGCAGTAGAAAAGTGGCTGTGGAGACAAATTCAAACATCAAACTCATTAAAAAAAATGATCAAAGACCATGTATCTATTACTCCAAGGAGAAAGTAAGAATAGACAGGTAGGTAAGGCTGCAGTCTAGAAACCAATAAACCTCTACCTGACTAGAGAGGACCCCTAGAGACTGCTGGGCACTGAAGAAATGTCACAGGCTGGGCGTCAGCCTGAAACTGATGCTGGAGAGCTAGCGGCATAAGCGGCATAAGCGTGCACACCGACTTCTCTCTCACTGGGCATGCGCACACAAAGAGCTGGGGAGTGATCGCAGCCACGCTCTCCTACAGCATTTTGTCTGCCGCAGGACCTGCAGGTCCTTTCAGCGCAGGGCAGGGCGATGGGAAAGCAGGGAAGCTGGATCAAGCAGCGCTCGCTGCCCAGGAGAGGTCTCCGAAGGAGGATAAATTTGGGGCCCTGTTCTTTGACAGCACCATCAGTAAACCAGGGGTGAGAGCCAGCTCTAAACATTCATCATCATCGTGCGAGCTGAAGGCCTTCGGGGAGCATCTCTGGAATTCCAGAGTAAGAAACTGAAGCTGGTGGAGGGGGAGGCGCTGGCTCTGGCACACGGTCTCCACAGGAGGTTGATGCAATTGTTTTATGCTCACAAACAGGCTATTAACTGTTTTCTTTCCAATATTCCGGGAGCGTGGGTTTCCCACCTCTCGCAAAGGTGAGGCTACAAAAGGAGAAGTAAGCAGTGATTTGAGAACTTGGAAGAAGTAACTTTTGCATTCTCTTCTCCTTCACTGAAGTGATGGCTTTCTTCTACAGTCAAGGAACACTCTGTCCCCAGGAGAAAGTCCTATGCTGTCTGAAAGGAAGGGATGGTGGCACCATCAGAGCCTCTCGTGCATTCAGGCTGTTTTGACAGGTATATAAATACCTGCCATGTACAGGTACCATGCCAGGAAGCAGGAAAGGCAGGAAGGACGAGTCCAGATACCCAGGACATGCAGATTCCCGAGAGACAGAGCACAGATACTATTTCTGTGGTAGAGATGTGGCAAGCACAAGGACAAAGAATATACAAGGGTTCCACAGAGGCAAAGAGGGGGACACTTGGTTCCTCTTCAGGGAAGGCATATGGAAGGATGGAGACCACTATCCACCTTTTACTAGTTACGCAAGAGCAGTCAGATTCATAATCTAATAAGCACTTAAAATTGTCCACTAAACTAAACAAAAATGTGTACTCCTTACCTAAGGTCTCGCTTTACACTGTCCAGCCATGAGATCTGTCTGTTGGGGTTCTGTTTATCAGTGCTAACATCACTGGAGACATGCCTATAACTGTAGCTCCAGAGATCCAACACATCTGGTCTCCATAGGCACATAACACATATGCATCAAAGCAACAGTTGTAGGGCTAGAGAGATGGCTGAGTGATTAAAACTGCATACTGTTCTTGCAGAAGCCCAAGTTCAAATCCCAGATCCCACATTGGACAGCTCTTGAATCTGTGTGAATTCAGCACCTTCTGGCTTGGGCAGGCACATGCACACCTTATGCATATCCTCCACTCATACATAATTTAAAATAAAAATAAATATAGCTTTTTCTTTCTGTTTTTGCTTTGCTTTTGGTTTTCTGAGACAGGGTTTCTCTGTGTGGCCCTGGCTGTCCTGGAACTTACTATGTAGACCAGGCTGGCCTCGAACTCAGACCCACACTGCCAGGTTTAAAGGCCTGCGCACCACACCTAGCTATTAGTTTTGAGGGGTTTTTTTTTAACCTTTATTTATTTATTGTGTATGCATTAGGACGTGTATGTGAGGGTCAAAGGATAACTTGAGAGAATCCATTCTCTCCTACCAGCATGTAGGTCCTGGGGATCAAACTCAAGACCTTTTACCCACTAAGTCATTTTACTGGTCCTGATGGTTACTTCTGATTTTCAACTTATCATAGTCCAGAATCATCTGGAAAAATCCTCAGGGACAGACTATCTAGATTGGGTTGGCATGTCTGTTAGGAATGTTCTTATTTAAGGCAGGAAGACCCACCTGAAGGTGAACAGCACCATTCCCTGGGGTGGGTCGGGGACCATGCAGAGAGAGGACAGAACACAAGTAGGCATGCATGCATTCACTTTCCAGCTGTTGCTCTCTTGGGGGAGGGCAGGGACTATGTAGCCCTGGCTGGCTGGAAACTCATTATGTAGACCAGGCTAGCCTCCAACTTACAGGGATCCACCTATCTCTGACTCCAAGTGCTAGGATTAAAGCCATGTACACCCCAGGTCTCTCTTTGCTCTCGACTGTGGACATGACTAGCTGCTTTGACTTCTTGCCTTGACTTTCATAGAATGGTGGACTAGAATCTGGAATCAGAGCAAACAAATCTTTACTTCCTTAAAGTTGATTTTGCTGCATTATCACAGCAGCTAAAAGAAAACTAACACAGCAGATAAGGTTGCTCAGCCCCAAGCCTGATAACCTGAGTTGATCCCTAGAATCCACATGATAGAAGTTGCCCTCTGATTTCCACGTGTCTCCCTGCCACCCCTCAATGAATTTAATTTTAAAAACTTAAAGTCCTCAATGAATGACAAAAGAAAACCATGAATTCTGAGAAGAGCCTGGGCAAAATGCACTGCTCTTGACTGTAAGACATCTTGACACCTAAGCCAAAGGTCCCTGAAACAGCACAGAACACAGACTCCTTCTGCTGGGCCTCTAGTATTTACATACAGAAGCTTAGCATTTAGGCAATGAAGGTTTTTTTAATGGCACCCTTATTTGCTTGTAATTCAGTAAATTTGCAAAGATTAAAAACAGCATTAATTGCCTTGAGTTGTTACTTTAAAAAATGCTGGAAAACAATAAACAATTCTATCAATAATTCACTTCAAAGTGGCTTTAGCTGTCTCAAAACCCCCATTTGGATAATTAAAACCTTCTGGCCATCCTCTTGTTATTCTGGAGGGAATTAGAAGGCAGTAATTTCTACTGTATTGGGATAAACAATTCAAATTATCACCAAGAAAGGAAACTCTGGTGACAATTCCAAATCAAGCATTACATCTTGGCTACACTGGGTTAATTTAATACAGGGATTTTTCTACAATACACTTCTTATTGTCTACTAGAACCTAAGCAGACCTTTTCTTTTTCTTTTCTTTTCTGATTTTTTATTTATTTATTTATTTATTTACAACAGTATTTCTCTGTGTAGCTTTGGCTCATAGACCAAGCTTGTTTCCAGCTCAGAGATCCAGCTGTCTCTGCCTCCCACCTACTAAGCAGACTTTTATAATAAAGCCCGCATACATTTGTGGAGGACAATCACAGGGAAATGTTATTTAAACTTTTGCCTGCTTGGTGCCAGAGGAGGCCAGAAGAGGGTGTCAGGCCCCCTGGAACTGGAATTATAAAAGTTGCTATGACCAAGGCAATTTATAGAGGGGGGCGGGGAAAAGAGTTTATTTGGGATTTCAGAGAGTTAGAATCATGATCATGGCTAGAGAGATTATGGCAGCAGGTAAGTAGGCATGGTACTGGAACAGTAGCTAAGAGCTCACATCTTGAGACATACCACAAGACAGAGATAACTAAGTAGTAGTAGCATGCGTCTTCTGAAACCTCAAAGCCCACCCCAATGATACACCTCCTCTAACCAGGCCACACCTAATTCCTTCAACTAGTTCCACCAGCTGAAGACCAAGGACTCAGATATATGAGCCTATGGGGCCATTCTCATTGAAACAAGAGTCTTGGGAATTTAAAGTCCCAGGAAAATGAAACTATTCTTTCCAGCTGTTCTATTCAAGGGACAGAGGCTACTCAAGTAAACAAACAATGATAACAAAAATCAGGGTCCTTGTCCTTAGGAGCTGGCCACCTATGACCTACGGACATATGAACAGCCACATCAATGTGACAAATGTGAGAAATGTAAAAAGTCCTACGGCAATGCAGGAGTGAACCATTTTGCCACAAATAATCCAGGGTGTTCTGAAGACCAGTGAAAGTGCCAGGCAGTAGCGGTGCATGCTTCTAATCCCAGCACTAGGGAGGGGGAGACAGGGGTGACATGGTTGGGTGGAGAGAGGAATATAAGGAAGGAGGAGACAGGAGCTCATGGCACTCAGTCTGAGGGTTCATGGAGACAGGACACCCACTTCTGTCTGAGGATTTGGTAGAAAAGGTCTCTCTAGTGCTGCCTTCTCTTATCTTTCAGCATTTACCCCAATAATCTGACTCCTGGTTTTTATTATTAAAATCAATTAGAATTTGCACTACAACTAAGCTAACTTTTGAAACAAATAGAATTTGTTTAGTAAAAGGGTGGAGCCAACATCTATGTGCACCAGAAGTGGCAAGAACCTAAATTTCTCTAGCCCTTCCTTGTAACTGATAGACTGAATGCGGCTATTACAAAGGGGCATAGTCTGAGGACAAGAATGCCCTGAAAACTCTTGCTCTATGTGGAAGGTTACAAGGCCTCACACACACACACACACACACACACACACACACACTCTCTCTCTCTCTCTCTCTCTCACTCACACACTCACACATACAGGAAGTGGGGGAGACACAGAGAGAGAGAGAGAGAGAGACAGAGAGAGAGAGAGAGAGAGAGACAGAGAGAGAGAGAGACAGAGACAGAGAGAGACAGAGAGAGAGAGAAAACAGTGGCTGTAGGAATGGAGAGTAAACTCAAAGGACCTACTGATTGGAGAGGGCAGAGAAAGAAAACCCTCAAGTCACTTTTGAGAATCTACTTTAGGCACTCAATAGACGACAACACCGTTAACAGAGACGACAAGGAGAAAGAAAAGACCCTTACACTGTGAGGTCATGCCTATTCTCTGTACAGTCATATCTGAAACACTGTGAGTCAAGATAGTTAGCATATGAAGTCCAAGTGGCAAGACTATGTCAGTAGTAAAATCTGTGAAACTTGCTCACCTGGGAAGCTACAAAAAAAAAAAAAAAAAAAAAATCAAATGTAGACTTAGAACTGCTGAGGACAAAATAAAAAGGGCAGCACTCTACTAGTTAATATTAGCCTCTCCATTCCACGGAGGAGGGAGCCAGCTGCACACCCCATGATATCAGGCGCTCGTCTCTCTCTCTCTCTCTCTCTCTCTCTCTCTCTCTCTCTCTCTCTCTCTCTCTCTCTCTCTCTCTTTGAACTATTTCTACACGTCACTTTCTACCTGTCTAGACTAACACTTCCTGCTTCAGATAGAACAGGAAGGGATGAAAGAAGACAGGTTTATGTCCTACCCTTTGAGCTACCAAGTTGTGCTTCAAATATCTACCAAAGAGGGGGGAGATGTGGCAAAGGAGACAAGGTGGTCCCTCTGAGTGTAGCCTGCTTACAGATATATTTAACTAAAGAGTCTGAACCCTTGCTTTTCTATAGAAATGTATCTTCCCCCCCTCAAAGTAAGTGTTTTCTGAACTGTGTTCCTGATTGTTTTTTGTTTGCAGTAGGGTCTGTATTAGTTACTGCTTGCATGCACTGTCACGAAATACCTGACAAGAAGCAATGTAAAGAATGGCAGCACAGGCTCCAAACCTACATGCAAAAACCCTGTCTCAAAAACCAAAAGAAAAAAAAAAAAAAGGACGAGGGGTTTATTTGGCTCAAGGCGCATGAGGTGATACATGACAGAGCAGAGCCATGGGAGCAAGAGCTTCAGGCAGCCAGTCACTGCTTGGCAGTGGAGAAGCAGAGTGGGCTGCACTCAGTTTCTCCTCTCTATTCAGTCTAGGACACCACCATCTTTGGAGCACAGTCCCTGACATTCAGCAAGGGTCTTCTTCAGTTAAAACTCTCTGGAAAAGCTCTCACATGTCTCCTAGGCAATACTAAATCTTGAGAAGTTGGCGTTTGTGGTAATATGAATAACAAATGTCCCCCACGGTCTTTGAGTATTTGGTCTCTGGAGTATGTTCTGACCCTAGTGGCACTGTCTGGGAGACTGCCAGTGGGAGCAGGCTTGAGAGTAATAGCCTCATGTGAAGAGACACCATGACCAAGTCAGTGCTTATAAAGAAAAATGTTTGGGGCTGGATTACAGTTCAGAGATTTAGACCATTGTTGTCATGGCAGGAAGTACGGCAGTATGCAGGCAGACATGGTGCTGGAGAGTAGCTGAGAGTTCTACATCTGGATCCACAGACAGCAGGAAGAGACTGAGCCACACTAGACCTGGCTTGAGCTTATGAGACCTCAGAGGCCACCCTCAGTGACACACTTCTCCCAATGTAGCCACACCCACTCCAGTAAGGCCACACCTCCTAATAATGCCCCTCCCTGTGAACTTATGGAAGCCATTTTCTTTTAACCCAGCACACCTCCTCTACTTGAAGCTCACTCTCTGCTTTGTGTTTGCGGGTCCCATGTGAGCATGTTATTTCCTGTTCCCACTACTCACTTGCAACCTGTTGGTGCCACCCTGCTACTATGGACTCGAACTCTTAAGCCAAAATATACTTTCTTCTACAAAAAATGATGAATCACCTTGGTCATGTTTTATTACAACAGAAAAGTAACTAACACAGCATTCAAGGTAGACTCTTACATCACAGGTCTCACTATGTTGCAAACCCAGGCCCTGATTCCTAGGCTCAGGCAATCCTCCTGCCTCAGCCTCCTGAGCAGCTAGCTGGGTCTTCAGATGTGAGTTAGTATGCCCAGCTATACTAACTACTTCATTCTCTTCCAACTTTTATTATCAGCGTGTGAGCAGAAACCCAAGACTGGGACACTAGTTCATACAGTGCCCTATAGTGCCATGTCTAGTTCATACAGGGTCCTATAGTGCCATGTCTAGTTCATACAGTATCCTATAGTGTCATGTCTAGTTCATACAGTGTCCTATAGTATCATGTCTAGTTCATACAGTACCCTATAGTGCCATGTCTAGTTCATACAGTGTCCTATAGTGTCATGTCTAGTTCATACAGTGCCCTATAGTGCCATGTCTAGATCATACAGTGTCCTATAGTGTCATGTCTAGTTCATACAGTGTCCTATAGTGTCAAGTCTAGTTCATACAGTGTCCTATAGTGTCATGTCTAGTTCATACAGTGCCCTATAGTGCCATGTCTAGATCATACAGTGTCCTATAGTGCCATGTCTAGTTCATACAGTGTCCTATAGTGTCATGTCTAGATCATACAGTGTCCTATAGTGTCATGTCTAGATCATACAGTGTCCTATAGTGCCATGTCTAGTTCATACAGTGCCCTATAGTGCCACGTCTAGTTCATACAGTATCCTATAGTGTCATGTCTAGTTCATACAGTATCCTATAGTGCCATGTCTAGTTCATACAGTGTCCTATAGTGCCATGTCTAGTTCATACAGTGTCCTATAGTGTCATGTCTAGTTCATACAGTGTCCTATAGTGTCACGTCTAGTTCATACAGTGCCCTATAGTGCCATGTCTGTGTTGTGATGGTTTGAATAAGAACAGCCCCTATAGGCTCACAAATTTGAATGCTTGGTCACTAGGGAGTGGCACTATTCGGAGGTATGGCCGTGTTGGAGGAAGTGTGTCACTGGGGATGGGCTTTTGAGCTCAAAAGTACAAGCCAGGCCCAGTGTTTCCCTCTTCCCGCTATGTGCAGAGACCAATGTAGAACTCCCAGCTGCCTCTCCAGCATGTCTGCTTGTGTGCCGCCATGTCTCCTGCTGTGATGATAATGCACTAAACTCTAAACCTGTAAGCCAGCCCCAATTAAATGCTTTCCTTTATAAGGGTTACCATGGTTAGTCATGAGGTGGTGGCACAGAACTTTAATCCCAGCACCTGGAAGACAGAGGCAGGCAGATCTCTGAGTTTGAGGCCAGCCTGATCTACAGAGTGAGTTCTAGGACAGCCAAGGACTACATAGGGAAACTCCACTAGAAAACAAAACACCCAAAGTGTGTATGGGGGAGGAGAGGGCTTTGTTGTGGTCACAGTGTCTCATCATAGCAATAGAATACTGATAAACACACCTGTACATAGAATAGGTAAACCTATTATGCCACCAATGACAAACCTGTCCTTTAGCCATACCTGACCTTGGAAAATGCTTGAATAAAAACCAGGGATCTAGATAGGGCTGGAGAGGTAGTTCAGTGGATAAAGACAATTGCCATCAAACTTGATATCTTGGGTTCAATTCCCAGAACCTACATTATAGAAGGAAAGAACCTGCATTTGTGTGTTCTGGCATGTGCACCCCCCTCACATGCACTAAACAAGTATAATCTTAACAATGAGAAATACACTTGGGAGAAATAAGATATTTTCATAATACACACATGATCTCTGGAAGGAGACCCACCACAGAAGAGGGAAAAAGAAAGGAATTATTACACTAGGAGTATGTTGTTGTTTGACAGGACAGACAGAGGAAAACAGACTATCTGAACCAAAGTCAAAGACAACAAGATCCCAGTGGGCAAATGTCTTGAGCAGTCAGTCCTATTTGGTTTGGTGCTGCTTAAAATGGTCTTCTTTCCAAAGTGACTATGACAGCACCAAAGGAAGGGGTCACTTCAGAAACTTTAGAAGCAAATGACATGTGGTATTTATGCCATCTCCTAGAGCTTTTCAACAGAGGTATAATGAGAAGCACAGGTCATATTCTATGTTAGTTACAATAGGACTGTAGCCTAGCCTTCATCTATTCCCTCAGTCTTAACTGCAATGGCATGCCTACACAATCTTGTCATTGAGTATGCTATCCATGCAGATCAGAAGATGCAAATACTACACACACACACACACACACACACACACACACACACACGTCTCATAAATAATGGCATAAATACTTACCCAAGATGAACCTTCATTTCCCAGATACATAGAATACTACCACATTTTCTATGAATAGCCAGAAAACTACACTTTTAATTCCTGACCAAAGGGACATATATTGGGTTTAGATTTGATACATTATTGACATAAACCTTCACCTCTTGGTGTTTTGCTATCACCTATAATCCAGTTAAAATAACCAAACATGTGGCTGATACTTAATACTGGTTGTCAACTTGAGAGGATATAGAATCTGCAGAAGATAAACCTCTGGGCATGTCTGTGAGGCAGTTTCTAGCCGGGATCATTGACGTTGGAAGAACTATAGTAACCATGGGCAACACCATTCCATGGGCTGCTGTGTGGTCTGGATGAGAATGTTCCCCACTGATAGGTTCATAGGTTTGAATGCTTGGTCCCCAGTTGTTGCAACTGTTTGGGAGGGGCTAGGAGGTGTGGCCGTTTGGAGGTGATGTGTCATTGGGGGTAGGCTTTGAGATTTCAAAAGCCCATGCTTTCCCAGTTAGCTTGCTCTCTCTGCCTGTGGATCAGGGTATGAGCTCTCAGCTACTGCTCTAGTATCGCCCTTGCCTGTCTGCTACTGTGCTACACGTGACAATAATGAACTCGCAGGGACTGTAAGCAAGACCCCAGTAAAATGTTTCCTTTCATAAGTTGCCTTGCTCATGGCGTTTCCTCACAGCAACAGAACAGTAAATGAAACAGCTGTAGTCCCACTGAGTAACAGGAAAAAGCAAGCTGGCACTGTCATGCATCGCTCTGTGCTTCCTGCTGTACATAGAATGTCGCCAGCCTCTTCCTACTCCTAACTCCATTTCTCTGCTGCCATCACCCAAACAACTCTTTCTCCCTTAAGTTGCTTTTTTTTTTTTTTTTTTTTTTTAAACACTAAGTGCCTGACAGTGTAAATCTGCTTTCAAGTCCACAATGTAACAAAGCTTTCTTGCCACACCAGCCCCAGTGGAGACAGAGTAGCAATGGCTGAGAGAAATCTCAATGGCCACCTGTCCAGAGGTTTGCACCACATGTGGTTACGCCTCCTGGGGAAAAGTGGTTCAGGTCCCTGCAGGTGCTTGCTTGGCTGGCTGCTTGGAATGGGTGCTAGATGTGTTTTGTGCTATACAATAATGCTTTTTAATTATGGGCATTTTAGCCTGTAGCTCCACTGTTAATTCAGAGAAGCCTAGAAAACACTTATAGTTTCAGGAACTGAAAGAGATACAGACCAACATTCAGCGGATGGATGTTGACCTCTGTGCCCCCGATCATAAAACCCACAGTGCCAGATGTCAGCCCAAGGCCTAATAAACAATTAGAGCTAAAGCTGTAAGGAAGCAGCCCACAATGTGACCTTGCCTGTAATCAGCCTACCGGCAGCTAGGCTACTGTGGGAGTTACTACAAAATTCTAACTTGGTATCTTAGGGTCCTTGAATCATTGCTATTAAAAGTTTAGTGTTCAAAGACAATTCTTCTCTTTACTCAGTGAATCAAATCTCTGATACGCTGACCACAAGCAGGCCAAAATAGACAGAGGCTCTCAGTTATGCACTTGCTTAGATGTATTTACTATCTCATACTTCAAAAGGAATTGCTGACATTTTTATAGAATGTTTGTTTATCTTTAAACTGTGGCCAAGATCAGTTCTTTCTGCATAAAAACCTGGTACTTTGAAGTAAACTTTGCAGCAGTTCGCAAACCTCCTCAAGTGTGTTTGTGTCTGTCTGTCAAGCCGAAGCCACTCCTGACCTGGTCATCCGAGTCTTGGTCTCCACACAGACCTGCTACCCACTGAGCAGTCTGTGGCACTTTCTGTTCTAGACCAAGTATACATAGAGAGAGTTCTCAGTAAGGTTAGTTCTGAGACAGAAACATCTATTTGATGGGGGAGGTCCTTCTGTGTGCTGTGAATATGTTCCTCTTATTGGCTAATGAGTAAATACTGATTAGCCAGTAGCCAGGAAGGAAGTATAGGCAGGGCTACAGATGAGGACAATTCTTGGGAGATGCCATGTAGCCACTGAAGGAGTAACATGAGCATTACGGGTAAGCCACAGCCTTGTGGCAATACATGATTTAATAGAAATGGGCTAATAATTGAGAGAGAGCTAGCAATAAGAAGCCTGAGTCACTGGCCAAACAGTTTATAATTAATATAAGCCTCTGTGTGTTTATTTGGGACTAAACGACTGTGGGAACAGGAGCAACAGAAACTTCCATCTTCATCTGTTGGCATTATTACAGGTCATATAATAAACAAGAACAGGGGGAGGTCCAAGACACTGATCAACAAAGCTTTTTCACATGCTTTGAGACAGGCCTCATATAGCTTAGGGTGAACTCCAACTTGCTTCATAGCTAAGACTAGCCATGTGATGGGAGATATTATATACATATATATATGTATATACATATATATGTATATATACATATATACATATGTTTCTCTTATAGGTTAATGAATAAAACACTGTTTGGTAATGAGGCAGGAAGATAGGTGGGAGTAGGAGACAAGGAGAATTCTGGGAAAGGTAGGCAGAGGGAGCCCACCAGAGTCACTATTCTGCCAAAGGAGTAACAGCATGCTGGGGCATTACTGGGTAAGCCACAGCCTCATGGCAATACACAGATTGATAGAAATGGGTGAATGATTACAACAGAGCTAGCCAATAAGAAGCCCAAGCCATTGACCAACAGCTTAATAATTAATATAAGTGGCTGTGTGTTTATTTGGGGCTGAAGCAGGACAGTGGGACCTACGGGGTCAGAAACCTTCCAGCAACAGCTATGAATGCCTGCTCTGCCTGATTCTACCTTTCACATGCTGGGATTTCAAGTATATATATGCCATGGTGTTTGGTCTTAATAAAGGAAGCTTTGAAACAGAAAGGAAACTTGGCATGGGAACACATACCAGCATTCAGGAGGTAGAGGCAAAAGTATATCCACAAGCTTGAGGCCAGTCTGATACGTATAACCAGTTCTAGGCCAGCCAGGGCTACACACCAACAGCCTGTCTCAGAAACAAACAAAGCCTAAATGTATAGACCCTAAATAATTGAACCATGAACTAGGTAATCATGAACTAGGAAAGTGGTCCTCTCATCTACATCTGGTGGCTATCAGCAAGATACAACAGCTCTTTAAGTGAGCCCCCTTCTGAAAACAACCCTCGTACTGATGTACAGAATGCTGAGACTTAAGAAAATCCAAAGGAATCCTATCCTCCCATTTCTGTTCCCACTCAAAAATATACAAAACCTTAATCTCTGAAAAAAAAAAATGTGGAGAAAAATCTAAGCACTCCAATTCTAACTCCTATCTCTTAAATATTTTCAAAAGATTCTCCCATGTGAAATGTGGATGTGACTGTCAAAAATTCAACCTTCCAGGCTGGATATGGTATCTCGCACCTGAAACCTACGCACTTGGGAAGTAGGTAGTTCTAGTCTTTGAAAGTTATTACTATAGACTATTTAGGATAATAAAAAATGCAGGTTAGTAGTTAGTCACTTATAACAATCAAACTTGTGGTCATGTTAGATATATTTTCAAGTTCAATCAGAGATATATTTAAAATAGACAGATGGTCTTCAAACACTCAGAGACCTATAGAATATGGCATTCTAATGTTTTAAAAACATAGGGCTTTTCACAACAGTGAAACATACCTGCTTTTGGCAGCACCAATCTATGTCAAAAAGGATGATGGGCATCAAAGAACTTCCAAATGGAGGTTTGGTTTCTTTGCGGCAAAAGCTAGCTAGCCATTTGGGCAACAAACTCCCTTGTCTCGACTGCTGACAATATGCTATCCAAGCAGGACACAAAAAAGCAACTGCTGGCCTTTGCTATGAAAGGTAGGACAGTTCTTCAAAGAATTCCTGCTGTATCTGTCAGATATTGTAGGCCTGTAGGCTGAGGATGGATGCGGTTATGGAGGAGCCACAGGTGACTGTCCACGCAGCCAGCTCTTTGTGCCATTTCCATAGTTTGGAAGCTGCTTACTCTACATTGCCTGTTTACTCAGGTAATGTTATATCCTTCTGGGATCTCTGATGGAACTGAAGACTAGTTATAGTTACAGTTTTCCTTAGTCTTGATAGAAAGTAACTTAGGTAGACTCAGCAAGATAAGATAGGTTAATAGAGTAACTTCTCCAAATCTGCCAAATACAAATGGATTGGATATTGTGAATGTAATTTTTACCTGATAATTGTTCTTATTATATATAGTTTTACTGTGTTATAGCTAAAACCCTTCCTTTTATTTAGACAAAAAGGGGGAGATGTGAAATAATCTTTTTGTACACTGTGAAGATGTGTCAATCTGATTGGAAGCTGAATGGCCAATAACTAGGCAGGATTTCCAGGCACAGAGGATGCTGGGAAGAAGGGAGGAGATGCCAGGGACGTAGAGCAAGCAGCATGGGTATTACAAAGTAAAGGTAGCTGAGCCACAGAAAAGAATTTAAGATTAGCCAGGTGGTGGTAGTGCATGCCTTTAATTACAGCACCTTGGAGGCACAGGCAGGCGGCTCTCAGTGGGTTGGAGGCCAGCCTGATCTACAAAGTGAATTCCAAGACAACTAGGACTGTTACACAGAGAAACCCTGTCTCAAAAAAAAAAAAAAAAAAAAAAAAAAAGATTAAAAAATATGGATTAATTGCTATTTTAGGTTGTAAGAATTAGTTATAAACAAGCCTAAGCTATCACTCAGCTTTCATAATTAATAATAAGTCTTTGTATCACTATCCAGAAGCTGGTGGCCCTGATGAAAAAGTCCAACTACATAGCAGAGCTTTTTTGTTTGTTTGTTTTGGGTTCTTTAGGAAATAGTGAGGCCATTTTCTGTGAAGCTTCTCTTCTTGATCTATTCATATCAATGCTCTGCCATTCTGGGTGTAGGAAACATCTCTGAGTCCGTATCACTTTCAGAGTCCATTAACACTTTGCTTACTTCAGTTCCAGATCATTATTAAAAACACTGGACACGCCTGGCTGCCTCATCAGTACCCTGCAGCACTCTAGGAAACAATATTCTCTCCTAACCACACGCTCTCAGCTTTACACACATTTCACAGCTCATTTTTCAATAGCTTCTCCTGTTTTGTCTCACACAGCCTATACTGGCCTTAAACTATTATATATCCAAGGGTGATTTTGAACTTTTGATTTTATTGAACCTCAGATCACAGGTGTAAGCCACCATGTCCACTTAGTTTGATAACTACAGAAAAAACAAGGCAAGTTTTTCCCAGCTCACTGGCAGTTAGTATAATTTTCATAATCATGAATATGCACTAAGGCTAACCTGGAGAATATTCAGAAAATTCAAAGTGCTATTCCCTAACACCAGCTTAAAAGCAATTGTGGGCTTTGCTGCCCCTAAAACAGACAGTACCCAGTTCTTTAAAAGTCTCCTAAAGAAATGCTATATTAATTAAACTAGAGGAAAGGGGAAAAAAATCAGCATAATTAACATACAAAGCCACACTATGGCCCAATTAATCACTATGAAGAGCAATCGAATAAAACACTATGCATTTTTATGGTGCAATTTAATCTGGCAAGTAATTAATCACAGGAACACTGAGCAAAACAAATGGATTTCCCTTTAAGGAAGTCACATTTATCATCTCTAATGTATCCCAAACCCTAATTTGTTATCCTAACTCCAAAGTGTCTGGGAGACAATGAATTGTCAGCCTTAGCAGAAAACGGGTTTCTAATTAAAACAAAACAAAACAAAACCTTAGCTTTTCAAACGAAGTCACAGTTCTTGGGTGCCCAAAATGCCAAACCATCATGGACAGAGAGGTCTATGACAATGGGCATGGAGGTCTCAACTTCATGAGTTCTAAGTTTAGATCAGGTCAATGAAATCCACAGTTGCTAAATGAATCAAAGAGAAAACACTTAGCATTAACAGTAAACATTATGGGACACAAATATTATCAAAACCCCAAAGGGAGGCCCTTCAGTAGAAGACAAGTAAACTTCTTTCTTCATAGTAAAGCAAAAGGGCTTTGGGGTGGGGACAGGTGAATGTGGAGAAATTTAACTCAAAGAAATCCCTCTTTCTTCCAATCCTGTTTGATACAATAACCCATTTCTTTAAGTTCAAATAGCCTTACCAGTTTCTCAACAGGCTGACCTCTTTTTTTTTTTTTAAGATACGGTCTTACTATGTATAGCCTTGCTTCACCTGGAATTTACTATATAAATCAGGTTGATCTTGAATTTAGAGATCCTCCTGCCTCTGCCTCCAGAGTGCTGGGATCAAAGGTATGTACCACTATACCCCCGTAATGAGTATAATACTCTAAGACACAGCAATAAACATAAGCTCAGAATATATAAGAGATATCGTCACAGCTCCTCCTAGCTCCTCCTGTAGAATATATGAGACTATACAATATGCCCTTTGTTTACCAAGAAAGCTTATGGCATTTCTAAGCTTTTCATTTAACATTCTCACCTCCACCTCTTTCTTATTTCTATGAATTCAAGAAGGCTTGGCTTCTCTTTTTAGTACACCCTTACAGACTGAGGTCACTGTGAACCTTGGTCTTGGTGGATTGTAACTACAGGGTCATCTTCATTGGCAGGTTCCACCTCCAATGCTGGATCCTGTGGTTTCTTAAACTGTTGTGCTTTTCACAATCATACTTGAGAAAGTCTTTCGTCAATGTCCCATCTGTCCTAGGTTGCTGTGCTCTGATTTAACTCTTACATCTTCCCCTTCCTGCTGGTGTTTTTGGCTTGCACCACGGGCTTGATCTGGGGGCTCCTTTCCCTGGCCTTTCATTTCTTGGTTGTAGAGATGCTGGACTGTCTGTTCAGACTTTCTCTGAGCTGTTGTCTCTGAACTGCCTGCTGCTTCCCTTCATCAATGGTAACTCCCTGCCCATCCCACATTAGGCACAGGTAGGCTCTGGAATCTCTAGTCATAAGGAACAGAAATTCTGTTTGCTGATCCATACTCAACAAATAATTACCAAACACAGGCATAGATGCCACCTGCCTGCAACAGACTTCTAAAAAGACAACAGAAAAATAGCTACTTTGGAATATGGACAGGCTTGTTTTAAAAGACAAGCTGAGGCTGAATATGTACTCTCAAGAGATGAGCTGACAAGTTGGCTAAGGACATTCCAGAAAAGGATGAGACCTAAAAATAGTTTTCCCGAGAACTACATCTCTCTCTGGCTTACCCGCAAAAGCTAACATATCTATATCTACCTGTCCCAGACTATTAAAGATGGAGACTGGCCATGGCAGTGTATGCTTCTAATCTTCCCAGCCCCTCTTTATAATTAAACAAATAGATATTTTATTTTTAAGAAATTAGTTCAGCTACTCACAGTGATTCATGTCTGTAATCTTAGCATTTGGAAAGTTAAGACAGGAGGACTGCTGGAGTTTCAGCTCAGCCTGAGCTACATGGTGAGGCGAAAGGAAAGAAAAAACAGAAAGAGAAAGAAAGAGGGGGAGTAGTGGGAGAAGAGAAGAAGGGGAGGGGAGAGAGGGGAGGAAAGAGAGAGAGCCAGGGGCTATAGAGATGACTCAGTCATTAAGAGCACTGGCTGCTCTTCCAGAGGAGCCTGGTTTAATTCCCAGAACTCACATGGATAGGCTCACAACCATCTGTAACTACAGTCCTAGATGATCTGACACCCTCTTCTGGCCTACTAGGGTACCAGGCAATCACATGGTGCATAGACATACATGCAGGCAAATACACATACACATAAAATAAACATATCTAAAGCCCAAAAATCTATCAAGATACCAAGTGCAGCGGCATAGACCTGCAATTCCAGCACTTAGAAGGCAAGGCAGAATGGCCAGGTGTTCAAGGCCACCCCTGTATGGAAAAGAGGAGTGCAAACTGAATGGATAAAAGTGCACTTTAATCCATCCCACGTGTGAGTCCCACTATGATGACTAATACTGGCACTGCCAACCTGACAGGATCTAGTATCACCAAATAGACAAGCTCCTAGGTATATATGTGAGGGACATCAAGGTTACATTAATCAAGCAGGGCATTGGTGTGATACACCTTTAGTCCCAGCACTCAGGAGGCAGAGGCAGTGATCTCTGTGAGTTTGGGGTCAGTCTGGTCTACAGAGTGAGTTACAGGACAGGCTCCAAAGCCACAGAAAAACCCCGTCTCTAAAAACCACAAAAACAAAACAAACAAACAAAATTACATTAATCAATGGGCGGGGATGGCACAAGCCTTTATTCCCAACACTTGGGGGAGGTAGAGGCAGGCAGATCTCTGTGAGTTTGAGGACAGCCTGGTCTACAGAGAGAGCTCCAGGGAAAGGCTCCAAAGTAACACAGAGAAACCTTCTCTCAAAAACAAAACAAAAGCAGGACTAAGCACGGTCAGCACAAATATTCCTACTGTGTTCTCCGGTTCACCACCAGGGTGAGTGTAAGGAGCGTGAGGACCAATTGTCTGGAGAGCTTTGCTTGAGACCGAGACTTCCCATCACACCTAAGTGAGAGATGATGTTCCTTGGTGTGAGGGTCATGGAAATACATCAACACACCTTGCACTTGACATCTGTTTACATAGCTGTTTTTAAAAGAAATGATAAAGAAACTAATTACAACAACAACAAAATCTTATTAAACCTGTTACTACAGGAGCTCACTTTTCTAGAGCATGCAAAATATTTAAGCTCCAGGGAGGAGTGTACAATTGAGGTAAAATTAATCAAAACCTACATAAAAAGAACAGCAAGAGACAGTGTAAGAAGAAAATCTTTTCCTCAGAAATTCCTCATCACTGAGTGCATATTGTTTATTATTATCCTTTACAATGTAGCACTGTGCTTGTAATTAGGCTGATAGTAAAATGACAGTAACATGTAGACACAATTCATTTAACAATTAATCTACCAGAGCTAAAAATTCTTACCATGTCATTAATTGCCTGCTTATTAAACCACTCTATCAGATTCAGTTGCAGGCTATCACACCCTTGTTACAATCCCAGGGGAAATGTAAGTACACCTCATGGGATGACTAACAAGTAATAGGACCCCAACTGCAGTGGGGACAGTGAAGCCACCCTCTTCCATGAGGCTCCCCACGCCTCCACTCCTGAGTGGTCTTCCCACTGCCCTCTACCTGTACCTGCATCCTCCCTGCTCAAAGTAAGAACCATGCCTGCTACAACCTTGGGCATTTTAGTGCTTAGCTGGTGAATCCTGCTGGGGTTTTGAGAAAGCAGGAGACAAGAGGGAGGTCTGAAGGACTCCATGAAGGTCATCAGCCTGATGTTTTTTACACAAGGACACTGTTTTTATAGTCTGGCCCTGGTGGATGACTCTCCATCTACAATTTTTCTTCCCAAGTTCATTCTTCACAAAGAGCTTTGCAGTTGACTCTTCCGGAATGTTTTCAGGCTTCAAGGCCATTTTCTATAACAGTAGCAAACCAGAACCCAGATTGGAGAGAGATTAGTCCCAAACCACCCACCAAAGCAGAAGCAGAGTCAGGAATAGATCAAAGCATCTGGACAGAGATTTTGAAGACACATTTACCAAATGTGCTGACGAAACAAAGCTGCAGAAGATCCCAATGAACAGCATGACACAAACAGGGTCTGAAACATACCCTGATAAGCAAAAATGATGGGTGGAAAACAATAAGAGATTAAACAGGGAGATGTGATAAAAACAGGCTAAATACAAAAGGAAAAAATGGGCTGCAGATAGTGAGGAGGAAAGTCACAACAGCTACCCTGAAGGGTAATGTTTTAAGTTTTGTGTTATTTTCACTCTTTTCTTTGTCCTTTTTTTTCTAAGTGTTTTATAATAAGCAGCAGCAGTAGTAGAATAATTAAAAATAAGTACCATTTAACTAGTAAAATGCTTCTACCAATTTAACAAGTATTGGATGAAAGAGCTGATGATGAAGGAAAGTCACGAGAAGCAGATTGGAAGGTTTTCATGGCTCCATGTCTGCTATGAACCAGCAACACAGTTCAGCTTCCAAGTAATGCAAAGCAGGTCAGGATGTATCACATCGGTAGAGAGCTAGCCTAGCATACACAAAGCACTGTAAAAACTGAGCGTGGCGATGCACACTTCCCAATGCTTTGGAGGTAAAAGGATTTAAGCCTGATGAACTGAGTTCAATCCCTTGAGCTAAATGTGGAAAGAAAGAACCAGCTCCTGAAAGGTGTTCCCTGACTGCCACCCATGCGCTAAGCTAAACACATCACACACAGAGAAAGAGAACTATAACAAACTAAGTTAAAAAAGAAAGTGTTCAAGCCAGGAAGTGGTGGTGCTCAGGAGGCAGAGGCAGGCGGGTCTCTGTGAGTTCTAGGACAGCCTGGTCTACAGGGCTACACAGAGAAACCCTGTCTCGAAACAAGCAATAAAAGAAGTTCAAGGTAATCCTCAGATGTTTTGAAAACTGGAGGCCAAGATAGACTATATGTGAAACCTTGTCTTAAAAATAAACACACAGGGCTGGAGAGATGGCTCAGCAGTTAAGAGCACCGGCTGCTCTTCCAGAGGACCTGGGTTCAGTTCCTTTACCCATGTGACAGCTTACAATGATCTGCAACTCCAGTTCTGAAGGATCTGACACTTTCTAACTTCTATGGACACAAGACACCCACATGGTACACAGACATACATGCAGGCAAATACTCATATACATAAACTAAAAAAGACAAATCTCAAAAAAAAAAAAAAAATAGAACAATCCAATTAAAGAAACCCAGTAAAATGTCTTTGGTTCCAAGTCTCCATTATAATCTGTGCCACATATCTGGACCCTGTCTAAGGATCTGTGCTAGATAGTTTTTTGTCAACGTGACACAATCTAAAAGTCATCTGAGAGGAGGGAACCTCAATTAAGAACCTCCATAACCTCAAGCCGTACGGCATTTTCTTAATTCGTTATGACTGCTGCAGAACCCAGGACCACCAGCCTATTGTGGTGGGCTGGGTTTTGTAAGAAAGCAGCCTGAGCAAGCAATGGGGAGCAAGAGTAAGAACCCCCCATCCATGGCCTCTGCATCCGCTCCTGCCTCCAGGGTCCTGCAGGGCCTCTGCATCCGCTCCTGCCTCCAGGGTCCTGCAGGGCCTCTGCATCCGCTCCTGCCTCCAGGGTCCTGCAGGGCCTCTGCATCCGCTCCTGCCTCCAGGGTCCTGCAGGGCCTCTGCATCCGCTCCTGCCTCCAGGGTCCTGCAGGGCCTCTGCATCCGCTCCTGCCTCCAGGGTCCTGCAGGGCCTCTGCATCCGCTCCTGCCTCCAGGGTCCTGCAGGGCCTCTGCATCCGCTCCTGCCTCCAGGGTCCTGCAGGGCCTCTGCATCCGCTCCTGCCTCCAGGGTCCTGCAGGGCCTCTGCATCCGCTCCTGCCTCCAGGGTCCTGCAGGGCCTCTGCATCCGCTCCTGCCTCCAGGGTCCTGCAGGGCCTCTGCATCCGCTCCTGCCTCCAGGGTCCTGCAGGGCCTCTGCATCCGCTCCTGCCTCCAGGGTCCTGCAGGGCCTCTGCATCCGCTCCTGCCTCCAGGGTCCTGCAGGCTTTGAGCTCCCATCCTGATTTCCTTCAATGATGAACAGTGATGTGGCAGCATAAGCTAAATAAACCCTTTCCTCCCCAACTTGCTTTTTGGTCATAGTGCTTCATCACAGCAGTAGAAACCCAAACTAAGACAGGGTCTTTCACTGTAATAAACATTTCCTTAAATACTTTTCCAGTGGAAGCCATACCTTCATACCATATAGTAGGGGTTAAATTAAAAAATTAAAACATGGGATCCCAGCATGGTGTTATATACCATGAATTTAATCCTAGAATTCAGAAAGCAGAGGAGGTGAATCTCTGTAAGATTAGGGCTATCCTGGTCTATATCGAGTTCCAGGCCAGCCAGGATTACATAGTGAGACTATGTCTTGGAAGAACTGAGACAGGTACCTTTTAAAATTACTCATCTATAAGAAAGAAAAGAGATAATTAGGGTCTTAAACTATGCCTATTGATAATTAGAAGCTGGTATTTTTATCAGTTAAATAATTTTTAAATGTCAACATTTCCTAGAAAAATTATTTCCTAGAAAAATAATTTTTTTTCGGTCAAAAGCATTTAAAGCAATAATTATCTTAATTATGAAGCATCACATTACTGAAGGACCTGGGATAGTTGTGCTGGCAAAAGCAGCCCACATGGAGAGCCAGAGGCTAGAGAAGCTGGCTGGGAAAGAGCAAAGATCCACGAAAGACTAGATGGAGTCCAATACCTAGTCTAGCCTATGCCTGCTTGTGGTGGCTTGAAAGGAAAGTCCCCCAAAGCCTCTGGCTTTCAGATACTTGGTCCCCAGCTGGTGGTCCCTTTTTGGGAGGCTTACGAGGCACGGCTTTATTAGAGAGTGGCACTAGGGGGTGGACTGAGTTCAGTGACTGGCACCATTGCAGTTTGCACTGCTTCTGCCAGTCTGCTGCTTGCTGTCACACTTCCCTGCCATGAAGGACTCTTATCTTTTAGAACTGTACAGCAAGCAAACCCTTTCTTCTATAAGATGCCTTGGCTATGGTGTTTTATTGCAGCAATAGAAAGGTTAACTAACACACTATCCCTGTAGCCTTATTACATAATGAGCCAAATGGAAACACTTTTTCCCCTTACAAAACAGAAATTCTAGGACACCATGACTGATCCTTTGAAATCGTTTCAAAGATAAGGAGACAACAGCAGAAGCAGGAAAATAAAGAAAGGCATCTCAAACTACAGCCTTCTGGGACGGCATCCCAAATCTACCAAACACAAGCTCATTACACTGTGTCTTATTCATTCTCTCTTTCCACTTCTGATGCTTACCTCAAGAAATTACCATATGATGGCAATTCACCTAAGAAAAAGTTAGAATAAAGAATACACATGGTTCTTCTCAGCCACAGAGCTTAAGACTACAGTTGAAATTATGAATAGGAGAACTCACTAAGTACACACAAGTTGCCTGTGTTATCCTAAAAAAGACAGAAGAGCGCCCAGAGTGTAGGCCATAGCAGCATCCGCTTTAAATACACGCCCTGGGTTTGACCCCCACACTAACAAGGGCTGGAGTGGAAAGGGCTGGGCTGAGGTCAGGACTTTGCTTTCTGTCACAGGGAGGTAATTTACACATTTCTCGGGATCATCCTGAGAATCATCCACTTCTCCAGTGATCTCTGCATTTTCAGCTGCAACAATGCTCAGAGCAGCACACTTTTAGTTGACCACAAGGCCCAGGATGCTCAGTTAGTTACCTTAAGTGACCAGGAAGTAACTACCCTATTGTCACCAGCTCAGTCACAAAGGTATTTCCTATCAATTTTTGACAAAAAAAAAATTATCAAATATTTGTGATAAATCATGAAGCAAGAGAAAATGTCAGTGTAATTAAAAAGCAAACAAATTTTTTGCCAAAACAACAAAGTAAGCTTTCCATGTTTAAATACACATACAAGATTTCTTTGAACTAAATCATAATGACAATAAAATGCTTTTATAAGTTTCCTTAGGTTGGAGCTAGCAAAATGGTTCTGTGTCTAAAGGTGCTTTGCTGTGCAAGCTGATCACCTAGACTCAGCTCCCAGAGCCGATAGTGGAGAGAGAACTGACTCCCAAAAGCAGTCCTCTGATGGCCAAATGCGCTCTCAGAGCCACACACGAGCCCACGATCACACACTCATTTCTCTGCATCACACACACACACACACACACACACACACACACACGAGGATTCCTCAGGTTGGCCAATTATACTTTTGTTTGTTTGTTTTGTTCCTCAAGACAGGGTTTCTCTGTGGTTTTGGAGTTTGTCCTGCAACTAGGGCTGTAGACCAAGTTGGTCTCGAACTCACAGAGATCTGCCTGCCTCTGCCTCTCAAGTGCTGGGATTAAAGGGATTAAAGGTGTGCGCCACCGCCACCCGGCCTAATTAGGCTCTTTTAAAGCCCCGGGGAGATGGCTCAGTGAGTTAAGCACTTGCTGTGTAGGCACGCGATGAGAGGCTGGAGCCCTAGAACCCACATGAAAACCTGACGTGGCAGTGTGCACCCACACCCGTGCTCAGGGGAAAAGACCTCTGGACTGCTAGCAAGCCCCAGGTTCAGATGAGCGATCCTGTCTCAAAAATCAGAGTGGAGAGTGACAGAAGCCATCTAATACTCAGGTGCCCACAGGCAATATGCACAGGAATGCCACCCCTGAACCAAATAACCCTGTACAAGGGAGGGCCTGGAGGGGTCTCAGAGCATGCATGTGGACCTTGCTAAGGAGAGCCTTCTATTGCAGTCTAGTAGCTTGATTCAGGCTCAGCTCAAGATTGACTCCTTTTCTCCTAGGAGCAATATTCCAGAAATAGCCCCTTACCAGAACCAATAAAAACAGGCTGCAATCAGTAGCCTTAGTGGAAGATAATGAGAGGCAGAAGGCAGTGCACACAAAAATACCTTCTATAAACCAATGCTGACTGTAGACATTCA
Organism: Cricetiscus sungorus; assembly: GCA_030556225.1. NCBI lineage: Eukaryota > Metazoa > Chordata > Mammalia > Rodentia > Cricetidae > Cricetiscus > Cricetiscus sungorus. The sequence goes on from JANBXA010000007.1 coordinate 141,805,219, forward strand.
AAAAGCACTTAATAACTCCTTCTAGTCATTCTACACCCAAGCACTATGTCCTTTCAAACTCATATAGGCCCCAAACAAGTGTTCAATTAGTCCTGTTACTTTAGGACCATTCTTTTCTTTGTTATAAGCTCAACATGCAGGCATCAAAAGCCAATGAGCTCTGACTGCTCACATCCTGAATACAGGGAAGAAATAGCGATGGGCCATTAGCTCACCAGGGAATTCTGTGTTTAACACCTACACATGAGAACATCTCCCACAAAGGAAATGCATGGAAGGAAAACCCAAATACAGACTTTGCCCACTGTCATACAGTTCCAAATACAGAAAAGGGAACAAGATTTTCTGTTTTGTTATTTCTTTCTTTAAAGCCAATTAAGTTTACTGAAATGGATGTAATATGTATATGTTACTTAGAGCTGCACAGAAGTTTCCATATTTCACTGTAATTAAATTAGTATAACTCTTGGTTGGGAAAACAAAAAAAGTTTTCAGGCCTGCTGGTGGCAGGCGGTGCACACCTTTAATTCCGGCACTTGGAAGGCAGGCAGATCTCTGTGAGTTTGAGGCCAGCCTGGTCTATAGAGTGAGTTCCAGGACAGCCAGGGCTGTTACACAGAGAAACTCTGTCTTGAAAAAAAAAATTTAAAAACAAAAACAAACAAACAAACAAACAAACAAAAAAAAAAAAACAGAATGGAAAAAGATACACCACAGAGAGAAAACATGATTGGCAAAGAAACAAAATTTAACATTGTAATTTTAAAAACATCTACAGATGATTAACACTCTCACTGAACAACCATGGGGTGTTAACACAAAGTGCACTGTTTGTGAGGCAATCAACCAAAGTTCAGTTTTAAATCTCCTTTATCTATTTAATTGTTGAGATAGCGCTTCTTATATCTCAGTCTGCCCTTGAGCTCAGTATGTAACTGAGAATAACTTTGCACTCCCACTGCCCTGCCTCCATTTCCAAGTGCTAGGGTTTCCAGCAAGTGTCACCGCGCCAAAGCTTTATGCTAAGCAAGTACTCTATCTACTGAGCTGCATGCCCAGGCCCCTCAACTCCAATAAAAGTTTTAAATAATATTTGCTCTTAATCCCTGAGCCATCTCTCCAGCCCCAGACCAATAGTTATAAGAAGAAAATTCAAGGTCACTTAGAGTCACTCTGAGCAGAGATGAGAACACAATGGTTAATATCTTCTCTGTTGTATGCATAATCATTTGGGGACATTCTTTTTATAATAGAGAATGCAAACCTCTCAACCAAAACTAGGTCGAACACCTCTTCAGAGGACTCTAGTGATGGAAAACACAAATGCTGCCCCAAATTATTTTCCCATCACTGATATACAGGAATAGGCTGACAACCTAAGTTCCTGCATGCCTCTACTGTCAGCTTGCAAATAACATTGTTTTATATCTTTGGTCCCACCAGGTCCACACAAACAAGGACAGAGACTGAATAAAACTGGATGTGAAGGGACTTAATTCTGTAACTGAGGTCTCCCTGAGACCCATCACCCACAACCGAGACTGTAATATCTGTACACTTGCTTTGTTTTTGAGACCGGGTTTCTCTGTTTAACTCTGACTATCCTGAAACTAGCTGTGTAGAACAGGCTCGCCTTGAATTCACAGACATCCACCTACCTCTGGGTCCCGAGTGCCAGGATTAAAGGTGTGCATCACCACGGTCCAGCTCAGGACAAAATTTTATAATAAATTAGGGAATGTTTGTGGATAAGTCATTTAATAATCTCATTAATGACTCAGGCCCATTACCATCGCTCACCTTTTGGCTAAGAAAACAAGCAAGTGGTAGCTGAACCACTTTCTCAAAGGAAGAATGGAGCTAGGACTGAAAATTCAGACAACCTGAGCCCACACTCTCCACTCTTACCCATTTATTATAGTCTCATAAACCACACTGCAACGATCACACCTGAAAAGCAAAACCAGGAGACATGTAGAAAAAACTATGGAGAAAATACATTTCTTTCCCTGATTCGGCCTGACTAAAGAGGAGATATTAGAGCTGCTTGGGAATGTGTAGGTCAACTGTAGAGGACTTACCTAGCATGCCTGAGGCTTTGAATGCCATTCCTAGAAACCTCCTCCAAAAATGTCTAGAACCAAAGCAGATATTATCTCAGAGAAAAAAAAAAAAAAAAGCAAAGAAGGTGCTGGTGAAACTGTCCTTGCACACACAAGAAAGGAAAGCTGGGCCTGCGTCTGATTCGCACATATGAACCAGGCTCAGCAGCCCAGTGCCTTCACTAAGTTCTGCTTCCCAGCACCACATGACCCTACGGTGATGGTGTCCAAGTACAGGTGGGGGGCGGGGTGGGGAGGCTGGAGAACAGAGAGTGAGGCAGGGGGATTAGCTTTCAAGGACAGCCTCTAAACACAGTAAGTCAAAACTCGTCTCAGCTGCATAAGATGTTTCCTCAAAAGGGCTGAGTAGACACAGTGATCTACTCAGGCCTGCCATACTCCAGAGGCTGAGACATAATGACCACCAGAGCTTGGGAATTCAACCAGTCTTTAGCAATATAACTTAGGACAGAGCATACATAAAACTCAACAAGCATTTCTGGGCGTCAAAGGACATTATAAAAAATCAAAGGCAACCCGACTTTAATCCCAACACTTGGGAGGTAGAAGCAGGAGGATCTCTGTGAGTTTGATGTCAACCTGTTCTATATAGTAAGTTCTAGGATAGGTAAAGTTACATAGTGAGACCCTATCTTGAAAAAAAACAAAACAAAACAAAAAAACTCCACTCAATTAACATACCGGGAAGGGAGAGCTCAGGCTACATCCCAGCGGTAGAGCATGTCCCTTAGCGCGCAGACGTCATGAGTGTGACCCTTAGTACTACAGACGGTGCCGGTGTTGGGGCAGGTGGCTGGACATGGTGGTACATGCCTGTAGTCCAGGCACCCTCTGGCCAGCCTGGGTTACATATACACAGCTAGTCACTGTCACCCCCCTGGAAGGAAGGAAGGAAGGAAGGAAGGAAGGAAGGAAGGAAGGAAGGAAGGAAGGAAGGAAGGAAGGAAGGAAGGAAGGAAGTGGGGGAAGAAGGGAGGAAGGGAGGAAGGGGCCGGTGCAGAATCTGAATAGATATTTCTCTAAGGAAGAGATATAAATGTCTAGGAAAAAAATTGAAAAACTGCTCAACCTTATTATTAGTCATTAGAGAAATGCAAATTAAAACTATAATGAAATACATCTTCACACGCATTAAGATGGCTAGTACCAAAAAAGAGAAAAGTATTAGCAAGAATGTGTAAAAATTATAATGCAAAATAGCACAGCCACTTTGAGAAGTGGTTGGCAAGTTCTCCAAATGTTACTCATGAATTATCATATGCTGTATCATATTCCACTTCTGAATAAAGGTATTGAAGAGTTTATACACAGTCCTATTCACAAGCATCATTCATAGCATCCAAAAGGTAAAAAAGCATCCAACATGACAGCAGAGCAACAAAACAAGACAATACAAACAATGGAACAGCATTCAGCTCAGAGGAAATGCTAACACACTACACATGCTGAAGCCTGAAGATGTACATCACATGAACTAAGCCAGTCACAAAGGACAAATATGATTCTGATATGAAGCTCAGGGTAGTCAAATTATAAAATCAGAAAACAGAATGCTGGTTGGCAGGTGCTAGAGGTTAGGCTTGGGGGGAAGGCAGAATTTAATGAGTACCTAGTTTGGGTTAGGAGCCCAGCAAACTGGAAAAGCCTGTGTCTAATGTGTACAAGGCTCTACCTTGAGTCCCCAGCACCACTCATGAACACATAAAATTCTAGAACTAGATGGTGGTAATGGCTACACAGCAATGTAAACATACTTAATGTCAAGGAATTATATGGTTAAAATAATTAAAATCTCAGTTGAAGGTATGTCTCACCACTGGTTTAATTTTCCCAGCACTACATGGTAGCTCACAACTACTCTTCGACGTGATGCCCTCTTCTGACCTCCTAGGGCATGGGACACACATGTTGCACAGACATACATGCAGACAAAACACCCACACACATGAGGATGGTGATGGTGAGGATGACAATGATTGATGATGACACAAAGGATACAAAGTGCAGAATTATTCCGAGAGTTGTAAGTTGGATTGAAGAGGGGTATGCTAACATCACCCTCACCTACAAATCTTTAAAGACCCAGATAAAAAACTTAATATTCCATTACAAATACCCAAATTTCCTAAACCAAGATTCTTAACTGCACTACAGTTCACCAACCATTGCTATGATCTAATGCAAACCTCACTTTGCAGTGTAAACCAAAATAGGGCAAAACAGAAGATTGACCATATGGGATTCAGTGCTTGGTTTGTTTCTAGCTATAGTCTCAGAAGACTGGGAGACATCAACTACTGAAATAAATAACGCTTCCAGTCACCAGTGAACAATATTACTGTGGCTTCACTTTAGGCTTTATTGTAACGTGCATAACGCTTCTCATTCTAATGGAGTAGACCAGGGTCTGCTAACAAAAGTAGGGCTATTATTTTTGGTTGTGAGCCTAGACTTTAACAGCTGAACCATCTCTCTTGTCCAAGTAGGACTATTATTGATCAATTTTAACTCATGTGATAATCATGTGATACTCATGTGATAGCCTAAGGCAGACAACTAGAAGTTAGGGTCTCCTATTTATAAGTCATCAGTTCAGTGCCCCTGCTTATATCTTTTTCTTTAGTCTGTATTTTAGTCTATACTTTAGTCTAAATTCATTTCTCAGTCAACTACATTGCATCCTTTTGCTGAAGTGCCTGAACATCAAACTGCAACCCCTCCCGTTCATCAGTGTCCACTTACTAAAAGATCCTCCAAACAGGTGCATGAACAAAGAGCTGGAAGACTTGGAAGACTGTGACCTCACATTTCCTTCTCAGCTCTCACTATGCCTCCATTAACAGAGGCCGGGGTGGTGATGTGCAGCATGTAAATTCAGTACCAGAGAGAAATGGAAGCAGGGAAGATCATATGTTTAAGACTAGCCTGGACTACTTAGTAAATTCAAAATCAGCCTCAGCTAGTAGCACTTGGCAGGTAGCAGCACAAAGGCCAGGAATTCAAAACCGTCTTGAGTACAAAACAAGTTCAAGGCTAGCCTGGGATACTGAGACCTGTCTCATATAAACAAACAAGTACCACAGAATGTGTAAGGAAAAGGAGGTAAGCCCCCTAAATGAACCTTAGAGGCACCACAATGTATCTTACTTTTCTTACAAAAGGACACAACAGTTCCCAGGGGAGGAATGAGCATGGGCTCTGTTCATTGGTGACATCAGGTGTTCCCATTAAAATAGCTGTTCTATGCAGCTGTGTTTTCAAAATCTGCTAAGGATCACACAGGAAGAAAGGGTTGTTTAAACACAAATAACTTTGATCACGGAAGCAGCAGCATGACTAAGCCACAAAAGCCAGTGGAACACAGAGACTAACTGGGCACTTGAAACTGCTCTCCATCTGCTGCGGAGGCCCTGAGGGTGGTCATTAGACTTACCATAGGCGGAGATCCAGAGACACAGCTTTACTCTCTCACCCAGTGGTCAGACACCTTCCAACGCCAACATTTGAAAGTTTACCTCCAACTCATCTCATCCCGGGGTATCAAAGAGCACAGGACAGGTGACAAGGGTCTGTTCACGATGCCTTAGAAACCCTTCTCATGTGCACATCAGCACAAACAACCTTTAGAAATAGCTGAAATTGTGCACAATACCACAATTGTCCTGCTAAGCCTTTACCCCACAGCATCCCTCAGAATTCTCTGACACACATTTCTGTTTTCTCCCCACCCAAGGCCAGAGATACACAACACAAGCTTAAGAGAAAGACAAAGAGGCAGAAGGAAGCCTGGCTCAGCCACACCTGTTTTCTCTGTCAGGTAAGAGAATCCTGAATGAGACAACTGCCTTGACCATGCTCATCCGAAGCCATCAAGGTCCATCCTCAAGGAAAACCAAAACATCTTAACACTCAAGGACAGAAAAACAGCCAGGCGGTGGTGACACACGACTTTAATCCCAGTATTCTGGAGGCAGAGACAGGCGGATCTCTGTGAGTTTGAGGCCAGTCTGGTCTACAGAGCGAGTTCCAGGACAGGCTCCTCGAAAAACAAACAAACATAGAAAAGAACAAAAACAAAAACAAACAAAAGAAGCAGATAGCAAACTCCACAGGGTTTAAAGGTTAAAAGACAAGAGAGGATGGCACACAGAAGACCACCCCAAGCCTGGCATTTAGTAAGTGAAAAGAGATGTCTGAAAGGAGCAATGGTAAACTGTTCTTAGTCTCATCGTGGTCTGGATGTAGTGAGATAAGATTCACACACATCCTTCCAGTAACCTCTTGAGGAAGTTGAATGGGCCCTTGCTCCTTCAGTCAGATACTCAATCAGTGCAGTGACAAAGATGAGCTTATTCTCTGCAGGAAGCCTGGTATGGCAGCCATGCAAAGACAAGGAAGGGGCTGTGGTGACTGCATCTTTTCCAGGCCCAGCCCAGCTCTTTCCCTTGTTTGGGGAAGGCAGAGAAATTTAAATCATCTGCCTGGTGGCCCTTGGGAAGAGTAAGTGTAGCCGCCATGGCAGAAACCATTGACAGCAACAGCAACAACACAGAGGACAAAGTAAACAGACCCCAGATGGAAAGGAGAGCCTGGAGAGCCTGTGTAAATGTGCCATCCATAAACATAACACACATTATTCTTATCTGCTTCAGGCTCTAGCCCCAAACCTGATGGTCCCTTCAGACATCATGTCTGCCACACTGCCCTTGGGCCACAAGGGGATCTTGGGAGAAGAGTCTGTAACGCCACATTCCTTTAGGAACTTACACTTATCGTAAGTACCCACGAGTGTCATGATTGCTTGCTAGGTGCAGATATGCATTTACTGGTGAGATTTATAAAATGTGTTCGCTACAAAATGTCTCTGGAGGCAGTGCGCAGTCCCAGCTTCACTGCAGTCTTGTAGCACATCTCACCCCATGCTCCCTGCGCTAGCCCTCCTAACACATTTCACAGCTTCCCTTTTATTCCCAGATGCGACACACACTGTAGTAAGTCATTTCAGAGACAACAGTTCAGTTTAAAAGAAAGAAAGCAAGCTAGGAATAAACATCACACCCCTACTCTCTCACACATCAGAATCTATACCAAGTTGTAAATATGCATCACTATTATTGGAGTGTCTGGCGAGCCTTACATCTGGAGCTAAATCAAGTTCCCATCTGCTGGCTTTTCCTCTTTTACTCAATGTTAACTCTTAATTGTTTGCAAAAACAATTTAATAACTGGTGAGAAAAGGGAAATCATAGGCACAAAGGGAGAAGCCAAGGGAGAAAGGCAAATGAAGTCCTCACCCTGAAGCCCTTTCCTCCCCCTTACAGGCCCTTCCCTCCCGTGAGTGCTGCTTCCTCCTGACCCCGTAACCCCCACCCCATCCCCATCTGACACAGTTTTACCCAACATATGCAGCACTGTTTTTTGTTATTTCATACAGAACTAGAAATGACTTAGTCCCAGGGCTTTTGTTTGCTTGTGTTTACCATAAATAGAAATATCTATTTACAGTAAAATGCAAAAGTTCTAGACCCCACGATAAAGGATGGAAAAGAGCAGAGGAAAGCTTCAGGGGAAGGGAGCTGAGAGAGCTCATGCATAAAGAACACTCTGGCAGTGAAGGTGCCTGCAAAGGGCATGCAATATCTCTTGGGCAGAAAACTCACAGAACAGCCAGCACTTTGAGCTATTTCAATATGACAAAATGAAAGCCTCATGTACTCCTTCTTTTCTTGATCAAGTATGACAATTTCTTCCACTCCTACAGACATCAGGGCTTAAAATAGTAGTGGTGTTCACAGCATTCTCCCTGGGAAGGTGCAATAAACCTCAGGAGGAGCAAGAATTCTGGAAGAAACCATTGTTCCTTACCTGATATTAACCAATGCATGCGTCACCTTGCTAGCTGCTTCCTTCCACTGGCCTGCGTTGGTAGAAAGCCTAAGGACTGTGGAGGGAAAGATACAGATGTGTCAAGCTCTTGACACAAACACAAACAGAGCCAGTGCCACTCTTCTGTTTTAAAACAACCGACAAGTAAGGGCTTAGAGAAGAGTTCAACTACTTCCTCCAGGAATGTTTCTCTTCTCTAACTGCTCACTTTCCATCAAAGTAGTCACAACTTCTCTGCCTTTGGCTTTTGCTAGGCCTCCCCTGATAATGGGCCTCAAAACTTGGTTTCTCTATTCATTTAATATACAAAGATGAAGCAACAGCTCATCTGGCCACAAACCCCAGTTAAGACCCCAAGCCCATGGAAAATGTCTGATGTGGTGGCACACACTTGTAATCCCAGCACTGGTGAGTAAAAGACAGGTGGACCCCTGTGGCTTGCTGCTGGCTAGCCAGCTTAGACTTCTTGGCAAATCCCAGGCCAATGGGAGGCCCTGCCTAAAATGATGAGGTGCACAGCTGCTGAGGAATGACCTGACATTGACATCTGGGTCTCAGGGAATGAATTTAGTTATCAGGCTTAGAGGCAGACACCTTTACCTGCTGGGCCATCTAGCTGGCCCCTCACCTTGTTTTTGACATAGGGTTTCTAACTGAACTTGGAAGGCACTGATTGACTAGATTAGTGGCAAGACAAGCTTCTGGATCCTCCCGTCTCCATCTCCCCCACATGGGATTACAGCACATGCAGTCATACCTGGCTTTTTATTGTGGGTACAGTTGACTCGGGTCTTCATGCTTATATAACAAGCATTTTACCTACTGAACCAACTTCCCAGCCCCTAAGTATGTTCTTAAATAATGTCCGGTCACAGACATCAAAATGTGGAGTGTCTACAAAATGTCAGGCACTGGACAAAGCTTATATATAGTATAGCATACAGATAGGTGTTATATAAGAGTTTCCTCCAAGATTCAAGCATACCATCATTCAGGAAGCTCCTCAAGCAGGAAGGGAAACAAAAGAGCTTCAGGAAGTCCCTGAAACAGACCAGACTCACTACACCCCTCCCTGAAAGAGCAAACAAGCCAAGCTCCTGAGAGTCACTTGAACACAAGCCAAGCTACAAAAAGGTCTCTTAGATGGGCCGAGCTATGGAAAAGACTCAGAGACCAGACCAGCTGCCCAGAAGCAAAACCAGCTATACTGCTTGAAAGCAGTTTAGAGACTAGGTTGATATCGAACCCACAGAAATCTGCCTGCCTCTGCCTTCTAAATGCTGGGATTAAAGGTGTGTGCCACTGCAGGGCTAAAAAAGTTTATTCTTAAGGGTGTGTGTGTGTGTGTGTGTGTGTGTGTGTGTGTGTGTGTGTGTGTGAGAGTGTGTGTAGGTCAGAAGAGGACACTGGACCAATGCTGAGCAGCTAGTGTATCATGACATCTGGATCTCCGCAATGCTTTAACTCCCTCCTGGTTTAGGTGTAAACATGATTTTACAGCACAGATGCTGGATTTTGTTCTGTGTATTTGTTAATATGACACTGAGCACTGTCCTGCAAAGAATGCTATGTGAGATCAGTAGCCTCTTTCAAGGCTAGAGGGGAGAAAGGCCAGTAATTTCTCAGGGTCTGGAGGAACAGCTTAGCCTGGTTAAGAGCAGCTGCTATGCAATCATGAAGACCAGAATTAACCTCCCAGCACACAAATAACAACCCTGGGATATGGTAATATATTATTTATAACTTATTAAAGTATACCTGAGGTTTCAGGAAGCAAAGTCAGCCACAAACTGTAGGGGTCAGGAGGTGATAGCATGCACCTTTAATCCCAGGATTTAGGAAATAAAGGCAGATGGATCTCTCTGAGTTCAAGGCCACCCAGGGATACATTAGTCTGAGGCTTGGTGAAGAGCTCATGGATCAGCCCATTCAGTCTGAGGTGGAGTGAGAGAGAGCTAGTGCCTGGCAGCTTTGCTTTCCTGGTCTTCATTTGAACCCCAATATCTGTCTCTGGGTCATTTATATTTTTTCATGCTACATTTGGTGTCCAACATGGGGCACACACTCATGTCCCTGAGATTAAGAGTCCCGTGCTCTACCACTGTGGTGACACATTATTTATGATTTATTAAAAGTTTGTCTGAGGATCCAGAAAGCAAAGTCAGCCACAAGCCATAGAAGCCAGGTACATACTTTCAATCCCAGCAGCCAGAAGCTAGGAGGTGGTGGTATACACCTTTGATCCTAGGACTAAGGATTAAGAAGTAGATGGATCTCTGTGAGTCCAAGGATACTCAGATCTACACAAGACTGATCCAGTCCTAAAGAGAAACAGCTCACACAATGATGATATCAACACCTGGGATCACACGCCTTTAACCCCAGCACTAGGAAGGTGTATAAGACAGGAGCAGGGGTTCTGTATCAGGCATTCATTCTCCAGCCACGCTGAGGATGGGGGGACATTCAGTCCCGGGTTCTCCAGCCACGCTGAGGAGAGGCAGTAGGATCAGCCCTTTCAGCCTGAGGTAGAGTGAGAGCTGGTAGCCAGGCACTCTGCTTTTCCAATCTTCAGCTTGAACCCCAATATCTGTCTCTGGGTCTTTTATTTACTCGTGCTACACAGGGATCTCAACAATACCTGTAACTCCAACTTCAAGGGGTCTGATCTCTTCTGACCTCTATGAACATACCTGAGCACACACATGTACACATGCATGCACACACAATAAACAAAATAAAATTTAAAAACCTATTGAAGACAGTGTCTAATGTAGCTCAGGCTGGCTTTGAATGTGCTGTGAAGTCATTTATGCCCTAAAACTCTTGATCTTCCTGTCTCTACCACCCAGATACTGGGATTACAGGGTTATGAAATGTAAGGGCTCAAACCCAAGTTTTCACCCATGTTAGGCAAGCACTCTACCAACTGAGCTACATACATCCCCCAACTTTCCGATTTAACTTTCCAAGTACTGGGTTATACTCCACTGTATATATCTAGCAGTTTTTTCTGTGGGTTCTGATGATCAATCTTAGGTCTTCATGTTTGCTAGGCAAGTACTTTACAAATGAAGCTGTCCCCAGCCAATGTACTTCTAACATTTTCCTGTTACTTACCAAACAGACAAGGCACAGAAGAAGAGGAGGAGGAGGAGGAGGAGGAGGAGGAGGAGGAGGAGGAGGAGGAGGAGGAGGAGGAGGAGGAGGAGGAGGAGGAGGAGGAAAGAAAGAAAAGCCCTTACCCATGGAGTAGAGATTGTCAAAGCTCTGGTGCATTCGGATAATTTCATAGTAAAGCTCATCGTAGCTGCTGGGGGTCGGCAGGAATGTGTCACCATATGTGATAAACATATTAAATAGGTTCACAATCTGAAAAAGAAGCAATAGCCCATATACAAGCATCAGGCTGTGAAGATCAGAAAAGCATGGAACGCTACAGTCATCTCCTACTGGTTTGTAAAACCACAAAATTTGGGGACTTTATAAAATAATCATTATTAAAATAATCATTATTAAAATTCATTTATATAAACTGACAAATTACAGTATATGAATATAACATCCAAAGCTTTGTATTTCTTACTTATTCTCTACCTTACTCTTATCTATGTTCTGAAAACTAATTCATACACGTGTGGCGTGACTATCGTATACTAGGAGGCTACCACACATCTCAAGCTGGCATGACTCCGTTGTCATGCTGAGAGCTGAAAATTGTCATGGTCCTACAATTAGCAGATACTTTTTTATCCCCACCAAATACTCCACATTTACAAGCTGGGTAGACAATTAAATGGTTCGGTGGCCTTTCTCCCCTGAATTACCGCCAGATAAGCACTTCTATGTCCCCTTCAGAAGCCAAGTGCAGCAATGGCACAACCGCTTATCTGGCTGGGAGGCCCAGGGAGACGGCAGTAGCACAGTATAGTTGCTCGATGAGACCATGCTCAGTATGCGTTCAGAGAAGGGACCTGAATGAATGATGCCTCCCAGGCCAAACACATGCATAAGAGTGAGGATCATCAGGGTGAAGACTGATCCACAAAGGAAATCAGCTTTGATGCCAGACCTCAATTCCTACCACAAACAGTCCATTTCTGCCTTACTATAATGGCTTCAAAGAACAAATATTTTTATCAATACTCACCATAAGGGCCAATGTAAAAATGTTGTGTTTGGCCAAAAGTACAGTTTCGTTTGACATAAGGAACTTCAGCAAGTTTATCAAGGCTTTAAAGAAGAAAAAAAAATTATTCAAGTAATAATCAATACAATAAAAAATCCATATAATCAATAAAAGTAAGGGCCAGCAAGATGGTTCAGTGAGCAAAGGCATTTGTTACCAAGTATGATGACCATTGTGATTCCAGCATGCACACTGTAGGAGAGAACTGATTTCCACATGCTGTCATTTAACCTCCACACATGATCACATACATGTACACACATACACACACTAATAAATAAATAAATGTAATAAAAATTAAGTAAATAAAAACAGACTTGCTCTACAGAAACCCACGGGCCTAAAGTGAGTCTCAAGCAACCAAGGCCTTCCTCCCTGTGTTGCTTGGAGGCTGTCCTGGCACTCGCTCTGTAGACCACTGCCCAACAGCTCCCCGCCCTCCCCAAATTACCAGTGTCTAAGAATCACTGCTCCACATCAACATCAACATTTTCTAAACTTCCATGTCTGAGAGAATACAGTATTTGTCTTTCTGTGTCTGGCTTACTTCACTTGACATACATCCTATAATCCCATCCTACTGTCTATCTGGCTTCAAATGACAGGATTTGATTCTTCTTGGGTTGAGTAATTTCCCATTACTATGTATGTGATTTCCCTCTCTCCTCTCTCTCCCTCTCCCTCTCTCTCTCTCTCTCTCTCTCTCTCTCTCTCTCTCTCTCTCTCTCTCTGTTTTTTGGGTTTTTTTTTTTGGTGGGAAGGGAGAACTGTTGTGGTTTGAATGAAAGTGCCCCTACACACACACACACACACACACACACACACACACACACACACACACACACACACAAGGCTATGTGTTGGAATATTTGCAGTTTGAATCAAAGTGCCCCCCCACCCTCGCAGGCTATGAGTTGGAATATTTGGTTCCCAGTTGGTGTAACTACTTGGTAAAGATCAGGAAGTGAGTCTTGTTGGAGCAGGTATGTCTTTAGCACTAGGTTTTTAAGGATTCCAAATACTTGCACTATTTCCAGTGTGTGTCTCTCTGTTTCCTGCTTTTGGATCAAGATGGGAGCTCTCAGCTGTTCTTTCCATCATGGACTCTTAGGCTGGCTGGTTTTATGCCAACTTGATACACACTAGAGTCATCTAAGACAAGAGAACCTCAACTGAGAAAATGCCTCCAGAAGACTGGGCTACAGGCAAGTTTATAGGACATTTCCTTAATTAGTGACTGATGTAGGAGGGCCCAGTCCATTGTGGGTGGTGCCACCTCTGGGCTGTTGATCCTGGGTTCTATACGAGAGCAGACTGAGCAATCTAACAAGCAGCATCCTCCATGGCCTCTGCATCAGCTCCTGCCTCCAGGTCCCTGGCCTGCTTGAGTTCCTGTCCTGACTTCATCAATGATGAACAGTGATGTGGAAGTGTAAACCAAATAAACCCCTCCTCCCCAAGATGCTTTGGTCATGGTGTTCCATCACAACAATAGTAACCCTAAGACAACTCTAAACACTGAAATCAAAAAACCAATTAAATGTTTTCTTTTATAAGTTGCCTGAGTCATGGTTTTGTCACAGCAATAGAAAAGTAAGACAGGAACATAAGACAGATTGGCTCACAGCCCATTTTGGCCTCAAATTCAGAATCCTCTGTCTCTGAGTGCTGGGATTATAGACACATACCACATACACCATGTAAATGTATGTGTGTGAACATACAAACACATACATGAGAGGAGGACGGGCTGGGCTCCAACTCTATATAGATGAGAATGAAACTTGTTTTGAATGAGCTCAGGGCCATGTTAATCCTAAGTATGTGTTCTACCCCGAGCTACACCGCCAGACCCCTGCCCATTTCCAATTACACTTCTAGCCTCTTCCCCCATCCATTTTGGAAAGAGAATTTCTTGTAGCTCAGACCAGCCTCAAACTGGTTTATACAGAGACTGGTATTGAACCCCTGACCCTCCTGCCTCCCAAATGTTAGGATTACCACACCTGACCCTCTTGCTCACTTTTAAATTGTATTGTTTCCTTGTATTGTTTCGATTCTGGGAATCGATCTTTTGTTGGGGTTTAGAGAGCTGTAGTATTTAAAAGCCTATACTGCTCTTGCAGAGGACCCAAGTTTGTGTCCCACAGCCTCCTATAATTCTAGCTCCAAGGGACCCAATCCTCTGGTCCCTGCCAGCTGCCAGCACCTGCATGCATGTACACAGACCACCACACACAGACATAACTTTTTATCAAAAATAATTTTTTTTTTTTTTAAGACAGAATGTCACTATGTAGCTCTGACTGGCCTGGAAGTTGCTATACCACCTAGGCTGGCCTTGAACTAATAAAGATCCTCCTGCTTCTGCTTCCCCAGTGCTGAGATTAAAGGCCTCTACCACCACACCCAGCTCAAAAAAAATAAATCTTTAGAACAAAAGTCTTTAATCTTTTCTCAGATGAACAGTTTAACAATTTCTCCCCCATTTCGTAGGTTGTCCATGTCGCTTTTATTCTTGCTATGTATAATCTAATATACTCCTATTTGCCCTGTTTTTGCTGTTAGTGTGTACTCTTGGGTCTTTTTGTTCAAGGTCTTTTATTTATTTCCAATAGTGGAGATTACACTTAGGGCTTTGTACCTGCTAGGTAAGTCTCTACCACCCAATTGAGCTACTCTGTGTGTGTGTGTGTGTGTGTGTGTGTGTGTGTGTGTGTGTGTGTGTGTGTGTGTGTGTTGTATATATGATATACTTCAGGTTTGTTCATGCAATGGTATGTGCGTAGAGATGAGAAGACAATCTTGGGTGTCTGCTTCTTGACAGTTTGTCATTGCGTAAAGCCTCTGGGGACTCTGCCGTCTCTAGCGTCTCATCTTGCAGCAGGAGTGTTGGGACTGTAGACACGTGCTGAACTTTCATCTGGGCTCTGGTGGTCCTGACTTAGGACCTCACACTTTCAGCAAGCCCTTTAGGCACTGAAACATACCCCCAGCTCTCCGTTTTCACTTTGAGACAGGGCCTCCTATGTTGCCCAAGCTGATTGGGCTTTTTGAATAGACAGAATAACAGGCCTGTGCCACAAGGCCAATGTCTTTTAAAAGTTAACTTAAGTCTGTGTAATGCAGCTCAATGCTAGACAGTTTGCCTAGCACAGATAAGGCCTGGGTCAATCTCAAGCACAGACAAACTGATATGTTTAAGAAAAGTGGGCCAGTGTGGTACCACACACCTGCAATCTTAGCACTTTGGTGGTAAAGACAAGAGTGTTAGGAGTGCAGCTTTAGCTACACAATGAGCTCAAGGCCAGCCTGGGCTAAATGACACCACGTCTTTTTAAAAAGAAGAAAGCAAAGCACTACTCTTCCAGGTGCTTGTCTGCTTATCTGCCCATGTAAGGCTTTAAAAATCTCCTTCTCTTCATTTCTTACAAGCAATTAAGCTCAGAAATGTGACTGCTCAACTGTCATCTTAGTGTTTCAAATTTCCTCCCACATGGTGATTTCCCCATCAAACTTTATCAATTTACAAGTGATAATAAGGGCCCCTTCTACCTCAGACTGCTAGCATCTACTGTCAACAGGTTTCAGAATCATGTCTATTTCAAACATCACTGCAGAAAGGGCCATGTATATATTCTAAATGGTAGTTACATTGCAGAACTCACAGCTGTGCACCTACGCCATGGAAAGACAGACAGAAAAAAGTTCTGCCAGCTGTGGTGGCTCACATGTGTGATCTCAGCTACTTTGGAGGAGGGCAGAAGCAGGCTGATCCAAGTTTAGGCCTACAGAGGCATAGGCAGGAAGACTGCTGTGAGCTATAGGCCACCTGGGTTATAATGAGCTACAGGCCAGCACAGCTTATTGAATGAGACCTTTTCTCAAAGGAAAAAAAAAAAAAAAAAAGAAAGAAAGAAAGAAAGAAAGAAAGAAAGAAATCACACCACCCACTGTGCATGTCCTAGCTCAACTGTAGAGCATTTACCTAGTGTGCATGTGCCTGTGTTCAACCCCTAGTACAATGACAAGGGAAAAAAATGCCTTTTTAAAAGATTTTTTTCATTGTATATACGTGCATATGAGCCCCCATGCCCTCAGATCCCCTGTAACTAGTAGAGTCAAGCACAATTGTGCTGGGAACCAAATTTCAGTCTTTTCCAAGAGCAGCCAGCATTCCTAACCAATCGGCAACATTCAGCCCCAGGGGGAAAAAAATCTTAAGTGTTCTGGTTGCTCAAACAAAAGTATAGCTTGCTCTGTTCGCTCTGACAGTAACACATTTATCTGAAAGATTCTCATGTACCAGACAGTCAGGGAAGAGACTGCCTAACTGAAGCAATCTTGACGAACAAGACGTCCTGTCAAGCCCCTGGAATAACTTCACAGCTCCAAAGACCTTTGTGCAAAAGGAATTTCCAGTTGCCTTGTACTCTCATTCACCTAGGACACTGGTTCTCACCCTTCCTGGTGCTGCTACCCTTTAATACAGTTAGTTCCTCATGGTGCCGCAACACCCAACCATACAATTATTTTGTTGCTACTTCATAACTGTAACTCTGCTACTATTATGAATCATAATTAAGTATCCATGTTTCCCAATAGTCTTAGGTGACCCCTGTGAAAAGGTCCCTTGACCACCAAAGGGGTTCGACCTACAGGTTGACCTAGAACATGTGTCTATAGATCAAATTTGACGTCTGCGTCCGTCCCGCCTTGCCCTGCACCTACTACTATCCCTAGTGGGGAAAAAGGAAATCACTAGTCTGCAGTCCTCTCCCCCTGAACCTCCTGGTCTCCACCCCTGAACCTGACACTCCAGGGTTCTTGGCTAGGCTGCAAACATCAGGGATAGGTTTGCTCTGCCCACACCAGGCTCCCCCTCCAGCCCCACCCTCAGGGCTGGAGTTATAGTCACACATGTGACTGTCAGTGGGTGCTAGGCTTTGAACTCCTCATGAGTGTGCAGCAAGGCCTCTTAACTGCTAAGCCATCTCTCTGCATCCTAATTTAATTAATTTTTTGAGATAAGATCTCAAGGTAGCCCAGGCAGACCTGGAATTCACAATCTTCCTGTCTCTACCTCCCCACCAACTCCTGGGAATTCGGGAACTCACCACCATGCCTACCTTTGACTTATTTTCTAGAACCACATCTTTTTGGTCAGCAAAGCAGCAGCCTGTTCCTTCTCCTATGCTACCTGCACTCTGTGTGACGCTACTGCTCTTACAGGTTTGTGTGCTTTGATTTGGAACAGCAGGGACAGAGGAGGGAGAGTGACTCTGCAGAGGCTGCCTGCCACACAACACACAACACCCTCATGTGCAGCCAGCCCTCTTACAGCACAGGGGAAGAAGCAACGGCCAAGGGCACACGAGCCGGGCCGCACCTACACTCTGTTCTCAAGGCTCACCCTCCCTGTCAAGTAGCAAGGAGTAAAGACAAAGGCGGCAGGCACAGGACACACACTCTACTCCTGTCCCCGGGTTCCGTGGAAAGACAAATGACAGGAGGCTCCTTGGACGGTATCTGTTCACAAGTGCCCACTGCACTGGACTCAAGAGGGCTGGTACAGGGAGCCCAGAGCAGACCACACAGTCGTTGAGCTCCTACTGGCAGCTCTGGGAACACAGGTGGCTCAGTAAGGGCCACATAAAAATGACTAACCTCAGCCCAAACTTCTTTCCTTGCTGAGGGTCACCTTGCTCGGCTATTTGGAGCTGCCTTTGACATAGCGCCTTGGAATGAGGTTACAGCTGGCCCTGCTCAGCATCCCAGAAAGGAACATCTGGTGGGAAAATCGTCTTGCCTTGAACAAACACTTTCAGAAAGGAGAGACTGCAGACCCACACAGCCCCCAGGGCTGTAACAATCCCCTGGCCGGCCCCTCAGTTTCCACAGGAGAGAGCCTGAGCCTCACCATCCCTCTCTTCAGAGGTCACACTCTGCCCCCCTCTGCCCCTCCCTTTACTCTGCCTCAGAAATCTAATACCCTTCCCTCCCTGGATCCTGCACTCGAACAAGATCAGAACAGAGGTGCCAGCTAACACACACACACACACACACACACACACACACACACACATCAGAGCACGTCAGAGCACATACAGACACATACTGACACATAGGGTATCCCGCCAGAACCTCCAAGTCGGTTCTCGGGTGAGAAAAGGGGTGGTCGCAGTTCTTGCACCAAATGCACCAAATGTAAGACCCACGAGAGCATGGTCCTTCACACTCCCACTCAGGAAAGGCGCCCCCCCCCAAATCACTCACGAGAAGCGGTCTTGATGCAAATGCATAAGGTCCTTTATATTCCAGTGCACTGGGGCCATCAGCCATACACCATGCAGGGTAGAGGGCTGAGCGACCCCCAGTACAGAATTGAGACAGCTTTTATAGGGTTACAACAAAGCCCGCGCATCATGAACCAATCACCTCGTAGCATCCAGTGCGGACCAATTAATTTAAACTATCTAAGCCTGCGCTTAGCCCAGGAAGTCTGTTTTCCCACAGGCTTCTGGGTGTGACGACAAGGCTCATTTCCTGTGTTCATTCACTCATAGGCTGACGTAACATTAAAGTAGGTGACTGTCAGCTTGGGATTTAATTAAGACTCCCAGCTTCCTGGGGTCACTGGAGAATTAGGCTATATTTTTCCATCCTAACAGGGGTCACCACAACATGAGGAACTGTAGTAAAGGGTGGTAGCATTAGAAAGTTTGAGAACTACTGCCCTAGAGGGTATTTCTTTTTGTCTGTTGCAATGCAGGGGACCCAACCCAGGACTACTCACACACAAGGCCAAGTGACAGAGCTACCAAGCCTTGTCTAGAGGGATTTTTCACAGGTAGCTAAAATGAACAAAGCAACCTTAAACTAGGCTCCAAAAAGCCTATGACATTAAAGATCATAATCTCTCTTCAAGAGAGAATGCTGCCTTCTCCTTTTTCATCTCACTGACTTCATAAACATTCATCAATTATGCGGACACCGCTGAAAACATGTTCTCTTCTTCCTTCTGTCTTAGTGTGAGGGAAATTGAATATATGAGAGGCTCTGACCTACCTGAGAGTAAATCCCCAGAACTAAGATTCTCAGAGTTCATTTAATCTCGTTTCTCATGTTTTAAAAAAGAAAAAAAAAAAAAAAAAACACCCAACCTACCCTAATCTCACCCACTGGTGTTAATCAAATTGACAATGAGTCCATTTGACTGCATTTAGAATCACCATGGAAACACATCTCTTGGTATGTCTTACAAGGTGTTTTCAGAAAGGTATAACTAAAGAGGGAAGACACCAACTGAATGTGGATGACAGCATTAGGGGTGGGGCCCAGGGCTGAAGAGAGCATTCATCTCTCTCCCTTTACTGCAGACACATGGACACTAGCTGCCCGCACTCCTGCCACTCTGCCTTCTCTGCCATGATGGGCTGGATCCCTGAAGGAAGCCTTCCTCTCTGAAGCTGCAGCTCCTCAGCTAAAGTAACAGTACACTAAGTTGGGTAATAAAACTGGGACTACAGGCTGGTCTCCAACTCAGTGTTCTCCATTATCACCAAAACAACGGGTAAGACTGAGAGTCAAGGAGCGAAAAAGCCCTCACCAGAAATGCTGTGTCCAACTTTCTCGTTACACTGCTACCACACTGCTCTAGATTCTCATTGATAACGTTCTTTGCAAGATGCTCCTGAGGGTTTTTCTGGCTTTTTTGTGTACTTGGCCCTTGAGCTGAATAATTTTATGTCAACTTGACACAAGCTGAAGTCATCTAAGAGGAGGAAATCTCAATAAAGAAAATGTGTCCATAAGACTGAGCTACAGGCAAGTCTGTATGGCATCTTCTTAGTGATTGATGGGGAAGGGCCCAGCCCATTGTGGGTGGGGCCACCTGTGGGCTGATTTTTGAGACAGGGTCTCATATAGCCCAAGCTGACCTCAAATTCATTATGAAGAGGAAACTAGCCTTGAACCTTTGATCTTCTTGCCTCCTCTTCCCAAGTGCTGGAATTGCAGGCTGTATTACTATACTTAGTACAGTGTCTGCTGTGCCTTCCCCTTCCTCTTGGTGTGTGTGTAGGTACAATGCACACATACACTCACATCTATGTGGAGGCTCAGGTGGACATCTACTCCTCAGGAGCTGTCAACCTCAGTTTTTTGAGACAAGGTCTTTCACTAGGATCTGGAGCTTGTTGGTTAGGCAAGAACGGCTGGTCAGTGAGCTCTGGGATCCTCCTGTCTCTGCCACCACGTGCTGGAATTACAAACTGGCACTATAATTTCCAGCTTTGGACATGTTTGACTCACATATGTACTGATATGCTCGTCTCTTATGCACAGAATCAAGTAAAGCTGCTCCCAACCCTGATCACAGCTAGCTCAGAAGACTATGTCCTACACACAGAATGTGATTGTACAAGAAGCCATAGTAACCTTCATGCAAAATCAGAACCACAACAAATAAGAGCTGGGCATAAACAATTAATAACCAACTTTATTCCTCTGCAATTAAGGCATAGACCTTTGCCCAGAGCTTAAATAGCAGGCCAAAGACAAGTGTAGGACAAGGGCAGCTTCAAGGACAATAGAGATGGGCAATCAGGCTCCCAATGACAAGCACCCCAGAGAGTATGCTGGCTGCTCCTGGCTCACCCTCTTCATGTGCACTCAGTTTTAGAAAACTGCCCTTGATCTACTTGTTCACTGAACCCAACTGGGCACATGACCAACCACACTGTTCCTAGGATAGCCACAAAAGTGGAAGGAAAAACTAAGAACTACAAAAGACTAGAGAGTGATTATACAAAATTAGTGTTGTCAGTTATATGTCTGTAAGCATTTGCAATCAAGTGCAGTACATGTTGTAGCCATTGAGAAGATACAAGGAGCAGAATGTGCTTTTTATTCCTCTTTAGTTTAACCCTTTAATTATCACGTTTCTTACTGTTAGATAATTTTTTAAGGAAGCAGGGATGGGGAGGAGTACTAACACAGCCTCTTCCTTACCAACGGCCCAGCACTTCTGATACCTGCTCTGAAAGGTGTCCCAAGAACAACATTATCCTACAGGGGTGCAAATGGGTTAAAAGGTTGGTCCAAGCCATGGGTGGCAGCACATGCCTTTAATCTCAGCACTAGGGAGGCAGAAACAGGCAGTTCTCTGTGAGTTTGAGGCCAGCGTGGTCCACACAGCAAGTTTCTAGACAGCCAGGGGCACACAGAGAGACCCTGTCTTGAAAATCCAAAAAAAAAAAAAAAAAAAAAAAGGAAGGAAGGAAGAAAAAACAGCAGCAGCAACAAAGCAACAAACAATGTCTGGTCCAATAGGGAGCAATGGCTCCTCATCTCTCAACACAGAAGGTACAACTTGTTGTAGATAATGCCCTTTTGAATAAGGACAAGTTGGTGGGTAAATTGATCAGGCACCTGCTGAGTTACAGAAATTCTGTTAAGCACTGCATGCTCTTCATTTGCTAAAAAGCTGGTATTATTGTACCATTTTAAAGAAGCACAAATTGAAATTCAGGAAAGTTAACAAATTCCCTAAGTCACATAGCTGGCTGGAGCTGAGCTGTATGAGAGCCAACATATTTGAAGAACGCTCTGTGAACCCTCCCAGCTAAGGGCTAGAAAACTGAACAAATGTCTGTCTGGGGACGCAGCGCAGCTCATCATGTTCTCACCTAACATGCACACAGCCTCGGGTCTGTACCACACAAAGCAAGCGTGCTGGTGCAGGCTTGTGTCCTAACTCTCAGGAGGCAAGGCAGTCAGATCAGGTACTCAAGGCCATCCTCAAGTACACAGAGAGCTTAGGCTCCAAGGGACCCTATTTAAAAATAAGAACAGCAACAACAAAACATTTGTTTAAGGCCAATGTCTATTTTACTATTTTAAAAAAGCCAGGCAGTGGTGGCACAAGCCTTTAATCCCAGCACTTGGGAGACAGAGACAGGCCGATCTCTGTGAGTTCAAGGCCAGGCTAGTCTACAGAGTGAATTCCAGGACAACTATGACTGTTAGACACAGCAAAAATCAGTCTTGAAAAAAAAAAAAAACCAACCAACCAACCAATCAATGAATAGATAGATAGGTAGGTAGATAGATAGATAGATAGATAGATAGATAGATAGATAGATAGATAGATACCAGCTTCCTGTTCCCCTGAGAGGTGTGACGTGACCCGTGCAAATGGTTCCCTACTCTCTTAATCCAGAAAATCATGGAAAAAAATCAAGAGGTTCAGACCTCCATGGGTTTCACTTTAAGAACATTGTGAAGCTGCCCAGGCCATCAAGCATGTTCATCTGAAAAGCCACCATGCATCTGAAAGATATCACTTTAAAGAAGCAACACATGCCATTCTGGTTGTACAATGGTTGGGAGGTAGTGTCCAGGTCCACCAGTGGAGCCGGACTTATGTTGGTACTCGCCCCCCCAAGCGGGTTTTGCAGCATATGTTTAGCAATACACAGAGTAATTTAAGAGTCTGAATGCAGACTCTCTAGCTATTGAATACATCCAGTGAACAAAGCCCCCCACATAAACAACCCAGCCTTCAGATCTCATCCCAGCACACCTGAGCTCACCTGCCACACTGATGCTCCTCGCTGAGAAGGAACAAGAAGATAAAATGTCCCCAGAAGAAAGCAAAGAAACAAAAGTGTATGGTATAGAATACAACATAAAATAAATGCAAAGAAAAAGCACAATGCTTAAGTTCAGTCAGAATTCCTGTAATCATCCCCTCACAAATTAAAGTTGCCAAAGAAAAAAATCCTGTTAGTTAAGGACTTAGGTCAGGGTGGTGGTGCAAATCCCAGTACTTGGAAGACTGGTTGGTCAGAGCTACAGAGTGAGACCCTGGAGAGAGAGAGAGAGAGAGAGAGAGAGAGAGAGAGAGAGAGAGAGAGAGAGAGGGAGAGGGAGAGGGAGAGGGAGAGGGAGAGGGAGAGGGAGAGGGAGAGGGAGAGGGAGAGGGAGAGGGAGAGGGAGAGGGAGAGGGAGAGGGAGAGGGAGAGGGAGAGGGAGAGGGAGAGGAGAGGGAGAGGGAGAGGGAGAGGGAGAGGGAGAGGGAGAGGGAGAGGGAGAGGGAGAGGGAGAGGGAGAGGGAGAGGGAGAGAGAGAGAGAGAGAGACAGAGAGAGAGAGACAGAGAGAGAGAGAGACAGCAGAGAGAGAGAGACAGAGAGACACAGAGAGAAACAGACAGAGAAAGAGAGAGAAGGAGAGAGAGGAAGAAAGGAAGGGAGGGAGGAAGGGAGGGAAGAAAGGGAAGGAAGGAAGAAAGGAAAGAAAGGGAAGGAAGGGAAGGAAGAAAGGGAAGGAAGGAAGAAAGGAAAGAAAGGGAAGGAAGGGAAGGAAGGGAAGGAAGGGAAGGAAGCAATGAAGGATGAAAGGAAAAATAAACTCAGACATCATTCACAATGGCCAAATGTGAGAAGCATCCTAAATGTCCACCAACAGATGAACAGAAAAACAATGGGTTATTTACATACAACAGGTTATCATTCTGCCTTAAAATTGAAGAAAGGGGCTGGAGGGTTCGGCATTTAAGAGTGTGTGTTGCTCTTGAAGAGGATAAAGTTCAGATCCCAGTATGCATGTCAAGCATCTCATAACTGTCTAAAACTCCACCTCCAGGGGACCCAACACCCTCTTCAAGTCTCTAGTGGCACCTGATGACAAATGCACATGCAAACACAGAAAGATGAACACAAATACACATAAATAAAGTAATTGCATTTATTTATTTACTTACTTTTTTCTTTCTTTCTTTTTTTTTTTTTTTTTTTTTTTTTTTGGAGGCAGGGTTTCTCTGTATAGCCCAGGCTATCCTGGAACTTACTGTGTAAACCAGGCTGGCCTCAAACTCAGAGATCGCCTGTCTCTGTCTCACAAGTGCTGGGATCAAAGGCGTCCACCACCACTGCCCAGTTGAAAATAAAGTAATTTTTAAATGAAGAAAAGATGTTAGTGAAATAAGCTAGTCATAAAGGTTAAAAGGACAGGGTTAAGAACCAAGTTATGGTTGTATTCCTAGTGACAAAGTAGAATAATGCCTGCTTACTCGCAGTGGTGATACTGGCTTGTCCTCAGCACGCAGGAAGTGGAGGCAGAAGGATCAGAAGCTCAAGGATGTCTCAGATACAGTATATTCAAAGCCAGCCTGGGCCACATGAAATCAGTTTCAGTAAGAAAGGAAAAACCACCTCCAAGGTAAGAATCAAAGCTAACCATGCTCTCCAAATGCCAGCAATCCCCTGTGCACTCTTGAGGGATCCTGAGTGTGACATCTAACCTAGCATTGTTGTTATGCAAGGTGCTAGATACTGGCTCCAAACACTGTAACCCTGACTGAATGAAGGAAGCGTTTGCAATCAAGTATTTGTACCCATTAAGAATATTTATGTTCTTTGGAAGCTCTGCTTCAGTCGCCCTCCTCCCTCTCCAAAGCCTGCTCCTCAGAAAGCAGTTCAAGCAGCAGCTCTTTACCTGGAGCTCCTCAACTCTGTGCTTACAGGGCATGTAAGCTCCGGTCACTAGACCTGCCATGTGATGTCTCTCTTGCTTCCCCTGAGATCATATGAGAGTGCTTTGCTCAGATTAGACCTGGTCCTTTACTTTTAATTCCGCTTGATTTGGCTTATTGCAGCAGCAGAGAATCCCACTACTGGGGATTCCTGACTACTTATTAGTTTACATTGGGCTGAGGAGAAGGCTCTGTTGCTAAAGTGCTTTCTGTTCAAGCACGAGGATTGGAGCGCAGATCCCAGCTCACATAAAGAGCCAGGTACAGCAGCAGCATCCAGAGCCTGGGAGGCAGAGAGCAGGCGGTCCCTGGGGCTTGCAGGCCAGCACCAGCATCTCTAGCTAAATTGTATGCTGAATGTTTATTGATAAACCCTGTCCCAAAAAAATAAAGTGGACAATGATGACCTTCAGCCTCCATACACATGTGCACACATGAACACAAGCATAAATATGCTTAAACTTAAGGGAAATGAGTGCTTCTACCACATTCATTCGTTCACCAGAAAGTTGTTTTCTGCAAGAACCCTTGGAATTTTGGTTTCAGGGCCTTTGTCCAGAAACAGCACCCGTTGTTGCCTCTTCAGACACTGCAGGAGGCAGTTTTCTTGTGAGTTCTGCACATTGTATTTGGTACACAGTGCAATAGCACCATACAGAACACACAGTGGTCCAGGCTCTAGAGCACTGAGCAAAGCCTAAGTATTGTGGTAATTCCTTTGGCCCTAGTCAACTCCCAGAGGTAGTAGCAGCCCATCTCATTTCTGAAGAGGAGGTTCAGTACCACCCACTTGAAAGTCTTAGCACCTTTCACGGCTCCCATCGCAGAACAGAGAACAAGGCTCTCTATTTGTTGAGGGCTCTTGGCATCCATGTGCCTACACGAGGACTTTCCCAGATTTGTTTCTATCCTGCTTTGGATTCAGGGGAGGGAAAGAAGACAGCAGCAAATTGTGTTGTCATGTAGGAGTAGAATGAATAATGGATATAGGAACTTGTTCAAGACTAAAACCTGTGCCCCACATGGGAGGGTAAACCAGGTGCAAACTCAGCCAAAGGAAGATACAATTGGATGGTAGCTCAGCCACCTGCCTTGCAGAAGCAGAGGGAAGGAAGGCTTAATTGTAAAAACCAAGTGAATAACATTTAAATAAAATTAAAAACAGGAAAGAGACAGATTCCAGCCAAGCACAAATATGTGTCTCTAAAGAAACTGGCCAGATAGCCAGGTGGTGGTGGTACATGCCTTTAATACCAGTATGTGGGAGGCAAAGTCAGGCAGATCTCCGAGAGTTCGAGGCCAGCTTGTCTAAAAAGTGAGTTCCAGTACGGCTAGGACTACATGAAGAAACTCAGTCTCGAAAAAAAAAGTAAAGTAAGAAAGAAAGAAACTGGTCAGAGAGCTGTCTGTTGGAATGGCTTCTGCATACAATGGGGAGGAACACTAAAATGGTAAGACAAGACTTAGACCCTATTTTGTGGCACTGTATGCAACTAAGATTAAGTGCCACTGAACCCAAATCACAGCCTGTTCGTTAGGCAGATGCATAATTTCACAGGGACCAATAGACAGGAAGTATTAGCTTCTCACCTGCTTAAGAGACAAATCAAAGAAAAGCTAGAAATAGCAGTACTGTAAATAAGCTAAAGCCACCAAATCCTTGGAGGCCCCATAAACTCCAGCCAATCCCAGCACCCCTGGGAAAATCACCAATCACCCAGCAACACTGGCAGTCATCAGCAGGCTCATGTCAAACAACAAAGGGTTTTTGAAAGGAGGAGAAAGCAATACCGGCCAACAGAATGGATGGTTTTAAAATACACCTCTCTAAATACAAGTATCTAATCTGGTGTTATGACACGTGCCCTGTAATCCCAGCACGTGGCAGTAAAGGAAGGCATCAAGAGTTCAAGGTCTTTTTCAGCTACAGTGTGTTGAAGCCTGTGCTGAATGAGACCCTGTCTCAGGGAGAAAAAAAAAAAAAAACAAAATACAAAAAAAAAAAAACTTACTTAATTAAACAAAACAAAAAACCTCAGCCATTTCTCTGTAAACCTAAGCACCCCACTTGGTGATATCTTGTTTATACTCTAACAAGTAAAGCTTGCCTAAAGTTAGAGGGTGGAGCTAGCTACTAGTTAACCATAGAGGTCTGAAGATCTGTACAGACAGACAGGAAGTGAGAAGGCTGTGCGGGTGGAGATAGGAGGTTGCTCTCTTTTCAGCTGGGAAGCTGGCAAGGTAAAGTGTGGCTGTGGCTTGCTCCTTTGTCTCTCTGATCGCTCAGCATTTACCCCTATATCTGACTCCGGGGTTTTTACTATTAAGACCAATTAGAAGTCATCAACACCCACCAACACAGCAGCAGCAGCAGAACAGGAAATGAAATGGCTCTGTGGCTTTGGTTGTGCTCCGTGCCCCCGAGAACAGAAACATAGTCAGTAGCCTGTGCTGCCTAAGATTCCACAACCCTCTAGCTGAACAAAAGGGAGAACAAATCTTTCTTTAAATGGAAGTCACATTTCTCCATTTCCCTAGCTATGAATGTGCATCTTCTGAAAGGAAAGATGCTGCTCTCCACCATTTCCCATCCCCCATTTACCTTGGAAAGATGCGATCTTCAATCACCACCCATCCCTTCTTCATCATGAAAACAAACCTTTTAAGTTCCCTGACTCCGCCTGTATGTACACCTATAATTCTATCACTAGGGAGGCTGAGGCAAGAATGTTGCTTACTGCTGGGGGATAGTACGGGCTACATATTGATTCCAGGCAGGCCTGGACCGCCTAGCAAAACCCATCTGGAAAATAAGTGGGGCTAGAGCCAGTACAGTCAACAAGAGCACAAACTGCTCTTTCCAGAGGAGTTGGGTTTCATTCTCAGTACCCACATGGCAGCTACCGACCTTCAGTAACCCCTGTCCCAGAAGATCTGATGTGCCCTTCTGACTCCAACAGCACACATAGTATACAGACTTACTTTCAGGCAAAATTCACATACACATAAAAAAAATTAAAGAAAAAAATTTAAGTCCTTTAAAAAAGAAAAAAGGAGAAAAAGAGAGGAGGAGCAAAGAGAAAGAGAGGGTGTACCTAGAGCCTACAACTGGGAAATGTAGCGTCCTTCTGCAGCTACCATAACTAAGCAGCCAGCCTCAGGAACTACCACATTCGGTCCCTGATACTTTTCCTCAACACTGTCACCTGAGTGATACCCAAACTCACTCTGGACAGCCAGAGCTATCCAGAGAAACCAAAAAAAGAAAGAAAGAAAAGAAGAAAAGAAAAAGAAAATCAAGGAGAGAAAGATTCTCACATAAAAGCTCCAAAAGAGCCAGGAATTTGTTCCTCTCTTTGTGCAGGAAAACCCGACTTCCAAAGGCCAGTCAGCATCTTGTCAGGTTCATGGGGTGGGGCAAAGGAGCAGCTGGTTCTGTCGCTGTGCCTATGCTAGTTTATCAGTTCTAAAGTGAGGCCAAGTTCAGCTTGATGCCATCCTTCCACACCTGGGCAAGACAGATCTGATATTGGCCTTCCTGTAGTGTGGGAGAGACTGAAGTTCTTAGTTCCTTAGCAGATGGTTAATTTGGAAATGGTCTGTTTTATTGACTGCTGAGTCACTGGAAGTCACTCTGTAGACCAGGCTGGCCTCGAACTCAGAGATTCATCTGCCTCTGACTCCCAAGTGCTGGGATGCCTGGCTTCTTCTTGATTCCTCTGAACACTGAGTCCCTTGACTTTCTGTCCTTTCTGTCTCCTCTTCCTGACTGCTGGGATTAGATAATTTTGACAAGCATGCTGTATTCTTTCCTACCTGCATAACCTCTTCAAAATTAACAGAGACAATCGCTGTATAAGATGTTCCCTTTAGAGGAAGCTGGGTGAAAGGTATACTTTGACTATTTTTGCAACTTCCTATAAGTCTATAATTACATTAAATTACAGTTTAAAAAATAAACTAAACCAAAAGAAGCAGACAATTAAATGTTCGAAGGTAAGTTTCTGCACACCAGGAGGGGCTGCCAAAACTGCCAAAGCTATGCCTACATCAGAATTGCCAGACGATGCTACGCCTCAAATCAGTTTTTCTCTTTAAAAAAATTCAGTCCTGTGTAACACCCACAACATAGCTTCCAACAGGCTCTCAATTCTCACCCTCAAATTGTTCCTAACCATGAAGGCACAGGTTTTGCCAGTGATGAGAAAGCCAGCTGGATCTGGAAAACTGTGACGCTCTCTGGGTGTTCCATGTTTCCCAGTAGGTATCTAAAAGGTCAGACCATGTACAATTTCCTTTTACAGAGCTCAAAATGCTTTGGATGCTCTTTAGCACAGTGAAGCTGAACAGATTGTTTTGGGGGCTTTGGGACCTTTCTTCCTGCAGGGAGGCAAATGTTGCCTAGTGATCTACATCTGAGCATAGAAGTAGGGAACTCTAAGTTCCAACCATGACTGTTTGGTGTCTGGCTCCATAGTCCTTAGTAGATTACTTAATGCTATGCCTCTCCACTCCCTTCCACAATCAATAGGGATACGAGTAATGAATGGCTTACCATCCTGAGACAAGACACAGTGAAAGGGTAAGGACATTCATCTACAGACAAACACTGAATAAAAAGTGCCAGCATAAATCTGCCTTTAAACCATGTCTTCAGGCTGTGGACGCCACATATTTAGATGCAAGCTGCTTTCCCGATGCCCCTTCTGCCTACAGTGGAAGTAAAATAAGCTGTCTCCTGGAGGCCTTGTTCAAGTCGCTCCCTTTCCAACAACTGCAGGCCTCTCTTTAAAATTCTGCTTATTCTTTGGTTAATAGCTTAGAAGAGTCAGAGTTTCCATTTTTATTTGGTTAAAAGTAATCTGTTCATCTGTGGATAAGGAAGAAATACAAAAGAGAATATTCAGCATTCCCTTTACCCCTCAATGATTCACATAAATTTAGGTCAGAGGTTTGATCCTGTCCAAAGATAATGGGGGGCATCGCATCAGAAACGCTACAGCAACCACGTTACAGGGTCTATTACTATTGCTGTTGCATTAAGGTAGAAACAACATTGTGCTGAAGTCTACACTGTCTTTTGTGAATTTCTTTATTCATTCATTCACATGTTTTCTAAGTCTCTATGCAGTGTGAGCTAGAGAGCTAGCCTAGTGGTTAAGAGTGTTCGTTGTTCTTCCAGAGGATCCGGGTTCAGGTCCCTGAACACACACAATGGACAGGAGACTCCAAATAAATAAATAAATACGCATGGCCCAAAGTGCCACAGGGACAAACAGAAAGTTAGACACAGTGAAGAGTATAATCTGTAATCTCAGTAAATTCAGAGAGAAGCTGCGTGTTGTGTGCATGCTTCTAATCCCAGCACTCAGGAGGCAGACGCAAACTTCTGTGAGTTTGAGGCCAGCCTGGTCTACACTTTGAGTTCCAGGCCAGCTAGCACTACAAAGTGAGGCCCTTTGAAAAAAAAAAGTTAAGAAGATGGTGCTAAAAGTTCCCATAGGAGACAGCATGATGGGTGGTGTGTGTGTGTGTGTGTGTGTGTGTGTAAAGAATTTCTTGGGAAGTTATAGAAAGTAAAGTCAGGACAGTGAGATTTTTTTTTTTTTTTCCATATGAGTTCATGTCTGAGCCTCACAGGATTCAGGAACTCCTTGAAACTGTATGTAGCATATGCACATACAAACAGATGATTTCTGGGTATGCAGAGCCCTGTTTTCATTCCACTTTCAAAGATAATGAACTGTCTTGTTTGGATCTGATCTCCAAGCCTCATTTTCTGTCTTTATCAGAGATGAGTAAGCTTTCGTTCAGAGACTGGTCTTTACAGGTCAGAAGCGAGTTTCCAAACTTTCTGCATCTTGTGGGGTGGGGGGTGATGGTTGCTAAAAAGAAAGGGCAAAGCAGACACACAGGACTTCCTTCTTCCACATCCCAACTGAAATGAGCTCAGACATCCTCCTACTCAGATACCATGGCAACAGCCATTGTACAATTGGGTGGCAGCAGGGAGTGGGTCAGGCCTTGCATATGTAAAGCAGAAAAAGGCATCAAGTGAGACTGAGTTCCTAGCTAATACAGCTGGCCTTTCCTCTCCAGCATCTACTTTTTTGGGAATTCATTTGAGGAACTTTGGAGAATTCAGGCAATTTTCCCGAAAACAAAGAGCAACCCCAGAAATAAAAATCAGCACTCAGGAAGTACAATGACACTGAATGCCCACACTGCAAACGCAAAAGGACCCTATCTGAGTGTCTTCTACAAGCTCAAGGGTTTCTGGCTGTTCAGTCTAACTTTGCATGCCTTACACTCTCTTTTATAAATGAATTTCATTTATAATTCACAACACATATATGGGCAAACATTTTCTACATTGGTATATTTGCCATGACGAGTTTCACACACCTCCCTCAAATCCATAAATCTAGAAGGCAAAGAGAGAAAGAAAACATGGGCATTCCAACATATGAGTAGTGCCAGCCAAGGAGTGGGTGGATCCAACATAGCCACGCTTGTATTCACTGAATGCAATATTATATATACATTATTACGGGCTCTAACTGCACTGGATGTAGGGTTGTATTTTGCAGCTTTCCTTAACACCTGCTACTATTCATTTCACTGTACACTCCATGTATGAACACACAGAGCCGCAATTACAGGAGGGCTCAGAGGGTAAAGAGGTTTGCCACCAAGCCTGACAACTTGAATTCTATCCCTGGGTCACCCACAGTGGAAGGTGACAACTGATTCTAGTAAGCTGTCCTTTTATCTTCACAAGCATGGGTAAAGTGCAGCAAGCAAGCAATCAATCAATCAATCAATCAATCAATCAATCAATCAATCAATCAATCAATAAATAAATAAATAAATAAATAAATGTGACTTTTACAAAAGAAGCTAGCCTCCAATACAAACATTTACACTGTAGGAACAATAGGCACCTGGGCCTCACTAGTGATTTCTCTTACACACCTCCCCTCAATACAAAGAGGACTGCAGAATATGAACTAAGACAGCAAGTGATCACAGAGCTGAGGATGACAAAGGTTCTCAGAGACATGAGGCCAACCGACCAGCACAGAATGAAGAATTGTCTTTTCTTCATAAGTTACTAACTAGACTAGCAAAATGCTAAGAGTCTGCCAGATATAGTTCATACTTGGGCAATGCCAGGCAGGCAATGATGAACCAACCGGACTCCATCTTAACATTAGAAGCCATCTTTTTACAAAGTCAAAATAAGTGCATTTCTGTTTTCTGAAAAACTTAAACCTGACCAGATCCTGACCCATTTTCTAGAATTTGACATGTTTCACAGCTTATACCCTGATAAAATAAATGTTCTGCCAAGTGAGTTTGAGAGGCTCAGCCAAGTTCTTACATAACCAAAAATTCACCCAACCCTGGGAAATCCCCTACCCTTGTAGGTTGGGGGAGGGGTGGTGCTATAAATCCCACCTCCCATGTTTGATGCTCTCTTGCAATCCCACTTAAGGAAGACAGCCCTGTATGACAGAAAATAAAGCTTGCTTAATTCTACTATAAGAATGTGTGTGATGGTCTTTACTCTATCTGGCATGATTAACAACCAATCTCTGAGTTCAAGACCAGCCTCGTCTACAGAACGAGTTTGAGGACAGCCCGGACTACACAGAGAAACCCTGTCTTGAAAAAACAATTAAAAAAATAAAAGAAAGAATGAATAAATAAAAAAAGGTGACAGGACATATGAAATGGAAGTCGGAGAAAACAGAACAGGGCAGCATAGCACACAATCAGACGGGGCGATGCGTGAGAGTGAGCCAGGCACTGAGGAGACAGAGAGAAGGCAGGCTCCACTGCGGCCAGGGGAGTGGGAGCACACTCAGCCACAAGCAAAGGGCTGGTGCCACGGACTCACTAAATGCTCCTGCAGCTCCCCGTCAGCCGCACACCCTGCCCAGCATGTGTTCTACAGCTGCAAACACACATGTGCACTGCCTTGCATTTTCTTTTACATGCTAGGCTTTTGGAACTCTACAACTGTTCTAGCTATATGAAATAATGAGAACTTTCTACTATTAAAAAAAATTAGATAACTTGACAGGTATGGGTGGCACATGCTGTAAGTCTGGCATTTGGGATGCTGAGGCAGAAAGACTGCCTTAAGTTCAAGGACAGACTGGGCTACATAGCTAAGACCCAGTCTCAAAAGACACTCACAAGCACGTACGCATGCATGCACGCACGCACGCACGCACGCACCTCAACTAACTTCAGTCAGTTCCCTCTCTTTCAGTCTCTTCTGACGTGCCCTCCATTTCAAACTCTCATAATTACACTCTTCTCTCCTAAAACTCCAACTAAAATTGCCACTGTTGCCCCATTAGTGTGACTCTCTTACCCTCTCTTTTACCATCACACACAGTAACTGCTGAAAAACTTGCTAATCCATTAATTAAAGATCTCTACTTCCCATTATGGAGGACTAAATTTAGAAAGCCAAATTAAGCCAGGAGGAAACCATGTGTCACAACAAGGGAGATGAATTCCATGGAAGGGGGCTGGGCTCCTGGCCTGTTTCTTACAAAACCCCTGCCTGACACCAACACTCTCTTCTGTGCCCAATACAGAGGAACAGCCCATGGGAGGGGCAGCCACTCATCTGTAATCATCAGGGGAAAACTATTACAGCTTTGGGTCACAAAAGCCACAGGACCTATCAGCAAACAACTGCCTCAGAGAACAATCTTTGCTTTCCCCAAACCTCCAATTTAGTGGCACAAAAGGAAGCTCGGCAAGCCAACATTAATTGTAACTTAGAGAAGACACACTCAGCCATGCAGGGGCTGCAGTGATTTTACTGTTACCAAATGGGTACAAAGATAAAAGTAAACATTGTAATTTTCTGTTTTGTCTCGGGCACAGGGGGAGTGGTGCCATCTACACAGTCTGTAAACAGTAATAACGCCAGATGTAACAAAAGAACAGGGTTCCCCCCATCTCTCCGCCCCCACCCCACCCCCACCCTCCTGCCATTCCTCCTGCGATTACTCATCTTGAGGAAACACACAGCCGCTTCCCTATAGTCCATATGCTGCTACCAAATGGAAGAGGATGAGAATCCAAGTTTACACTGATTCCTCCTCGCTGCTACACAAAGCCAGAATCTTTGAGATTCAAGACATTTTTGTTTGGTTGGTTTTGTTATTTAAGACTGGAAGGCCTGGAATTCACTATGTTCCCCAGGCTGGTCTTAAACCCACAGAGATCTACTTGCTTCTCCCTCCAAAGCTGGGTTACAGGTTTGTACCATTATGCCTGGCTAACAAATTATATTCTCTTCTGGGATTGTTTTCTTTTTTTTCTCAGTGCGAGGGATCAAATCCAGAGCCTTATGCTTGCTAGGCAATTACTACCAAGCTATCACCTTTAGCCCTGGAACTCAAGAAACCATCGTTTGTTTCTAAAGGCTGACAAAAGAGTGGCCCACATAGCATTCGCAAGTCTAGATTCAGACAAGACTGAAGTGTTCAAAATAAATAATGGAAGTGAAAATAGAATCATTCTAGCCAACTGCGAGGGCAAATGTCTGGAACAACCTGGGCACAGGCCTAGGAGCTCACCAGGGCCCAGAGGAAGAGGACAGTCCACAAAGCAGCATTACCTGACCAGAGCTCCCGCCAGGTATAGTGCAGGCGAACTCTACACTTCTTCTGGTAACACAGCAGCTTATGCACAACCTGGACACACCGCCTGCAGTGAGAAAGAAAACTCGGTGAGCCTCGAGTTCAGACAGCTCACGTGCTCTTCCTTTAGGGAGACAGCTTTGCTCGGGTCACCAAAACAGGGCAAACACACACACATACCCACCCCCAAAGAAAAGGATATTCCTGCCAAATTTTCTGTCTGTCTCTCACAACTCCACCCCCCCCACACACACACACAATTTGTGTTATCCATGGGTCTACAACCACTCAGAGGTCTAGAATGAGGCACCACTGTTGCCTTTCCCTTGAGTATCCTTCCTTCCAGGGAGGGAAGATACATCACAATTATTCCAATGACAGCAGAGTAGCACATGGCTGGGCATGGCGGTGAATTCCTGTAATCCCAGCACTCAAGTGGCTGAGACAACTTGGGCTATATACCGATACCTGGCCTCAAAAAGGACGAGGGGGGAGTGGGTAGGGGCAATGCAATGGCTCATTTATCAGTAAAGATGCTTGTTGCCAAGTCTGACAAGGGAGTTTGATCCCTGGGTCCAAATCTACTACATATTGGCTTGTCTTGAAATTCTTTTCTACAACAAAGCAAAAGATCTGATCTCACCTGAACTGAGGTTCCTAAAAGATCAGGGGATTCTCAGGCTGCCCTAGGTGACATCTCATCTTTCTCTGTTGGCTGAGGTTTGCTCTATAGCCCTGGCTCCTCCATCCTCCCTAGAGCTGGGACTGAAGTACAGGGACTACACCCAGCTCAGGCCTATCTTTTGTATTCACTCATTCTCTAGAAACTGTTCCAAGATGGAGAATAAAGGCAAAAACAGAAAAACCAAATAAACAAGGCAAAATGACGTCGCGGGAGGTGGCACTTGTCCTGTTTGATTTATAGACGTTTTCTAAGATAGTCAAGTATCCATCAGCTGAATGGCAGCTTCAAGTAGAGGATATTTCCTAAGGTAGAGTTGAAACTCTCAGCGAAGCCTGGAATGCTACTTGCACCTCTGTATGGGCACCGATCTGGTCACTAGATAAGCTAAATTATGGGTAGCTATTCTTTGGAGCCTCCTAGCAAAAGAGGAAAGAACACTATTATCCTTCTTCTGAGAGGTTAAGAGCCAAAGACCAGCTAGAGGAATTGAAATGCCTATCAGCACTCACAGGCAAACAGTAAAGTGAGCTTACGCTATATGTAAACTGATGTGCTAAATTTAAGCCAGCTGTGGTGGCATACGATGGCAACCCCAGCCTGAAGCAGGACTGACAAGACAACAAGGCCAGCCTGGACGACATAGAAAATACTAGGTGTGGGGCCGGAGAGATTTCAACTGTTAAGGGTACTCATTACCCTTCCAGAGGATTCAGGTTCAATTCCCAGCACCCACATCTAGTTCCAAAGGATCCAATGCCCTCTTCTGCCCTTCTTGGGCAGTACATGCACATCCATGCAGGTGAAACACGTATACACATAAAATAAAAATAAATGCTTTAAAAAGAAAGTATTATAGGCCATTGAAAGTTACACTGCAAGTCTTCTGTCTCTAAACAACAACTATCAGGCCATGGAGATGGCTCAGCAGTAAAAGCACCCTCCACACAGGCCTGGTAACCACATTCCATCCCTTAATTCATGATTAGAAGCATGGACACAATGCCACATATCTGTAATCTCAACACCCCGACACCAAGTTGCTACGAGATGAAGACAGAACTACCCAGAAGCCAGTATGCCTGAAGTCCACAGGATGGTGGAAACAAGAGAGATTCTGCCTCAACAAGATAGGAGAAGTAACTCACTAACACTGTCAGATTTTCATATTTCACCATAACATACAGATACCCATACAATCACAAAGAAATATAAAGTAACACCTACATCAACAAATTTTAAATAATTTTCTTTTACCCTAGAAAGAAAGAAAAGAAAAGGAAGAAAGAAAGAAAGAAAGAAAGAAAGAAAGAAAGAAAGAAAGAAAGAAAAAAGGCCTACCCAGACTGCCTACCAAGTGATACAAATTCCAAATAAACCATTCTAACAGTTTCCAAATCATTTCCTTCTTTTGTTTTGGTTTGGGCTTTTTGTGTTTTGTTTCTCAAGACAGAGTTTCTCTGTGTAACATCCCTGGTTGTGCTGGAACTAGATTTGCAGACCAGGCTGGCCTCAAACTCACAGAGATCCACCTGCCTCTGCCTCCGGAGTGCTGGGATTAAAGGTGAGCGCCACCACTGCCTGGCTTCATTTCCTTATTTTTTTTAGAAATGGTGACATCATCTCATTTGATGTCATCTGCTGCTGTCTCACCTTCAATCACAGTGACTACCCTTTAAATTGCTAGCACCCCAGCTACTCAGGCCGTGCAGGGGGGAATTCTGTCCCCCCCAGACAATGACTCTGCCGCCGCCGCCACTAAAGATAGTTTTAACTAAATCTCTATTGTTCTAATAAAGGACTAGGGTGAAAACCTGAAAGCTCAGAGTTAGAGTAACAACTGGATAAACTTTCTCTTTTTACTGGAGTCCAGGAAGCCCCTCTCCTTCCACACATCCATAACTAAGAAAAAATCATCAAGCTCCTCCCTGCTACTTCTGTCAATTAGCTGCTAAACCATCTCTAGCTCAGGTTAATTTTATTTACACACATCTTTCCATAGTTAAACAAATGCAGCATAAACAAATATAACACATCTTTGCCTAGTTAAATATTGCACAACAATCTCCTACATGATAGCCTCAATTGAGCCATGATTTGCCTTAGCCAATCTATAAAAGCTTCTATCAATATCTCCATAAAATTGACAGTGACTAGGTTCCAGCTGCTAAAGTTGCTATAAGAAACAAGCATGGCTGCTGCTGCTGTAAGTGACACTCACATGCACTGTGGTCATTACTGGATACCAGCGCCTCTCGGGCTGAACCTGAACAAGCAAGCACCTTAGCTGCTGAGGACACCCCAGTGCAGGGCTGAGGTGCTTCTGACACCCCCGGAGTCCCCTACTTGAAGACCAAATACAACACTCCAAAAAGGCCGTCTTGCTGTCTCACAGCCACCTAACAGGTGCCACCTTAGCCTTGTGCTCACAATGGCCCAGACCATTTACCAAGCATGATGATAATTTATCAAGCGGCAGGTGCCAAGAGGGATGTAAAACACTTATGATCCCAGCACTCAGGAAGCTGAGGCAGGACGCTGGACAGTTTGAGGCCAGCCTAGGTTACATTGCAAGACTGCCTAAAAAGGAAAAAAAAAAACAAAAACAAATTTAACAACTGATATACCCTTTAAAATGCATACTAGCAGAAGATTCCAAATTTCCTGCTTCTTGGGGTGTTTCCCCCATGCACACAATGGTTTCCCAGTCTAAGAGAAGACAGCCCTGCCTTCTCCAACTGCCCCTTTCTCCTGCATCTTCTGTATAACCTGTCTCAAAAAAGAAGGGGGTAGGCTTAACTTTTCCACTTACGAGGGAGTTAAGATTTATTTCCCTGAATTCATTTCTCCTCCGTCTCAAACCCTGTGGTAACAACAGGGATGGCAACAAGACTCAAGGACAGCGAGAATGCAGGTTATGCTTGGGAGTTCTTCTAGCGCTTACAGCCCCCCCCCAGACCCCCAAGACTGCTTTCCCCTGCAGAAGCCACCCTTCCTGTCACCGACGTCCCTACCACACTCAGACACAGAAAAGAAACGTGTCTCACTTCTGACCCAGATTCTGCTCTGGGTGCTAAGTATCTCTGTGCTCCATATTTCTCCATGCTTCACCGGGAGGATTATAAACTTATCTGAAATGGTAGGAATTCATTTTGCTTCAATCCCTCTTTGTGTCCCATGCTGCTGTACATAATGAGAAGTCAGAGCAGCACCTGGCCTGCTGCCCAGCTGGGAGCAGATAAGTTCACCAAAAAGGACTTGGTGCTCCAAGTACCAAAACTGAAAAAGGAGATGGCAGTAGGGGAAGGAAAATCTGGAACATATCTATGGATACCAGCTTGGAGAAAGTGAATTCAGCCTGAAGCAGGGACCGTCTGCCTAGTTTCTCTTCATCTTCACCACCTTCCATAACCTCAGCACAGTCAACCAGGAAGCAGATGGAGAAGAAAGCAGTACAGAAAATGTTCCAGACAAAGTTGGGATCTACAGGTGAGGGATGGGGGTACAGAGCATCCAATGTAAGCAGGTAAAGGGTTGGGTGGACGGGTACATACTTGTAACTCTACAGTTGTAAACACATAATCCTATCAATACATTCCTGCCTTCAACTCTACAACTCTACTTTCTCCTATAATCTTTCTCTGTGCTTACCCTTCCTCTATATACTCACTGTCTGAAATATGGCTTCTAGAATCCTCCTGGAACTCACATCCTTTATCTCAGATGAAATACTTTACAAGGAGATTTGTTCCTTGGAAAGTCCAGTACCAAGGTGCTAGCATCTAGGAAGGAGAGCCTTCTAGGCATCGTTCATAGTGGAAGACAGAAGAAACAAGGGCAATGGCTTGCTTACACACACACACACACACACACACACACACACAGAAGGCTGAAGGCAGGGAGGAAGAGAAGGTACAAACTCACAATGATCTGCTCAGGAGAGAGGTGCCCTCATGATCTAGATACCTCACGCCCACACTGCTGCACTGGAGTTTCCAAAATATGATTTGGAAGAAACACAATCACACAATCACACTCTTGCATAATTCCTCCCACATGATATCTATGTGCCCAAAAAGAAATGCAGAATACTTGGTAATCAATCATGACAGATGCTACATCTTCCACATTGAGCTCTACATTCCTTTCTCTGTTGGATTACTTGCTTTGAAGAAAGCTAACTGCTATATTCAACAACCTATAAAGAAACTGGGGTGAGAACTGAGGCCTGTGCCAGCAAGAGGGCTCAGCAGATAAAGATGCCTGCCACCAAGCCCAAGAGACAGAGTTTGATCCCCCAGGATCCACATGGTAAAAGAAAAAACTGAATGCTGCAAATTGTCCTTTGACCTACACACACACACACACACACACACACACACACACACACACACACACACACACGAAAACAAATGTGCAATGCTTGTCAATAACTATTAAGTAAGCTTGCAAGCAAGCTCTCCAACCCCAGAAGAACTTCACTGCCTTTAAGCCACAACTAATACCCTTTTCTCATAGCCTTCTGAGTCCAATACACCTGAGACAAACTGACACTCACAGGACATACATCAAGCACCAGGCCAGGGCAGGGGATGTAGTTCAGTTGGTAGAGTGCTTGCCTACATGCACAAAGACCTGGATCCATGCCTAGCACCACATAAAACCAAGCATTCAGTAAATAGAAGCTAAGGGATCAGAAACTCAAGGCCATCCTTAGCTGTACAGCAAATGCCAGCCTAGGATACATGAAAACAGTTTAAAATAAATAAATTGTAGACCCATAAGAGGTCTTATGCTAAAAATACCCAATTGAACTTTTCACAGATTGCTAAACTGTAGAAACTGTGAAATTATGAATATTCAGCTAGGTGTTAGTGGTGCACACCTTTAATTCCAGCACTCAGGAGGCAGAGACAGGCAGATCTCTGTGAATTCAAGGCCAGCCTAGTCTACAGAGTGAGTTCCAGGACAGGCTCCAAAGCAATACAGAGAAACCCTGTCTTGGGGGTAAAAAAAAAAAAAAAAAAAAAGAAAAGAAAAATGTTTTGGTCTAGTAGTACACTTGTAACTGCAGTCTTTGGGAGATAGCAGCAGAAAGGTAAGAAGTTAAAGTCATTCTTACTGACATGGGGATTCAAGGCCATTCTGGTCTACATGAGACCCATCTCAATAACAAAATGGAGAGAAAAACAAAAAACTGGATTCACAAGTATAAAAGATAGCCTAAGAATGACCTGAGAAAAGCACCTACTCAACTAAGCCTCAGTTTCCTTAGTTATAAAATGAGAAACTAAAACTACAGTGATTTATAATACAAAGTAAATAGTACACTTACATAATACACACACTACGGTGATTTACAGTATAGAGTAAATGGCATATTTATATAACACACCCACAAAGTTTTGTTTTGTCTTTTTGTTTTGTTTTAAAATAGGGCCTCTGTGTTATCTCTGGTTTGCCCTGGAACTCACTCTGCAGATCAGGCTGGCCTCAAACTACAGAGATCTGCCTGCCTTTGTCTCGCAAGTGCTGGGGTATAAGTTGTACACCACCACACCCCGGCTACATAGCATATTTTAAAGTAGGACATACATAGGAATGGTGATATACCCCTATTATCCCTGTTACCTTGCAGAAGAATCATGAGTTTGAGGCTAGCCTGGTTTGCATAGTAAGTCCCAGGTTAGCCTGAACTAAACAGGAAGACCCTGTCTCAAAACAACAATATGGCGGGGGCTGGAGAGATGCTCAGAGGGTAAAGGCACGTGCCACCAAGCCTGACATCTGAGCTCAATCCCAGGGACCTACATGGTGGAAGGAGCCAACCAACTCCCCCAATCTGTCCTCTGTCCTGATGTAGCACATGTATGTACACACACACACACACACACACACACACACACACACACACACACACACACACACACACACACTCACACACACACGATCATGAACATAAAGAATAATAATAAACAGAACTGTGCATGGTAGCCCATGCCTAAAATCCCAGCACTCAGGAGGCAAAGGCAGCTGGATCTCTGTGAATCTGAAGCCAGCCTGGTCTACAAAGTATATTCCAGAACAGTCAGAGCTATATAGTAAAATTCTGTCTCATGAAAACAAAAACAATAATAATATTAATATTAAATACAATTCAAAAACAAATGAAGGAGGAAAGAACAGAAGGAAACAAGTCAGGAAGTTTATAGCAAAACCACATCTAATCCCTAAGGTACTGGTATTCATAGACTATCTAAAATAAACAGAAATTCATCTGCTAAATAATATGAAAAGTAGTTTCATTGGTCTTTGAATTAAAATCAAGCATCACACTTCTAAAAACCCAAAAAGTATGGATAACTATAACT
Source organism: Cricetiscus sungorus (assembly GCA_030556225.1). Classification (NCBI taxonomy): domain Eukaryota; kingdom Metazoa; phylum Chordata; class Mammalia; order Rodentia; family Cricetidae; genus Cricetiscus; species Cricetiscus sungorus. The sequence continues at coordinate 141,846,678 of JANBXA010000007.1, forward strand.
TATGGATCCAAAGGTAAAATTTGTATTATTACACTAGACCCAGGAAACAAGACATACACAGTCCATAAGCAATCTGAACAACTGGAGGTCTGGTCTGTGAAGTCCTATACATATCTACATCCCTGACACTGGAATAAAGTGTGCCAAGTTAGCATGCCAATGGCACTTTCAGAAGGGAAAGTGAAGTGCTAATTCTCTTGTCAGACTTAACTTGAAGTGAGTGTGTGTGTGTGTGTGTGTGTGTGTGTGTGTGTGTGTGTGTGTGTGTGTGCAAGGTCTCAAATAACTCAGCTTCACCAATTCCCCAAGTGCAAGAATTACAGGCCTGCACCAATATGCCCACTGTTGTGGTATTTTGTTTGTGTTTGTGTTCTGACAAATAAAGCTTGTGTGGAAATCAGAGGGCAGAGCTAGTCACTAGTTAACCAAAGATGTCTGGAGGTCTGTACAGACAGGAGACAGGAAGTGACAACATGGGGAGAAGACAGGAAGGCTGGGCATAGACAGGATATCACTCTTTCAGTCTGAGATTTCAGAGCAGTAAGAGCTCCAGTAGCTGGCTGCTTCTCTGCTCTTTCAGCTTTCACCCCTAATATCTATCTCCGGGTTTCTACTAAAAAGCCAATTAGGATCACACGCAGAGGCAGGCAGATCTCTGTGAGTTCAAATCTAGCCTGGTCTTCAAGAGCAAGTTCCAGGAAAGCCAGGGCTACACAGAGAAACACTGTCTCAAAACAAGGAAACAAACATAAATAAAGTGATAATGAAGAGATATGCAAAACCCAAATTGTAGTTTGTACACAAATATTTCCTTTTCCCCCCTTTGTTAAAGACTCTTGATTTTCTTTCTTAAAAGATTTATTTTCAATCACATGTATGTGTGTGGGTATATGCACATGAGTATGGGTTCCCACAGAGGCTAGAAGTGTCAGAAAGCCCAGAATTAGAATGATAGGTTGTTATGAACTGCACTAGGTGAATGCTGGGAACTGAGTTCTCTAAAGGCAATATGCAGTCTTAACCATTGAGCCATCTCTCAGACAAATGTGTTTTTCTTGAGGTAAAACAGGCCATAAATTTTTTATCACTTTATTCTTTACAATAAATGTGCACATATAAAATCAACCATGGCACTTACACATAGAGATCCATAGGGAACTCCTTCATCATGTGTGTTACAATGAACTCCACCATTAGGTCTGAAAGCGAAATGAAGAAAAATGGCATCAGTCACAATGAGATTGACTCCTACATTTGAGTTGGGGGAAAAAGCTTCTCAAAGCTGTGTGTGCATTGTACTCACAATGATTGGCATCCCTCACCTTTACACTGAGTGACATCCCCTGCCAACATCTATCTGCATGAATCCAATTTATTTTCTATGCCACTTTTTTAACACTTGCCATTTGGAAATTAACAAGTAGAATGCTTCATGCACTAAGTTTCAGCAAAGTGGCTCACTTTCCTGTAAGTTAACAAGCTGAACAATAAATGTAAATACAAGGGAAATTTCCTTGTACAGATATTTCATACCATAACACAAATATAAACTGATGGAGGGAAATTTGAGACCAGAGCAATGAAGCAAGCAAAGATAAAAAAGTCTGGAATCCATTCCACAAGCAGACTCAACTCTAAAGCTACATCAGTCTGTCCAGCTCACCATCATGCTGTTTGACAGGGATGGTATGTGGGGCTCTTGGTCAATAGAAAGTATTGTATGGTCTTCATTACTGTTCCTAAATCAGGTAGATTCCTCTAAAGAAAATGCATATTTTTGGACAGACAGAATGACCCAAGATACAGCCCCTATCTATCAGCTCTGCCAGCCCCATCTCAACTACATTTACTCAGGGGAAGTTTTCCATGTCTGGGTCTCTAATTTTAAACTTCTGGCCTTTTGACACATCAATGCAGACCATGAAAGAGAAGTAAGAATTTGAAATCTTGGTGACAAGTACGTCATACTCACTCCTATCCCAGGAAAGTTTTGGGATTTTGTTTGTTTGATTTCTGTCCCAGGAAAGTTTTGGGGTTTTGTTTTGTTTTGTTTTTTGAGCAGGACATCCTTTCATGGTTATTGGGGTTGGTTTGCAGAGTACACAAACCTTCTTCTGTACCTATGCTGCGGAAAAGCACCGCACCCAAAACCTTCCTCATGAAAAACATCAACACCTCAGAAAACTGCCATGTGATGACACTCACTCACCCAGGACTGCACACACCAGGGGACGACAAGGAAGGTTCTTGTCAGCAGCCTTCTTCCTGTGTCTCATAGGCTTCAAAAGCACACAGAGAAGAAAGGGAATTAGCAGACACTTGAACTGAATGAAATCCAACAGTATATCATGTTTCTCATGCAAATGCAATCTCTACTACAGAGATTTACTCTACAGAGTCTGCCTTTCCTTACTCTGTCTAGTGTGTGTGTTGGTGGCAGGGGGGACTGTAAGCAAAGGAAGGACAGGGAAGTGCTTCTAAGTTATTGATGAAGGCCTGTGACAAAACAATTTACAGGAGCTGGAGAGATGGCTCAGCACTTAAGAGCACTGGCTGCTCTTCCAGAAGACACAGGTTCAATTCCCAGCAACCACATGGCAGTTCACAACTGTCTGTAACTCCAGTTCCAGGGGATCTGACACCCTCACACAGACACACATGTAGGCAAAACACCAATGCACATTAAATAATTAAAAAAAAAAAAAAAGCCAGTTGTGGTGACATATGATATTGATCCCAGCAGTCAGGAAGAAGAGGCAGAGGCAAGTGCATCTCTGTGAGTTCGAGGCCAGCCTGATCTACAGTGTGAGTTTCAGGACAGCCAGGGCTACACAAAGAAACTCTGTTTCATAAAACCAATAAATAAATAAATACAACTAATAGCAAGACAATAGTCTGTCATACAGAGCACTGGTGTACTCTACAACAGGACAAATGTCACCTGAACTTTATCTAAACTGTGCAGATAGCATAAAAAAAAAAAAAAAAAACAATAAAAAGAAAAAGGGCTGGGAAGATGCTGGTAAAAGAGAGCACAAGTTCAACCCCCAGAAGCCACATAAAGCAGGCACAGCGGCATTCATGTGGAACCCAGGACTGGGTTGTCAGAGCCAGGCAGATTTCTCAGATTCCCTAGCTAGCCAGCCTAGCCTATTTAGCAAGCTCTAAAACAATGAGAGATCCTGTCTCAAACAGAGGTGGACAATACCTAAGGAACAACACCAAAGGTTCTGACTACCAGATGTACACAATGCACCTGCACGCATGCATACACACGCGCGCACACACACACACACACACACACACACACACACACACACACACACGAAAGTGGGCCTGGAGACATGGCTCAGCAGTTAGGAGCACTGGCTGCTCTTCTAGAGGACCTGGGTTTAATGATAATAACCCACATGGCAGTTCACAACTATCAGTAACCCCAGTGCCTGGGGATCTGACACCCTCTTCTGACTTCCTCAGGTGCCAGGCACATAAGTGGTACACAGAAATACATGTAAGCAAAACACCTGTACATACAAGATAAAAAGTAAGTTCAAAAAGTAAAAACTAAATAAATACAAGAGAGGATAATGGTAGCTATACAGTCAGCAACTGGGGGGGGGGGCACTAAATTTCAATTTAAGCCATGCTGTGGTACTTTTTAACATACATCTAGCCTGATCTTCATCTTCCATATTCCATTTTCTCTACCTCTCAGGTGAATAAATTAAAACAGGCCATTGTGATGGGAGATGTCATTCTGTAAATATTTTTCTCTTATTGGTTAATGAATAAAGCACTGTTGGCAAATAGGAAGGCAAGATAGGGCAGACTAAGAGACAAGGAGGATTCTGGGAGATGAAGTAAGGAGATTCAAGATGTAGAGACTTGTGAGAAAAAAGGTCTGGACTGTCTCTCTGGTAAGATAAAACCACATGGAAATACTTGGATAATAGAAATAGACAGAGCTAACCAATAAGAAAACACTAGTAACTGGCCAACAGTTTTATATCTAATACACTGTCTCTGTGTGTTATTTGGGGGCTGAGGTGGCTGTGGGTATAAGCTGGCAAACTGGAACAACACCATTGTCTTATCTAATAAAAACCATTCCATATAGCTGGGCGTGGTGGTGGACATCTGTAATTCTAGCATGAAGGGGCTGGAAGCAAGAGAATGAGGAGTTCAAGGCCAGCTCAGGCTACATAGTGCGGTTGAGGCTGGTCTAAGCTACAAAAGACTCAGTGTCAAAGTGGGGCATGACTGTAATAGCTCAGCAGTTTTTGCCACCATCTGACAACCTAAGGTCAAGTTCTGGGATCCATGGGACCGAGCGAGAGAACACACTCCACTCCTGCAGCTGTCCTCTGACGCGCACTGTGCCACACACGCAGAGGCGAGATGGGCATCCGCACATACATGCACACACACACATGCTCGAACACACCCACACAATGTAACTTTTAAAATAATGAAAAAATAAATACTGTCTTTTGAAAATAAAAGGCTTAGACTTGAATTATTTTTTAAATCTATGCTATATACTCAAATATTACTATAGTAGCTATTTGGTTATAGATATTTTTTCTTTTCTTTTTGTTTTTTGAGATGAGGTTTCTCTGTGTAGCCTGAGCTGTACTGGAACTCGCTCTGTAGACCAGACTGGCCTCAAACTCAGAGCTCCACCTGCTTCTGCATCCTGAGTGCTGGGATCAAAGGTGTGGGCCACCGCTGCTCTGCTGGTTGTGGATCTTTCTATCCTCAGCTGAGCAAGTAATAGTTCTATGACAAACAAAAAACCCCAAGACAGACATGGATCTGCTAACAAGCAGTCATGCCCTTAGCCCTCTAGGCACAATTATCCAGCTACATTTGTTCTTTAAGAATCAATTTCATCCTAACTCAGACAATACACAAACACTTGTCTATTAAAAACAAGAAGTAGAAGTAAGTCACACCTACCATTCTATGTAAGTTTACTCGAAAATTCATGTTGTCGTCATGTAAAAATGCATTGGCATACTGATCCTAATAAAAATAGAAAAGGTATGATGTGAGAAGTGTGTATAAGGCTCAACTGGGCATGGTGGCACATGTCTATAATAGTCAGCATTTGGGGGATGGAGACAGGAGGATGAGAGATTTAAGGTCACCCTGAACTACACAGCCAATTCAATCCCAATCTAAGCTGCATGAGACCCTGTGGAAAGACAGAAATACAATAAAGATAGAAAGATCAAGAAAGACAGAAGGACAGGGGCTGGTGAGATGCTCAGTGGATAAAGACATTTACCACCAAACCTTATGACCTAACTGGGCTTGATCCTTGCAACCCACATAGTTGTCCTCTGAATGCCATGTGCAGGCCAAGACACATAAGTGCACACATATGCACGAATGCACACACACAAATAAATACATATTTTTAGAAGACAGAAGGGGAAATGGGATGGGAGGTGGAGCGGAAGGGAGAAACAAAGGTAGAAATAAAGAAAGGCAGGCAAGCAAGCAGGCAGACATGAATGCATGCATTTGAAACATATCATATAAAATCCTCCCTCTTTCCTCCCCACAAGCCCAAAACAAGGTCTCCAGCCTAGGCCGGCCTCTAAGTCCCTCTGAAGCTAAGAATAGCCTTGAACTTCTGCTTCTACTGCCTTCACCTCTGCCTCTGAGCGCTGAGATTATAGGCATATGCGTTTATACAGAGGAGGAGATCGATCCCAGATTTTGTCATGCTAAGCAAGTGCTTAGCCAATTGAATTACATTCTCAATCCAAATCCTTGGACCTTTATAAATTACTTCCAGGATCAGTTGGAGAGCTAATGTGATAAGCCTACAGCCTTTACATTAATCCTTTGCTTAAGCCATGAAATTGAGTATAATTTCCCGTATGTCTTTAATGGGTCAAAGATCTCTGAGAAAATTAAATACAATAAAAATTAAAATCCAGAGACTTGAGACAAATGATGAGAGAAATCTGTTTCCCTATTCTCTCTTCCTCTCCATCTGCCCAAGGAGCCAGCTGTGTTTGTGACAGCTTGAGGGCTGTCTTAGAAGGGCAGGAGGATGCATGTGCTGGCGCCCCATGAGGCTCTAGGAATGAGGCAAGCCTGTGCGCCGCTCTGCCAGGAGTGACTTCAGCACAGCAGGAAGGAACTGCTATCCTGGCATCACTGAAGCAGACAAGACCCAGTCCCTCCCTGTCTTAAAGACTGATGGAAAACCAAACCCTCCCACAGCACACTGGAAATAAACAACCCTTGGCTCTTTCCCAACACCTTTCTGAGATCTGACAGCCAACAGACTCCAGTTACTAGGAACTGTTACAATTTGTGAGAAACGACTCCTTTAAAGATTTTCTTTGAAACATTTTTGAAAGGCAATTATACTAGGCCCACTGTTAATAAGTAGCTCTTCTGGAACCAGCATACCCCCAGCCTTGTGAAAAGAGCTCAACTTCCCACAGAAAACACAGAAAGGGAACATGTGAGAGGCCCTACAACCCTGTAGACTACCTTGGCTATTTTCTTAAAACACAAAGACCAGGGAAGGGAGTTGTGCCAGCAGAGGCAGAAGCTATAAAGTTAGCTCTAAACTAACTCAAGCCCCACCATGCCTGGGTGTCACTACTAGTTAACCTAGGCAAAAGGGCCTACTCATGAAGAAGCATCTTTCCATAGTTAACTGTCAAGGACAGCCTGATGGTTCTCAAATCACTGAGTAGACATTCTCCATGTCTGTCTACAAGGGCGTCTTCCAAAAGATTACACTAAGGGATTGAAGACTCGACCCAGATGTACCACCCTATGGGCACTCAGGAGGCAGAAACAGGTGGATCTCTGTGAGCTCAAGGCCAGCCCGAAGTATAGAGCAAGTGCCAGGACAGCCAGGGCTGTTACACAGGGAAACCCTTCTCAGGAAAAAAAGGGTCAGTCAGCTTTCTCCTTCCATCATGAGGACCCCAGGAATCAAACTCACAGTCAGGCGTGGCAGCAGGTGCCTTTACCCGCTGAGCAATCTCGCCCACATGTAAATTGCTACTTATCTAGAATGTGGTCACAGAAATGAGAAAAGTAACTCATACACCTCTTCTTCCGCCAGCTCCTGCTCACCACCAAAACACAACTAAGCTCCGGTTCCTCTTCTACTCCTCTACCCCCTTTTTGAGTTTGCTAAATGCAAAAGAAACAACCTGGGCAGCTCCAAAGGAGAAGAATTGGTTTTCTAGGAAGTATTAAATCTTTTGGTGGGGATGTAGCTTGCGTGGCATAGTCTTGCCCAGCACACATCAAGGGCGTGTTCAATCCCAGAACCGCATAAACCAGGTGGGACACTGGTGTGCTTGTACTGCATCACTCAGAGGGTAGACACAAAAGGGTCACAAGTTCAAGGTTATCCACAACTACATAGGAAGTTCAAGGGCAGCCTGAACTATAACAGACCCTTGTCTTTAAAAAGGGGGATGTTTGGAAAACCAAGCCAGAACCATCTATCCTATTCTCAACTACCATAGTTACTATATATCAGTTTTGTTTTGTTTGAAATGGGGCCTCATGTATTCCCCAGCTGGCCTCAGACTCACTACTATAACCAAGGAAAGACCTGAAGTTCTAATCCTCCAGTCTCTGCCTCCAGAGTGCTCTGTCAGGTCAGGTTTTATGTGGTGTTGGTAATCAAAGCCAGGGCTTCACAAATGCTAGGCAAGCACTCTACCAAGAGTGACATCTCCTAGCACCTTAAGAGTCATCACTAATTCATCTGACACTGCTGAGTCTCTACTGTGCACCAGATAATGAGAACTCAGCAGTGATGAAAGCAAGGGCCCTGTTACCTAAGCTCACATTCCAGAGGAAGGAGATGGACAACACAAAAAGCCCTCGAGTCATGAAACAAGGGCAGAAAACAAGGGTGGGCAGAAAGGAGAACTCTGGAAGAAACCAACTGATACCCAAAGCACGGTAAGACCTACCTCTGCAATACATGTAAGGATAATCAGACAGAGTTTGCCACTGTGAAGCCTGTGTTCATCTGTAAAGAAAAAGGTAAAGTCTTCTCTATACATAATCCAAACCACATATCAGTAGAGAACAAAAATGCACATCATGAAGAGGGGCATTCCACGGGAGTCGAGAGTGAAGGGCTGCAGGACAGTCCAGTCAGTCAAGCACTTGCTGCGCAAGCATGAGGGCCTCGATTTTATATAAAAGGTCTGGGATACACACTTGTAATCAGGGAAACGGGATCCTGGAGCTCACTGGCCAGTCAGCTTCACCTACTTGACACTCAAAGTTGCCTACACACACACACACACACACACACACACACACACACACACACACTGCATCTGTATACAGATAAAACACACACTCATGAACCAAAATCAAGGTGGTACTAAATTAAGTCCTGCTTCCCTCAGAGGCAAAGAAATTCTCTCAGAATTGTTTCTTTCTTTATCCTGGTCGCCTGTAAAATATCTAACCAAGATGTAACCCTTCTATTGTCATGCCCATGCCTTTTCCTCCAGTTGAACCCAGAGTCTTACATGTGGTAAGCAAGAGCTCTACTACTAAACAACACTCCCCAACCCTAGTGCCTATTTTAAAGAGAAAGCAGATTTTTCTTTAAGGTAACAACACCAAAGACACAAGTACCAAGGATATTTAAAAGGTTTTAAAAGTAGAACCAAACAAGGAGGATGAAACATAAAATTTCAAAAAATGGATAGGAATGACTGAGGAAGCAGCTTCAGCAACCTAATGACGTGGGTTTTAAATTGCATAGTGTAGTATGTTCACACTTTATTATCATACTATTTACTTTATTATGCTTCATAACATACAAAGCAATACAGGATGATGCAAAGATGCTCAGTGGTTAAAGAATGTTCTTCCAGAGGACAGAGCTCAGTTTCCAACATATATGCATAAGGCAGTTCAAGATAGTCTGTAATTCTACCTCCAAAGGATCTAACACCCTCTTCTGGCACACCAATGCAACTCACATCTAATACACACACACAACACACACACACACACATGCACGCACGCACATATTGTGTGTATGTATGCATATAGGAATAATAATAATATTAACAATGATAATGAGATCCTGTAGCCAAGGCTTGGTACAGCAAGTCTTGGGATAAGACAGGAGAAGAGACAGACATATGAAAACACACAACAGCCATTTTTTGAAGTTAACTATTCAGCATATTTAACCTTGTTTTTGCCATACTTAGACTGCCTATTGGCAAAGATATAATGCAGTCTATATATACTATGAACACCCATACTGGCTATTAATTAGTCCATAATTTGGGCTTGTATTTATGAACCTGAAGTGACCAGAACAGATGCTTATATAACTGTTAGAGCTAAATATTCATTCCAAGAGCATCAATTCACTGTGTTATATTAAGCAAAGCTAAAAGTTCATTCTTTCTGGGTCACATCCATGCAATTTCTGCTGTAGTTGATGCAATATTTGTAGAGAAAGGAACCATTTACCCATTTCCATAAGGAAGCAATAGCCTCAGGAAACTCAGACACACAAGAGTCTTGTTATCTTCGCCACCTTAGTAGTTCTCAATGGACTGTCCTATGTTAAGAGTTGGTGACGTGGAGTATGTGCATGGAGTTCATCTCTGTGTAGCCCTTATTCTTGAAAGAGTAGCGAGAGAAAAGCCCAAGCTTTCAAGGCAGCAATCTCCAATAGAGCATGCAATGTCTGAACACAGCACAGCTTAGACTCACACACCAGGCTCCCTTCAGCTCTGGAAACTCTTCACTTCCCATAGTCATCTTCCATCTTTCCAATCGCTGTCTACAATGCTTTCTCCTCACTCCGCAGCCCCTGAACCTGGTCTTCCCTTCCTTTCTAGAGCTCTTGAAAACTGTCATAACCAAAAGCGGCTCAATTGGCAAATAAAAGTCCTCTGAAGTACAAACCATGCTGAAAGGGGCCTCAGACCACCTCACAGGCAGAACACTCTCCTCACAGAAGGCAGAGCAGCAAAAACAATCGATTCTAGCAGTTTTTGTTCTATAATAAAATTGGCTTTTATGATATATGGGAATCTGAAGTTATTCATAAGTCATAAGTTAATAACTCAAGTGAGTATAGTAGTATACATACGTAATTCCAGCACTTGTAAATAAACAGAAGGATTAAGAGTTCAAGGCTAGCCTCTACAAAAGAACAAGTATGAGGCCAGCCTAGGATTCTTGAGACAAAGAAAGAAATCAAGAGAGGGCAGTCTTTATCAGAGAAGCCTCTTACTAGAATAGCCTATGGTGCAGTGTTCTGAATAAACACAGCCCCACAGGCCCATAGGGAGTGGCACTATTAGGAGGCCTTGTTGGAGGAAACGTGTCACTGGGGATGGACTTTGAGGTTGCAAATGCTCAGTGTCTCTCACTCTCTGCGGATCCAGATGTAGACACCTCAGCTCCCTCTCCAACACCGTGTCTGCCTGCATGCTGCCATGCTTCCAACCGTGACAATAATAGACTAGCCCCGATGAATGTTTTCCTCTATAAGAGTTGCTATGGTCATGCTGTCTCTTCGCAGCAAGAAAAACCCTAACTAAGACACCATGGTTAGTGCAGAAACCAGTAATTGCCAAAGTGTCAAAACTGAGTAATGGTAGAATACTGGGCTTTAAATGGGACGGCTTTATCACCTGCTCCAGGGCACAGAAAATGTCAGGAAGAGGGAACAAAAGGAATGTGGCAGAAGATAGGGAGGGATGCAGGAAAAGGTATCTCTGCACCTGAAAAAGCTAGAATACACAAGATTGGACATCAGGCTGGGTGGTGGTGACAAACGCCTTTGACCCCAATACTCGGGAGGCAGGCAGATCTCTGTGAGTTCGAGGTCAGCCTGGTCTACAAAGCTACACAGAGAACCCAGTCTCAAAAAAACAAAACAAAACAAAAAGATTGGGCATGGACATTTCATCATGGATATAGAGGGACCTGAGGACCCATCTTTCTTTCTGGGCCTACTGGCAATTAACAGCTACTGGGGGAGGAATGTCATATTCCTCAGTGGTGTAGCTATGGTTAAATTACCCTTGCTCCAGAAAATAACCTCCAACCCACACTGAGCAGGAAACCTGTAATTAAACTGGGGGGGGGGGGCGGGAGGAGAGGGGTGTTACAGATGGCCTCAATGATCGTTGCTCTTTCAGACGACATGACCTTGGCTCAGTTCCCAGCACTGACAAGACAGCTCACAACTGTCTGTAACTCCAATTCCAAGAGATCCAACACCCTCTCCCAACCTCCGTAGGCTCCTGCCCAGCACAGGTGGTACACAAACATGCTCTTAGGCACACATACTCATGCACATAAATTCAAACAGCACTGAAACTCAGTAGGACACACACAAAACAGCGACATGAAAGTAGGAAGGGGGTGAGGGGCACACACACAGAGATGTGGAGAGGCGGCTCAGCAGTTAAGAGCACTGGCTGCTCTTTCAGAGGTCCTGAGTTCAATTCGCAGCTTACAACCTTCTATAACTATAGTCCCATGATAGGATGCTCTTTTCTGGTGTGCATACGTGAAGACAAAACATTCCTATGCATAAATAAATATTTAAAAAAAGAAAGACAGAAAGAAAGAAATCAGGATGGGGACTTGATGGGAAGAGACTTTTAAGTGGGAGAAGGAAGGAAGACCAGAGATCAAGGCCAGCCATGGTGGTGCAGGCTTTAATCCTAGAACTATGAAGACAGAGGCAGGTAGATGTCTGAGTTTAAGGACAGCCAGGTCTACATCATGAGTGCCAGGCCACACACAGACACACGTGAGTCCTTGTGTCAAAATTAAAAAAAAAAAAAAAAAAAATAGATGAAGAAAATTTAAATCTAACTTAAAAACTACTAATTTATAAAAAATGTATGGAACTTGCAGTTTTATAAAAATAGAAGAGAAAGGTTTGAGGATAACGGGAGAAACTTCAATGTGAATTGGTCCTGCACACCATTAGAGAGATGTTGTTGGCTTCTTTAGACATTAATAATGACATTTTAGATATCTAGGAAACATTTTTAATTCTGGGGATGAGGCCAAAGTACTTAAACGTGAAGTAGAGTGATCTCTCCAATGTCCTTTGGGGATACAGCCCAAACAGAGGCAGCTACAAAAGGAGTTTAAGGCCAACCAGGCACAGTGGAGTGTCAGTGGGAGAAAGATGATCACTGTACAGATCCTTTAACACAGATAGAAAGATAGATAGGCAGACAGGCAGACAGACAGATAGACAGACAGATCTCAATTTATCACAAAACAACAAATTGCAGGGCAGTGGTGGTGCACACCTTTAATCCTAGCACTTGGGAGGCAGAGGCAGGTGGATCTCTGTGCGTTCAAGACCATCCTGGTCTATAAGAACTAGTTCCAGGACAGACAAAGATACACAGAGAAACCCTGTCTCTAAAAAAAAAAAAAAAAAAAAACAACAACAACAAAAAGAAAACCAACAACAAAATCAAAACCAAAAAGAAAAAGAAAGCTGCAGCAAAGTGAACCAGGAGCCTGGCGCCAGCTGCCATGATGGTGTCATGCTGGTGAGCCGTGCCCAGGACCCCAAAGGCCCTTATCTCACAGCAAACATCTCAACCCTCAGTTCTCTCTCTTCCATGCTGTATCTAGAATCAGTGACATTTCTATTCTAAGTGATAAGAAGTACAGCCCTCTGAATCTCCTCTAATTCTCTCCTCATGCTAATGTTTTTAGTGTGTTCTCAGAAGGGAATTCCCTGAAGCACGCTAATGCCCCCACCCAACTTCCCACACAGAAGACCCGTGCATCCACTCACCGAGGCCTGCTAAGAACGCTTACTAATTTTTCCTTTTCTATAATTAAGCACTCTCCTCCAATTCCAGGCTTTCCCAACACCACCTAATTGTCACCCACAGTGAGAAATCACTGTTTGTCAGAGACCAGGTCATCACCTACACAGGAGGCCCCAGGGGTTCATAGGTCAAAGCCTCAAAATTCAGCCACTGCTCTTTGATGTTAGCCACACCTCCAAAGCAGCATGTCTTACCTTTAGTGTCCTGCATGACAATGGAGCTATACTTTAAGAAGGTTATCAGCAGATTACTGGTCTGTACATCTGCATCCAGTGAGAGTTCCACAGAACTTATAACTGGAATAGAACAAATAGAACACTTAGCCCATAGCACATTCCACCTAACACTTCTACCCACATAGCCAATTTGCCAGCAGGCAAGAAAATGACTAAATAAGTTTTTCCCACATCAGAAGGAGAACCAAGTATTTTCCATAAAATTTCTATCTAGTCTCTCTAGGCCTCTAGAACCCCTGCACTCTCCCTAAACCTGTCAACCGTCTTTTTCATCTAGGGCCAATCCAGAAACATTGTTTCTCCTAACATCCTAGAAAAGGATGTTAATTCCATTCCAGCCCCAAGTAATCAACAGCTGGAGGTCCTTCCTAGAGGCACTGTCATTCTAACTAAAGGAAAAAGTTGTAGTGAACACGAATGAGCCTTGCTTTGATGAATCTCTTGCTTAAAATAAATGAAAAGTTCTTCCTAATAAGGGAAATTTGCTCATTATGCAGAACAAGCCCTTACACTAAAAGTACCCAAGATAAAAGCAGCAAAAGTTAAGGCAGAATTGTTCAAATTCTACCCCTTAATTTCTTTGCTGCAAAAAGGAACCTGAAATGCAGTATCAGACTGAAAACTGGTGGACACTGTTGACTAGCATCCTGGAATTGGAATAGTACACGCCTCGCCTGTTTCCAGAAGATCCTTCATCTGCTGTCCTGGCCCCAGTGAACAATGGGAATCAGACCAGAACTGACCCGACCACAACAGCTTTAACTTAAGAGTCCCTAAGATTCAAAGACTTTAAATTAGAATTAGTCAACTTATTAAGTACTTTAGCAGTGTCTAAAATATAATACATACACAAAAAGAGCCTCAAGATGGCCCAGGGACATTTGAAAATCTATTACTGCCAGGTTTGGGATATTAGTCATAATATGTATTCATGACCATAACGGATCCCCCTGGAGTTATTACAATGCATGCAGAAGACATTTATTAACAATGGGAAACACTGTACGTTACTGTTCCACAACACACAGCAAAAGCCTTATGAGAAAAAATTAGCATGCCCAACCCTTGACTGTTTCCCCATAATTTGGCACCTAAGAACAAATAAAGGATAAATTGATTTTTATATTAACGCACTAAAAGATTTCCCAGACAGACTGGGATATAGAGTGAGAACCTGGCTAAAAGGTCCAATAGGTCTTTCACTTCAAACTGTAGCCATTTTGAACTTAGAACCCATAATCATTCCTTTCTTATCTAACTAGTAACTGGAAGTTTTACCCCACTCACACACAGCGATAACTAGAAAACTATCTTACATAATATGTAGAAATATAGAACTATATATATTTTTAGTTTACCAGAAAGTCCTCTCATGCCAAGGCGGAGTTGTCAAATGTCAAGTCTGAGCTGTGAACAAATGTTACTGCTAACTGCTGGCTTTTAAAAATAATAGTACCAGTGACATACCTTTAAATATAACTGGGCTACAGAACAGCACTATAATTAAAAACCAAAAATTGAAAATAAGGCTATGATACTTAGGACCCCTACAGGAAGGAAATGAGTTAGGAGAGAAGAAAAGCAGAATAAAATAAAGGCAGAATCAAATTCCTCACAAAATCTCCTCCCAAAGCATCATTCCTTAACCGTTGCTGTTGCAATCTTTCCAGCTTTTGTCAAGAGAGACCGTCATCTGAAAGTGGGCTGACGAGCTTCCCACTAGAAGACTAAAAGCTCAGTGGTTGTAGGTGAGCACCAACCGTGCCGTTGCATAATCAAGTGTGTGGGTGAAGTGTTCACAATCAACAGCTGAGAGGCAGTTCCCTGAAGCCTCCAAACCTCAGCATCGCACGGAACTGAGATACACACACTCACAAACACACATGTATAGCTTTCATATCCATGGTAACTAGGCAAGCTCCATCCTTAAAGAGAAAGTGCAGTGTTTCCACTGTCTTATATAGTGGCCTGAAGAACAGGCAACCCTCACTAAGCTTCTTCTCATTCAGAAATGCTGGAATTTGGCTTTCAGTTCTAAACAGATCCAATTTGTTGCCATAGATCTAAATATCAATGACAGCTCCTTGTCATACTTCTCCAATGCTTATAGTGCCTTAAAATTTAAATGCAAAGCACCATATTAATATGTGGTGGCACATACCTTAATCCCAGCACTTGGGAGGCAGAGGAAGGCAGATCTCTGAGTTCGAGGCCAGCCTGGTCTACAGAGCGAGTTCCAGGACAACAGGTCTACACAGAGGAAACCCTGTCTGGAGAGGGAGGGAGAGAATGAGAGAGGGAGGAGGCGAGGGTGGGTGTGAGCATGGAGGCTGACCCTGACATCCACCTTATCTGTGACCTGAAGGGACGGGTCCTGTGGACCCATAGCCATGGGATCTCCATGACTCATGAAACAGCAGAATATCTGGGGGGAGTTTCAGTGAGGGTCCAGTATTGACGGTGTAGCTAGCAGAAGCCAGAGGACTTGAACCAGGCCAAGAGCTCAATGCAACGAACATTTGCAACTAAAGCTCTTTGGGCCAAGGGTGTACTGTCCGACAGCACAGCTCCCAATGCCACTGCAACGACAAGTACATGATGGACAGGCAGGCAGAGAGAACCAAAGTGGGTTTTTGTTTTTCATTTTTTGATTTTTTGGGGGGAGAATAGGGGGACTACAAGGTGGAGGGCAGACATGGAAGAACTGGGAAATGAGTGTGATTGGGGTGCACGATGTGAAATTCTTAACCGACAAAAAATTATGCTAAATAATAATAATAATAATTTTAAAAAAGCCTGGGCTGAACGGGGCAGTGGTGGCACAAACTCTTAATGCCAGCACTTGGGAGGCATAGGTAGACGATCTCTGAGTTCAAGGTCAATTCACAGAGAATCCTATCTCAAAAAGCAAACACACAAAAAATGTAGGGACCAGAGTGGAAAAGAACTTGATAATTATGTGCAAAGCACCAATTGAGACTTAAAAAAAAAAAAAAAAAAAAAAAACTTCAAAGAAACAAAGGGATACTTCACATATGAAATGGACACATAAAGGGTCATGGTTGATTTCTTTACACTTTAAAAAAAATTATTAGCTGGGCATGGTGGCGCAGGCCTTTAATCCCAGCATTCGGGAGGCAGAGGCAGGTGAATCTCAGTGAGTTTGAGCCAGCCAGACAGTCAGAGCTGTTACATAGAGAAACCCTATATCAAAACAAAACAAACCAAAAACTATTACTAGTATTATTGTTACTGTAGGGAGCTCATGTTGCCATGGCGTGCATAGGAAGGTCAGAGGACATCTCTCCTTTCACCTTCTGTGGGTAACTAAGGGACCCAATTCAGGTTGTCAGGCTTGTACAGCAAGCACTTTTTTCCTCACTGAACTTTCTTGATAGTAAAGCTGGGTATTTCTTAAACCCATTTACCCAAAATGAGCTCAACATCTGAAGCATAACACCAAGTATTAATGTACATTTCTTTCAATTGTTTCAGACAGGGTCTCATAAAGGTCAGGTTGGTCTCAAACTCACTCTGTAACTAAGGATGACCTTGAACTTTTCTTCTCCTGCTTCCTTCTCTATCACAGACATGTGCTGAAATGCCAGATGTTTGTAAGGCACTGGCAAGCAAATCCAGGGCCTTGTACATGCCTCTCAAGCATCTCACAACTACTTTCATGGGTATACTGTTTCTTAGTTGTGTGTATTTGTAGGGTTTATTTGTTTGTTTGCTTGTTTTTTGAGGTAGGGTTTCTCTATGTAGCCCTGGCTGTCCTGAAACTCACTTTGTAGATCAGACTGGCCTTGAACTCAGAGAGATCTACCTGCCTCTGCCTCCCAAGAGCTGGAATTAGAGGTGTACTACTACCACAACCCTGGCTAGCAATTTTTTCAAGATGTTTCATGAAGCCAAACTGGCCTTGAACAGATCCTCCTCCCTCCAGATCCAACTCCCTCCAGCTGGGATTACACTACCACACATGGTTTTAAATAAACTATTTTTTTTGTTTTAAGATTTTTATAATTTTTAATTATGTGGATGTGTGTGCCTGGAAGGCGAGAGTACTAGGTTGTCAAGTACATGCAGTGGAGAGATGCCTGATGTGGGTGCTGGGAACTGAATGCTGGGAACTCTCAGTGGAAGTGTGTGCTCTTCATCACTAAGCTGCTCTCCAGCCCCACATGCTGTTTCTCACACAAAGAAATACTCCACTCACCTATCTTTCCAGACTTATCTCTGGAACTTGAGACAGTCTAAAAAATAGCATCATATACTTTCTTCCCCCTCCCCCCCCCCCCACCCCCGCACAATAGTCTGCTGTGTCACCTGGGCTGGTCTCAAATCCCTGTGCTCATGTGGCTCTTGAGCGTCTCAGACCCCAGATGCTGGGAATATTGGCACGTGACACAGTCCCCAGCTGACAAATTTCTTCCCTTTCTGCTTTCCTTTTCTCTTTCTCTCCTTCCTCTTTCTCTGTCTTGGTGATTAAACCTAGGGCTCACCAATACTGGGTAAGGACGCCACCACTAAGTTATATCCTCCTCCTGTCTTAAATTTTGAGATAGGGCCTCAATAAGTCCACTAGGTTGACCTTGAACTCATTATGCAGACCAAGCAGGCCTCGAATTTGTCATCCTTCTAGCTCAATCGCCAAGTAGCTGGGATTAAAGATGCACACCAACACTAATTACCCACTTAAACAAATTAAAATAATTAAGAAATGTATTCTATGTTCAATACAGCTATGCTTAACACTGAAAGATCTAGAGTCATCCAGGCAATGGTGGCGCATGCCTTTAATCCCAGCACTTGGGAGGCAGAGGTAGACTGATCTCTGAGTTTGAGGATAGACCAGGACAGCCAGGACTATACAGAAAGACTGTGATTCTAAAAACAAGAGAAAAGAGGGAGGGAAAGAAAGAAAGAGAGAGAGGGGGGAGGGAAGGAGGGAGGGAGGGAGGGAGGGAGGAAGGGAGGGAGGGAGGGAGGAAGGAAGGAAGGAAGGAAGGAAGGAAGGAAGGAAGGAAGGAAGGAAAAAATCTAAAATCATATTAGTCAAGAACACAGTAAAAGTGGTGGCCTTACCATCAGAAGAGGGTGGAGTGGTTCCAAGTGGTGTGACTGGGGTTGCTGGAGTAGGACTGACAGGGGTTGTCACCAACCCCATTTCTGGATGGCTCTGAAAAAGGAACAGATGGGTAAGAAAACAGAAGAACATGCTTACTGGATCAAAATGAGACTAAGAGCTCACTGAGGACCTGCATTCAGCGCCCCTCAGTACTTGATAACCAGTGTCGTCTCCTGAGCTCCAGCAGGAAGCACTGTGGCTGAATTTTCATTATGAAATTTGGGTTCTATTACACAAGTTTTTCTGTAGAGCCATATGAAAAAAAAAAACCAGAAAATAAATTATTCAGATGTATGTACTATTTTCATGGGCTCAGAACTGACAGACAGATGTAGGTAAACTAAGGGGGCCCTAGGAAAAGAGCTATGCTGATAGCAGCCTTACTGTTAGAAAAGAAAAAGAGCATGCAGGCTAACAAGATGGCTTAGAGGGTAAGGTACTTGTTGCCAAGCTGATGACCTGATTTTGGTCCTAGGACCCATACGGTAGAAGGATAGAACTCCCAAAAGTCATCCTCTGACCTCTACATTAATGCACGCACGCACGCACGCACGCACGCACGTGCACACACACAATGTAAGGGAAAAACATGCAAGAATATGAAGAATGTGAAGGCAGAGGCAAATCTGGAGTGGACAACACAGGTGACCCATGTCCTGGCTTTCCTCAGCCACTGCCACATCAAATGGAGGAAGGAAGCTCAGGGACAGCTCTATTTAGGATCCCATTCCTTTTTCTTTCCTTTTTAAAAAACTATTACTTTATGTGCACTGGTGTTTTGCCTGCATGTATGTCTGTGTGAGGGTGTCAGATCATGGAGTTAGAGACCGCTGTGAGCTGTCATGTGGGAGCTGGGAATCAAACCCGGGTCCTTTGGAAGAGCAGCCGGTGCTTTAACCACTTTGTCATTTCTCCATCTCCAATCCTCCCCTTTCACCAGCTCTGCCAGTCCTTTACCGTTCTCACCCCTTCAGGCAGTATGGAATTTGATGGACAGACAAGAAACTTGGTGAGAATAGTAGATAAACTTTCTTACACTATCTTATGAAAACTAGTAAGAGTCCAAAACACACCCCAAAGTGGCATACTGTTTTCAAAACATAGCCTTACTTTTTAGTTAAAATTCTACTAGTGGATTCCTTTAGAAGAACATACACACAGGCATGGTGGCATATGCTTTTAATCCCAGAACTCAAAAGCAGAGACAGGTGGACCTCTGAGCTCAAGGACAGCCTGTCAGGCCTACACAGTGAGAGCCTGTCTCACTTTAAAAAGGGGCGGGGGGGGGGGGAGAAAAAAACTTACGAACATATTTTAAACAGTGTGCCATTAAGATAAAAACACTTAACTTTTTAAAGATAGTTTTCATAGGCTACTGTCCTAGCTGTTTTAGTCCCTTCCTGTGCTAACTACCCCTTAGGCACAGGAGCAAGTATCTTATATCTTCTTGGCTTCAATGTATATACACATTAGTCTAGTAACTAACACATCCTGGTTAGAATGTGCATACACTATTTGTCTATTAACTAACACATCCTGGTTAGAATGTGTATACACTATTTGTCTATTAACTAACACATCCTGGTTAGAATGATTTCTTTACTTTTGTTCTCTGGTAAGATAACAGTGTAAGTGACCTGGCCTATTCTATCTCCAGTTGTAATTCCATAAAGGGTTAGAAAGAAGACAGCCTAACAGAAAACCCCAATAACTCCAAAGGGCAATTAATACCAGGAGATTCTAATAGGTAAAATGTAGTAATCTCAACTTTTTTTTTCATAGTTTCTGTTATTTATTTATTTATTTATTTGAAATTTATGGTCATGAATGTTTTATCTGCATTGTATGTCTGTGTGAAGGGGTCAGATTCACACAGCTGTGTTACAGACAGCCGTGAGTCACCATGTGGTACTGGAAAATGAACTTGGGTCCTGGAAAAGCAGCCATGCTCCTAACTGCTGAGCCATCTCTCCAGCCACATCTCAGCTCTTTCAAATGTTAAGAGAATCAGTAAACTAGTCCAGCCATTAATTTTGCATGCCATTAGGCCTACTTACACATTCATTTGAGCGCAACACAAAGCATAGGCAACTGATGCAACATTCTGTTACAACCACTACTTAATGCAAAACAGAGTTTAAACAGGCACAGCCAAATGAACTTTTGTTTTAAGACAGGGTTTCTCTTTTTAAAATTCTTAGTTGTCCCAGAACTAGCTCTGTACACCAGACTGGCCTTGAACTCACTGCGATCCACCTGCCTCTGCCTCCCGAGTGCTGGGATCAAAGACATGTGCCACCACTGCTGGCTCAGATGAACTTTTTAATGGAATAAATCTGTATGTAATTTAAGGCGAGGTCTGAGAATACAGCTCAGAGAAAGCATTGACCTAATATGTACAGGGTCCTGGATTTGATACCACAACATCATAAAAACTAAACATAAATAAATAAAATTTGAGGGAGAAAGGAATTGGGAAGGGGCTGGCCTAGAATTCAACATGTAGCCCAGGCTGTTCTTGAACTCATAGAGATTCACCTACATCTCTCCCCAGAGCTAGTATTAAGGGTGCAGACCACCACACCCAGCCAGGATTGGGAATAAAAGATAACCAACCTGAGCTAATACTGTGATGAAGTTTCTATTTAAATGGACAGCTTCATAAAGTGCCAGAAGAATGGCCTCATTGGTCCTAAAGAAAAAGAGAACAAATAAGATTCATACTTAAAGAGTAGAGAATGTGAGACATTATAACCATCAAGAGCTCCTCATCGTCAACCCCTCTGTTTTTATCCTTTGGACATATGCACAAGAACCTGAAGCCCTAGCACCAGTTCTTCCCACCCCTACCCATCTAAAGCTGTAAGAGGCTGCCCCCAGCCCTCATCATTTCATTCCAGAGACAAAGCTAGTAATAGTGACCTTACACTCGGGAGGCAGAGGTAATAGGACTGCTACAAGTTCGAGGCCAACCAGAATCTATACAGAGAGTTCCAGGGCAGCCAGGACTACACATAGCAAGATCATATCTCAAAAACTTTACTTTTGTTTTCTTTAACACAGGATCTCATGTTGTCTAGATGGTAAATTTCTGATCCTCCCATCTCCACCTCAGGAGTGCTGGAATAACAGGCATGTACCAATCACAACCAGTTGATTTAACGTTGATGATCAAGCCAAGGACTTCAGGCATGCTAGGCAAGCATCCTATCAACCCCGGCCTCTAAAACAGAGCTCTCCAAGAATCCACGGTTGCTTAAAACACAGGAAACACTTCAGAAAATATCAAAAAAAAAGTCCTAATCCCTCCAAAAGATGTCCTAAATCTGTAAACGGTTGACAGGAGGTCACACTCTCTGCTCTCTGCTCTCACACTCAGTAAGAGAGCCCACACAAAGTCCAAGTACTTACTGTACCGAGATTTTCTCAGGGGCGTCTGCTATGAACATGCTGCCCACCTGTGGAAGGAAGGAGGAATCACACATTTTACACAGGAGGCCAGGAGAGCAGCTCTGTGGATTTAATCCGTGAAAAACCAATGTAGTAGCAAAGAACAAGGAACTGTGGGCCATCAGTGACAGAAAATCCACTTTGAAAACTGTGGAAGGCTTACAAATAATGAATAAAATAATGAAATTCCTACTAAGTCATCTAGCCTTTCAATGTGTAAGTTCAGTAACAATGTCAAGGTAGATGTCAGCCTAAATACTCTAACCACTGCACGTGTCCTAGCAGCTGCTTATTTGCAGTCAGAAACTGACTCACCAAGAACTTCAAACTTGTCCTGATATCTCACAGCTATAATCCAAAAGTCACAAGTTCAAGGTTAGTCTGGGATCCACAGGCAGTGGGGACCAACATGAACAGAACTTGTCTGAAAAGGAATAGATGTTTAAACTTCAGAGAAGTTTGCTTGGCAGGCTGCTACCAATCAGCTAGAACTGTCTAGGGACCCGTTCTCCTTTCAAAGAAGGCAATGAGTAACGGGCACAGCTGCCTTTAATGTACAGATATCAGAAGTCAGATGTATGGTCCACATCTGCAAACTAAGTGCTTGAGAAGTGGAGGGAGGGTCAGGAGAGCTCAAGGTCACCCTCGGCTATATAACAAATTCAATGCCATCACCCTCGGCTATATACAGATTCAATGCCATCCTGGGCTTCATGAGAACCTACCTTTAAAGAAATTGAAGAAGATGCCTGAGAACAATATACTCTAATTCATATAACAAGTATCAATATAAAATTCACATTCTATATATAGCCTCTGAGGCATTTCTGTGAGTTATGTCTCAGAGTTAAAGCATTTATACGATTCTTTTGAAATCAGGCTCTAAGAAGAAAAGGGTTAAGAGTAATAGGCACCAGGAGAAAAACTGCCCGGGGTGGTAAAAACAATTGTTTTGTGGAATAAACTCAAACTATCTCAGCTCTAGAGCACTTGGACAATAATGCCCCCCCAAAAAATGGGTTCCAAATTTGCCTCAATTTTAGGACCCACTTATACCTATATATCTCCCTCTCTTTTTTTCCTTTTTACACTTAACTTTTTTTCAATCTTTTTTAAGATTCCTTTTCTTGCCAGGAGGTAGGGGTGTACGCTGTTAGTCCCAGCCTGTGGTTCCAGCACTTGCCTGGCATGCTCAAAGCTCAGGCTCAATCCTCAGCACCATGTAAACAGAGCATGGTAGTGAGATGCCTGATACAGCCACTAGGGATCATGTGGCCACAGAAGACCACGAAAGAACACTCATATCTACACCCTTCTACTCTGTTCTACAGTCAACCTCTAAACAGAGCCAACTCATTCTGAAATGGAATCTTAACTATGTTGCTCAAGTTGGTCTTGAATATGTAGGCTCAAATCATCTTCCTCATTTTACCAAGTAACTAGGACTGCAAGGCCAATTCTTGATGGAGACAGACCCTCTCTACATAGCTCTGACTGGGCTAGAATTCATTGTATCCACCAAACTGGCCTCATACTCATAGAGATCTGCCTTTCCCAGAAAAAGTCTACATTAAGGCAGACCTTATCTTTCTTTTGGTGGCGTTTTGTTTGTTTGTTTTATGTTTTTATTTTTGGTTTTGTTTTTGTTTTTTTGAAACAAGAACTCATTATGTAGCCCTGGCTGTTCTGGAACTCAGAGATCTTCCTGCCTCTGCTCCCAAGTGTTAGAATTAGTCATGCACCACCATGCCAATTTCCTCCTTTGTTTTGGAAACCAGATTTCTTTATGTATCCCTGGCTATCCACAAATTCATAATTTTCCTGCCTATGCCTTCCCAATTATGGGATTAATCTGCTACTAAGCCCAGTTGTACTTTTTATTTACAAATTAATCAGAAAAAAAAATCAGTCCCAGAAAAATCAAAGCTCCCTCTTCCCTATTAAACTTGGTTTTAGAATTTGATAAAAGTGATTATGGTTCCAATCAGGGTCTGGTGGCCCACAATATAACCAAAATCTAAAAGGATAGGGCAGAAGGGCTGTCATGAGTACCAAGCCAGCCTATACTAAAAACTGAGGGTCTGTCTCCAAAGAGTAAATAAACGGAGAAAATACAGTTCTAAATAAAATCGAATC
The DNA here is from genome assembly GCA_030556225.1 of Cricetiscus sungorus. NCBI lineage: Eukaryota > Metazoa > Chordata > Mammalia > Rodentia > Cricetidae > Cricetiscus > Cricetiscus sungorus. Next base: position 141,870,494 of record JANBXA010000007.1, read on the forward strand.
TGCTCTAAGTACCCACTCTCTCCCCACACCACTACCTCAAAGATATCTGAACTGAGCCCAAATTTGCCCACCCCTGGAAGCTTCCTGTACTTCTCAACTAGACGGAAAAACACAAGTAGAACTTACCATATTTGTTAAGGCAGAGAAAAAACCACTCTGGTGTTCTTCTTCCTTGTCTTTATACTGCCTAAAAAGATAACTAAATTTAACTTCAGGATTTTTTAACAAGTTTATATTCAACCCTGACATTCTAGGTAATCAGGGCAGAGTACTCTCAGAATGTCTGACTCCAGAACTAAAGCAGGATGACGCTCTAGCCACCGCAGGCCCCCGCAAGCTGAGAAGCTCCCATCTGCTCTTGAGGGAGTGTGTACCAAAAAGCCTGGCTACTTTGGGAGAGACTTAGAAAGCAAGCTGCAAAGTGTGAAATTCCTCCAGCATATGGCTGATCTAGTTATTTCCCAAACAGATGATTACTTGAAAAGTGTGGCAGTGAAAATCCTTTCAGGCTGTGACAGTGAAAACCTTGTTTGTTTGAAGGAGGAAGAAAGTTTAAGTGCTAAAACATTTGTGGAGATAGGGCATACCGGCTGGCCCTTAGCAGGATTACAGATACTGCTGGGCTCCATTCATGGAATGCCAAATCCTTTCCGACCCATGGGATAAAGAAAAGCAAGCACTGACTTAAGAGAGCCTGAGACTAAACAAGGACTCTGGGAAGTTGAAATCATTAATGAAAAGAAACATCTGGTTCATGAGTGTAATTCAGTAACAGAGCTTGTTCTCAGCTTGCATAAGGCCCTGGGTTCAATTCTCAGGGGAAGAAAGGAACATATGCACATCTGTCAAATGAGACCTAACTCAGTACGCTTTCTCTCTCTAGTCTTTTAAAGGACTTTACCTTTAACCCCAGCACTCTGGAGGCAGAGGCAGGTGGATCTCAAGGTTCAAGGCCAGCCTGTTCTACAGAGCTAGTTCCAGGACAGGACAGCCAAGGCTACACAAAGAAACCCCGTCTAGGCGGAAAAAGAAGAAGAAAAAGAAGAATTTTAAAGTGGTGTTTCAGAAGCTTTCTTTCATGGAAAAGGGTATTTCCATGACACACTGGGTAGGAAAAGCATGCTTTGTAGAGCCTTCTAGAGCCTTCATTGCATCGGTCAGTTTCTTACTTTCTCCAACTACAAATGATTCCATGTTTTTGATATTCTCATCCTTAGATATTATCTGAATGGCATGTAATGCTAGTGAAATGCCAAAGGCTGAAAAAGAATGTGCCTAATTGTCTGAACTAAAGGCGGACACTAACACGATGGCTGCTCTCCCCTGGTGACAGAAAACAAACCCTCAGATACCATCGAGCTGAGCACTTACATCTGAGCAGCCGGAATTTTCACCTAAGAATTCTAACAAACCTTTCCCTACTCACCTAGTTCAAGAGGAAATCAGCCCTCTCCCCTGTGGAGAAGTAGACTCACCTGTTGTACTCAGATAAAGCCTGAGTGATCACAAGCCCCATTCCCTGGAAGAGAAAACACAGCACAGCTGAAATAAGCAAGGGACTTTCAGGTGTTGATGACATCAGGATGGCTCAGCCCTGGAGAACAATAAACCCTAAAGGTTACACCCAAGAAGGTCTGCCAGAAAGCTGGCGTCAAGGACAGACATTCTAAGTAGAATTTCTGTTCATTTACCAAGGAGAAAGAAAAGCAACCCTCTTTGGAAAGATTGTTCCTAATTATTCCTAATTGTTCCTAATTGCTTAATGTTCCCACAGATCACTTAATATTGAGAAATAAGAGGCAAAAACCAGAGTAGTTCCCTGGGATCATTTTCACTTCTGAAGGGACGACTAACCAAAAGATTCATACAAAAAGGCTCACATAATCCCAAACAGCCACAACAAAAGTGACACTGAGTCTCAGATTAAATGAAGATTATTATAATAGGCAAGCCACTCTCAGGCTGCAAGAAAACAGGAAAGGGCCTGGTGAGAGACTGCTCAACAGGTAAAGGTTATTGCTGGAAAGTCTGAGGACCCGAGTTCAATCCCCAGGCCCCACAGAGTGAAAGAGAAAAGTGACTCTGCAAGTTATCCTTGAAGCTAAAACACACACACACACACACACACACACAACACACACACACACACAGTCATACACACAGTCACACACACACACACAGTTACACACACATGGCACACACACACACAGAGTCACACACACAGTCATACACACAGTCACACACACAGTTACACACACAGTTACACACACACACACACACACACAGAGTCTCTCTCTCTCTCTCTCACACACACACACACAGAGTCTCTCTCTCTCTCACACACACACACACACACACACACAATAAAATGTAACAAATTTTTGGTGGTGGGGTTTTTTTGGTTTTGTTTTGAGATAAGGCCTCACTACAAAACTAGCCCTAGATGTCCTGGAACTCATTATGTAGACCAGACTGGCCTTGAACTCGCAGAGATTCATCTGTCTTTGCCTTCCAAGTGCTGAGATTAAAGTCGTGTGGCTAGTATAATTACAGAGAGAGAGAGAGAGAGAGAGAGAGAGAGAGAGAGAGAGAGAATGGAAGAAAGAAAACAGGAAGGGAAAGGAAAGAAGCATAGAATAAATATTAAAATAATTGGCCTCCATAAGCCTACAGGGAGTGGCACTATTAGGAGGTATGGCTTTGGAGTAGGCATGGCCTCACTGGAGAAAGTGTGCCACTGTGGGCTCTGAGGTCTCCTTTGCTCAAGCTTCACTCAGTGTGACACTCAGATCACTTCCTGTTGTAGAAAGTTCAGCTACCTCTCCATGAATAAAGGACTGAACCTGTGCACTGTAAGGAGCCACTCTAATTAATGTTTCCTTTATAAGAGTTACTGTGGACATGGTGTCTCTTCACAGCAAGAGAAAGCCTAACTAAGACAATGACCAACCCACTTTTTTCCAGAAATTGTAAAGCATATTATAAAGATCTATTAAGGTCACAAGGTTAAGACATGCACATTCTTTTTCATGAGGGAAATTAAAAGAAATAAAAAAAGAGAGCAGACTGCAGTGATGGTGAATGCCTTTAATCCCAGCACTTGAAAGGCAGAGGCAGGTGGATCTCCATGAGTCCAAGGCTAGCCTGGTTTATAAAGTGAGTTATAAGACAGCTAGAGTTGTTACACAAAAACCCTGTCTCAAAAAAACAACAAAAAGGATTGAAGTGTAAGGAAATAAAGTCAAATACCTGGTCATCTCTTTCTCCCTATATCCAGAAAGCAGATGTCATTTTACAGATGCATGTAGCAGATATACATCATCCTTCATATTTCAGCTTCCTAAAGTCAGACTATAAATCGTATCAATACAACACAAATTGTATTTCTGTAAGCAGAAATGTCAGGGCTGGAGAGATGGCATGGCAGGAAAGAGCACTTGCCACTCAGGTTTAATTCCCAGCGCCACACGGAGGCTCACAACCATTGTAACTCCAGTTCCAGGGGTCTGATGCTCGCTTCAGGCACCAGGAAACACATGGTTCCAGCAATGAAGAGGATGGAACAAGCAGACCAGAGTTTAAGCCCAGCTGTGGCTACACAGTGAGACTGTCTCAAAAAACAACCAAACTCATTATAAAGCAACAGCTTCCTGGGTTTAGTTAGTTAGTTAGTTAGTTAGTTAGTTAGTTAGTTAGTTAGTTAGTTAGGTAAGTAGGTAGGTAGGTAGGTAAGTAGGTAGTTATCCTGGCTTGGAACTAGCTCTATAGACCAGGCTGGCCTCGAATTCAGAGATTCACCTGCCTCTGCCTCCCCAGTGCTGGAACTAAAGGTGTGCATCACCACACCTGCCTCTTTCTGGGTTTTTTGTTCATTTGTTTGTTTGGTTGGGTTTTTTTTTTTTTTTTTTTTTGGCTTTGGTTTTGTTGTTGTTGTTATTTGTTTGTTTGTTTTGTTTCTGTGTAGCCCTGGCTGTCCTAGAACCCTCTCTGTAGACCAGGCTGGCCTTGAACTCACAAAGATCCACCTGACTCTGACTCTGCCTCCCCAGTGCTGGGGTTAAAGGCATGGACCACCACTGCCCAGCAGCTTTTTATCTTTTTAATGCCCACTGAAAATAAGGCCACTGTAAGCAAGTAAGACGATACCAAAACGTCCAGAATCCAAATACTCACATTGAGCGTAGCCTCGTCATCCACAATAGACAGCTTCACAATATAAGGATTCACAGACTATTGAACAAGAGAAGAGTGAAGGTAAGTATGACCAGTTAAGAAAGCCTAGTAGCTAATTAAAGTAGTAACAAGAGTGCATCTGTAAGCCCTCTTTCCACAGTCCCACTCCCAGTACCCAAACCCAAAGCCAGTGAATCTCTCTCCTCACACAGGCACAACATGTGCGCACATACACACAAAATCAGTTCTGTTCTACCTACATTTTCCTCTGGGCTGAATTAGTTCATGTCTATGTTCATCTACCTCTCCTGTTTTTCCTTCTTCTAAAAAGTGAATACTCAGAAATTCAAACTCAATTTCTCCTGTCCTATGAGTGCATAGGGACAACTGTCTTTTGAGAGAAATAAAACCTTCTTTCCCTTAAGAAACATATTTGCACGTTGCTAACTTACACTCTCATCCCAAAGGCTCCCTAACCATTTCAAAATTACATGCAAGGACTGATTCACCCACCCGTAAAACAAAGCCACCTCAGGGGTGGGAAGTGGCAGCTGCTTAACAGCCAGAGAGGCCATTTATGGAGATCTGATACCCAAATAACACTGCGGGGGGATTACAGAAAAGGGTGTTATTACCCAAGCAACAATCTGGTCAGGACACTGGGATTTGATGATTGTCCCATCACTTACAGCACAGGAAGATTATTTGAGTTTTTCAGTCTCAGCTGGGCACACATTTAAACTCATTAAAGATAGGACTGCTTCTTAAAAGTGGGCCGAGAGCCAATGACCTGCGCACCTTAAAAACATCCCACTCACAGGACGTGAGGAAAGTCCCCCTGAGCACCAGGTACCAATGCCAACCCAAGGAGGGCCAGTGACAAAAGAGTTCAGGCTGGCGAGTTTTACAGCTACCAAGAAAACTCTCTACTAAGAAACCTGAAACCAAAACTGGAAAGCTAATCCCCACACAGACCTCATTTAACCAAGTTTCAAAGCACATCCTTACATCAGTGGGGGGCAGAAAAATAAAGTTATTGTTCTCATAACAACCCAAATGTTTATTATGTTTTACATTATGATGATACAGGCTGTCAAGATCCGGTGCAGGTGGATTCTCGGAAAAGAAAAATCAGCAATTGGCTGACCTAGAGATGTCACCCTGCTGACAGCAACATTAGAAAAAGCAAAGCACTTTTTTTCTTTTTTCTTTTTCTTTTTTTTTTTTTTTTTTTTCTTTTTTGAGACAGGGCCTCACTATGTAGCCCTGGCTGTCATTCTAGAACTTGTCCTGTAGACCATTAAAAATCCTCTGCCTTCTGAGTGCTAGGATTAAAGGTGTGCCCTACCACCACCTGGATCTTTACTTATTTCTTATATCCAACTGGTCTCTGATACCTTTACCCCTTTCTAGAAAGATTTACAACATGCCTTGCTGGTCGTGGGATTAACTGCTGTAGTAGTTGAAATATTCTCCCCAGCATATTTTCTCCTACTGGTTCTCATAAAATGCCACTGGCTTTTAATTTAGCTATGTTCATTTGGAATTCCTCATGCTCTTGTCAAAAACCTTCCTGTTCCACTGTAATCAGTTTCTTTAATGGCATCTAGTGAGGGACTTGTATCCAAAGTTGTAAATCCCAGAGAAAGCAGGCCCACCAGCTTGCCCCTGCCGGCTGTTCATTCTTCTGGGGTTTCTGACACAACAAAGATGCACGCCTCACTCTAGAAATACAATTTTCTCCAGTTCCTGGCTGTGTCCCATTTTTCAGGCTGACACTTCAGAGCCCTACTGGGCTGATCCAGGGTTCGCTTTGCACTTAGAGAAGCCAAGCCACCGCCATGGCTATATCCACCAGAAGGTTGTAAAATACTCATTAGTGACGATAGCACGCTCCTGTCACACAGAACTCAACTTCTTCAGCTTCCCTCAGCATTTTCCTCAGCTATTTTTCTTGCTGTTGTAATAAGGCCCCAGAGGCTTTTACACATGACAGAGATCACAATGTCTACAACAGCACCTGCAGATTGCCAATAAGAACAGGTACTGGTGATAAATTACATGTTTATTTGTAGTTCTACATTCCAGGACAATAAACATGCCCAGCTCTTGGGATTTCTAGCACATCAACGTTGCTCCACGCACTCCAGCCTCTCCTAAGTGTTCTCTTCTCGAGGCCTCTCCTCATGACAATAAGCTACCCATCTCTTTCAAAGTTTCTGAATGAAGTTACTCATCGATGCAGGCATGACAGCACATGCCCGCACCTGGGAGGCTGAGGCAGGAGATTCCTGAAAGCTAGAGGCCAGCTTAGGCCACACAGCAAGTACAACGACAGCCAACCACGCCTGTGGCCTAAAAAGTCCTGCCTCAAAAAAAAAAAAGAAAAAGAAAAGAAGGCAGGGAGGGAGGGAGGGAGAAAGGGAGGGAGAGAGGGAGGGAGAAAGAGATGGAGGGAAGGAGGGAGGGAGGAAGGGATGGAGGGAAGGAGAGAGGGAGGGATGGCAGAAAGGAGAGAGGGAGGGAGGGAGAAAGGGAGGGAGAGACGGAGGGAGAGACGGAGGGAGGAGGGGAGGAAGGAAGGAAGGAAGGAAGGAAGGAAGGAAGGAAGGAAGGAAGGAAGGAAGGAAGCAAGGAAGGAAGGAAGGAAAAGTTAAAAGAACCCAAAGAGCCAAAAACTCAGAAAAATATTTTTAAAAGTCCTATCACCAGTGGGCACACTTTTCAGCTGGCCTTGTCCAGTAAACTAAGAAGCAACCATAATTCTCAGAGTCCCCCAGTTACTAGTGAAGAAGGGTACCCTAGCACAGCCCCTGACCTCAGAGAGCTATTCTCCATGTCTAAGACCCCTTTACCAGCTGCTTCCTCCTCTTCAGGGCGATCCCTCAGGAAGGTCCTGGCTTCCCTCAGCAACCCCTCAGTCTCCATGCACTCTGCCTTTTGAGAGGAATAAGGCACATACACTATTCTCTGAGTTCTGGTTTTCATTTCAAAAACGGAAACCAAGAGGCTCATTGGGTATGGTGCTACACACCTACAACCCAATATTGGGAGACTGAGGCATGGTTCACCATGAACCTGGGGCCAGCCTGAGCTGTAGAATGAAACTCTGTATAGAAAGGAGGGAGGGAGGAGGGAGGGAGAGGTGTGCTGGGGGGTGGGGGGAACCACAGTGATTCACTGGGAAGGTGAAATCCAGCCTGGGCTGTGTGAAATCCTGTCTTCAAACTAAAGTCACAGCCAGGTGAGACGGTGTCCACTGTGGACTCAAAGTAGGATTGCCAAAACTCTGAGCGGAAAGGGGGTGGGTAATAACCTCCAGTACTATTAAAGATAAGGTAGTATCTTCAACTAAAACCTTCACCGGGCCATGGTGGTGCATGCCTTTAGAGGCAGAGGCAGGCGATCTCTGTGACTTCAAGTCCAACATGGTCTACAGAGTGAGTTCCAGGACAGGCTCCAAAGCTATAGAGAATCCCTGTCTCAAAAAACCAAAAACAGAAATTAAAATAAAGTCTTCATTGAAATCAGAGAATTCAGCCCAGTGATGGTGGTCTGCACCTTTAATTGCAGCAGTCAGGAGGCAAGAAGCAGGGGGATCTCTGTGAGTCGAAGGCTAGCCTGGTCTACAAAGCAAGTTTCGGGACAGCCAAAGCTCCATAGAGAAACCCTGTCTCAAAAAAAAAAAAGCCAGCCAGCTCTTAGAGCTCTTAGATCATCAGTGATACAAGCCTTGCCAGAAAGTCACATAGGCCTGCACCTCATACAACTGCACTGAGTTAGGGATGGGAAGATTCAGAGGATCATCCATGGCTTCCTGACCAGACCAGCCTGCTCTACATACTGAACTCTAGGCTAGTCAGGGCTACATAGCAGGATCCCATTTTAAAAAACAAAAACTGGAATTAGAGAAATGGTTTTGTGATAAAAAGCACTTGCTGTTCTTGCAGAAGACCCTGGTTACGTTCTCAGCACCCCTGTCATGCCAGACAACACAACCACAACTACAGGTAACTACAGTTCCAGGGGAATCCAATGCCTTCTTCTGGCATCTAAGTATAACTGCATGCATGTAATACACATACATACAAGTCACACACACATACAAGTAATCTTCCAAAGCAGATGCAACAGGCCTGTGACTTTTTTTCTTCTTTTGTTTTTTATTAAAGTTCTTTTTTTTTTTCCTTTTTTTAAAAAGATTTATTTGTTTATTATGTATACAGTGTTCTGCCTGCATAAATGCCTGCACTCCAGAAGAGGGCACCAGTACCAGATCTCATTACAGATGGTTGTGAGCCACCATGTGGTTGCTGGGAATTGAACTCAGGACCTCTGGAAGAACAGCCTATGCTCTTAACCTTTGAGCCATCTCTCCAGCCCCTAGCCTGTGATTACTAACACTGGTTTATTTCCTACATAGAAATTCATTCTGTTTTGCTGTGGGTTTGTTTGTTTTAGCCCAGAATTCACCATGTAGCACAAGCTGTCCTTGAATTAGTGGCAAGCCTCTTGTCTCAGCCTGCAAGGTGCTGAGATTGCAGGCATGAGCAACCTTACCTAACTTCAGTTGGGGATCTTTCAAAAAAATAAATGACCAGTCCCTCCCCAACAAATTCTGATTCAGTGTAATACAACCAGAGTTAATCCAAACCCTTCTTTTATTTTCACAAAGTTCCTGCTGGGTGTCAGTGATGCACACTTTTAATCCCGGTGCCAGGGAGGGGGAAGCAGAGGCAGGCAGATCTCTGTGAGTTCAAGGCCAGCCTAGTTTACAGGTCAGGGCTAACAGAAAAAAAACCTGTCTGAGGAAGAAAAACAGTTCCTAGAGGGTTGAGCACAGTGGCCATTGCTTTAATCCTAGCACTCAGGAGAGACAAGCAGGACTATGTGAGTTCCAGGCAAGCCAAAGAGATGCAATAAGACTGTCTCAAAACAAAAAGTGAACAAGACAAAACTTCCTAGGTAAAAGCCAGGCATGGCAGTAAATGACCATAATGCCAACCTCAGGAGGTAAAAGCAAATGGACGAGAAGTCAAGGTTATACTCAGCTACAAAGTGAATGAGGCCAGCCTAAGCTACTTGAGACCCTATCTGGGGAAATCTGGGCAGTGATTCAACAGTTAAGAACTCTGGTTGCTCTTCGGATGGTGTAGGTTCAATTCCAGCACCACCATGGCGGCTCACCACCATCTGTAACTCCAGTTCAAGGCGCTCTTAATGCCCTCTTCTGACCTTCATCACTACCAGGAGCATGGATGGTGCACAAGACACACATGCAGGCAAAACAGCCATACTCATAAAATAAAAATAAAACTTTGTTTAAGGGGAAGAAAAAAAAGAATACAGTTTACCAAGAGCATGTCTTCTGCATAAACAGTTTAAGATGGTAGATGTGCCCAGCAAGATGATCATGGAAAAATAATTGTACATTAGGGACCCACCTACCTCATATTTTCTGTAGTTCACCAGCAAAGCCAAGAGGACAACAGCATCATAGCCATGCTCTCTACGACTTGGAGGATGGGACAGTATCTGTAACAAGACATAGAGTGTATAACTCCTAAGGGCTAAGTTCTGGTTCTAGTGAAGTCACACTAAAAATTTCAAGAGATTGTCTATCCACAAGAGAAAGGTCATCAGGAAGTTGACCCACCTGTAAAATTGCTTCAAATATACTGTTGATCATTACATACTCCAGGATAGTGTTCTGACTGATGTTGTCTGTAACCTAAATGCAATGAAGATCTTTTAAAGGTCTGGACCAATATACCTGACGCCTCACATGTATCTCTTACTGAGCATCTACTTGAAACAAAAATGTTAAAGCAAACAGCAAGAAAAAACTACCCCGAGAATTAGAATCCCAAGAGCCATTTTCAAGTGAGACCCAATGAAAAGGAGAAATCAGATAATCCCAAAGTTCTCCTAGAATAGTCCTTCTAACAAGACATGTATCACCTGGGGAGATGGCTCAGCAGGTTAAGGCCCTTGCCACCAAGCCTGATGACCTGAGTTCCATCCTGGGTATGGTATAAAGAGAGAGCCAGCTCCTGAATGTTGTCTTTTGACCAATATGACTTTATGTATGGGGAAGGGCACACTCACACACATTACTTTTACAATTTTTAAGCAAAATAAAAAAATCAAGTGGTAAATATCATATAGTCTGCAGGCTAAAAATGCCAGCAGCTGCTCAAAGGTTAATTTCCAAAAACCACAGTTCCATACAACTACTTCCTCCTATACGTTGAGACAAAGGGGAATGATGTACTACCCTAGTAGAGAATTTCTTTCACCTTTGGGAGGAGTATTCAACTAGCCGTGACTCTAATGTCCCTCAACAAGCACACAGGTGGTCACTTACAGTCACTAAGCAAAGAAGAAGTTTCAGACATAAACTCTTCAGGCTTTCAGAACCTTCTGCACACAGTAAGGAATCCAAACTCTCCATCAAGTTCTGGGAAAGAGAACCATAAACATTAAAAGCACACCAAGCAAGCAACACTTAACACCGCATCTTTACCCAGTGTTGTGTTATGTTATGCACAGTAAAGTAAATAACTGTCAATCAACCTTATCATTTGCATAGTCCAGACCATGCACGATCACAGAAAAGACTTCGAAGCCTAGCTACTTGGGGGATGCTTTAGAACAACTGCAGAGAATAATGGAGCATTCACTCCCGTGCTGCATGGACGTTCAGAGCTTTATACACATACAAACCTTAAGATTAGAACACTGAAGTAGTTTGGAAAAGGAAAACCTAATGGTTTAGTAATTATACATGATTTCATTACTTGTTAAAGAAATTGCATCATGCAGGCACACTAAACCAGTGACAGACACAGAATCAATTCACCACTGGGCATCCAATGGCCATATGAGCAATCCAACAAAGCTGGCTGGGTTCATCTACAATTGACAGTATGATTGGAATTTGGTGATTGTACTAAAAAAAACAAATAGCTTTTGGACATAAACTAATAAAAGGTAAAATCTTCATACTATGATAGAGGAAGAAAAAAATTTCTACATTAAATAAAGGGGGAAAAAATTCAAGGCTAGAGAAATGGCTCGGTTGTTAAGAACACTTGGCCTTACAGAAAATCTGGTTTTTTGGTTCCAAGAGACCACAGAGTAGTTCAAAGCCAGCTATAACTTCCAGGGGATGCAACAACCTCTTCTGGGCGAGGGTACCAGGTGTGTATATAATGCACATACATGCATGAAGACAAAAAAACAACAAAATGAACAACAACAACAAAAACAATTCACACACATAAAACAAATAAATCTCTGAAAAAACAGTAGAATTAAGGATTCAGCATGTTGAATTTTCAAAATAAAATGTTTCAGCTGCATGTGGTAACACACGCCTTTAATTCTAGCACTGGGAGGCAGGAGCAGGAGGATCTATGTGAGTTTGAGGCCAGTCTAATACACATATTGAGTCAGTGAGTTCTAGGACAGCCAGGACTACAAAATAGAAAGACCCTGCCTCAAAAATAAAATAGTATGTTTCACTTAAAGTAAACATGTGAACATCTATCTACCCTACATTTTCAAAGTAAGACCTTGAAACTTGCATGAGTTTTTAGTTTAAAGAGAAAGATAAAAGAAAGTAATTTCAAGTCTTCTGACCTCCACACATAAACCAAGGCATGCATGTGCGCACATGAATGTTATAAAGCCTTTTTAATAATTAATTAATAACAAGACTCCTGACATCAACCCCTGACCTACACACACACACACACATACACACACACACACACACACACACACACACACACACACTATATATATAGCTTAGCTCAGTGTTACATGCCTGTAATCCCAGCACTAGGAAGGAAATGCAGGAAGATTTTGGGGCCTGTGGACCAGGTAGCTAGTCTAGAGCTCCAAGCCTCAGTGAAAAATCTTGTCTCAAAAAAATGAAGTGGAGGCCTTTAGTTCCAGCACTCGGGAGGCAGAGGCAGACGGATCTCTCTGAGTTTGAGCCCAGCCTGATCTACAGAGTGAGTTCCAGGATAGGTTCCAAAGCAATACAGAGAAACCCTGTCTCAAAAAAGAAAAAAATATGGAACATGACAGAAGCCACTCACTCAGTGTTGACCTTTGGCCTCCATATGTACCAACATATAAACACATACACAGCTCTCTCTCTCTCTCTCTCTCTCTCTCTCTCTCTCTCTCTCTCTCACACACACACACACACACACACACACACACACACACACACACACACACACACCACACTTTTCTAAGGAGGAGGAAAGGGACACCAGCTGGACTTTAAAATGATCAAAGGTACATGAGAAGGGGCTGGGAGTGTGGCTGCTGATAGACTGCTTGCCTAGCTTCCATGAGGCTGTTCGTTCAATCCCAAATGTAAACCAGGCATATATCTCATTCCAGCACTCAGAAGGATCATATTTCTTCTTTTGAGAGACAATTAAAACTTGTTTTTAAATGTAAAGTACTGACGCTTGTTCCATTTAAGGGTTAACTGTACAATATGTGAATCATGAAAGTGTCATCATAGGAAGACAGTGCCTTAGTGTTAAAGCCCTGTATAAAATGAACCATGCACAGACCCTAGTTTTGACTCACAAGCAGGGACACACACACACACACACACACACACACACACACACACACACACACCGCAAGAGGAGACAGAGGAGCAGAAGAAAGAAATTAGTTTAAAACGATGGATATAAAAATTCAAAGGATATGGGACTGGAGAGATGATGGTTCGGCAGTTTAATGCTCTGGCTGCTCTTGCACGGGACCCAGGCTGGATTCCAGGCACCTACATGATGGTTCACAGCCATCTAGAACTCCGGATCTAGGAGATCTGATACCCTCCTCTGACTTCCGAGGGTGTCAAGCATACACACACACACAGGTAAAACACTTGCACATAACATAACATGAATAAATCTAATTTTAAAAAGTTCAAAGGGCAGCAGTGAACAAAAGCACTTGACTAACAACCTAAGTTCAATCCCCAACACCCACATGGTGGAAGGAGAATCAGCTCCTGAAAGTTGTCCTCTGATGTCCCCACACCCACTATTCACACACATACAAGTGTGTAAATAAATAGGTAGCAAAATTTTTAATTTAATTCAAGCCAAGCGTAGTGGTATGTGCCAGTAGTCCCAGCCTACTCAAGAGGCTGAAGCAGGAAGAATTACTTGAACTGTATATGCCCAGACAACATAACTAGTCCTACCCCATCCCCACCCTGACAAAAACAATGGTGTAGGCATGGTGGTGTACATCTGTAATCCCAACAGCTGGAAGATGGAAAGCAAGGAAATCAAGAATATAAGACCTATTTTTCAGAGAGAAGAAAGGGCACAGGTCTTAAACACGGTAGAGACACATGGCAACAATGAACTGCTAACACCAAGACAAGCTCCTGGCTCTCACCAGGCTCAGCCTAAGTGAACCAATTTATGTGAGCGTGAGCAATGAGCCAGAGCTCCAGTGCAGAGTATGCACGTATGGCCAACGTTTAAATGGTACTGTGGAGATGAAGAAGAAACTCGGACTGCCGCAGAGACTGGCAAAAAGACACATGAAGAAACATATAAATCCTCTGCCAGAGAGACCGTGTCATTTCAGCTGCCCTCCATTGAGAGTTGCAGAGACAAAGAACTTAGCCAGTGTAGAAATTGGGGACTTTGTGTAATTAATTGCCTCTTCAAATGCACAAAACATACAAAGAAAGACATCAACATACATTTTGTTTTGTTGGTTTTTGTGGGGGGGGGTTGTTGTTTTTTGTTTTACCCTGGCTGTCCTGGAACTTGCTATGTAGACCAGGCTGGTCTTCAACTCACAGAGATCAGCCTGCTTCTGCCTCCCAAGTGCTGGGGTTAAAGGCGTGGGCCACCACCCCACCATCCTGCACACATTTTGATAATGAGGAGGACTAGCAAGATGGCTCAGCAGGTAAAGATGCCTGCCTGCCTGCCATGCCACCCTGATGACCCACACCTGCTCCCATGGCCTGTGGGTACTAATACACATTGTATACACACATGCACGTTTCTTCAACAGCCAGAGGGTTACCCATTCTTAATTCATTTGTAAGTAACTCACAACTTCTTAAGTCAGTGGCATTTTTCTTCTCCTCAGCCCTCCAGCACCATCACCAAGTAGCTCTCTCTCAGGAGCTGGCTTTCCTACTGTTTGGGCTGTTGTCTCTGATTGTCTTTCTTTTTCTTTAAATTAAATTTAATGTTTCTTTTTTAACCTGAGACGGCTCAGTGCTTAAAAACACTCACTGCTCTTATAGAGGACTCATAATGGTTTCCCAGCACCCACATCAGGCTGGCAACTATTTATAACTCCAATTCCAGAGGGTCCAATGCCCTCTGCTGACCTCTCAGTCACCAAGCATTGTGAAGTACAGACATAGATACAGGCAAAACACTCATACACATAAAATACATAAACTTAAAGACAAATTACAAAGAGTTTTTAAAAAGTCCTATGCAGGGGCTGGAGAGTTGGCTCTGAGGCTAAGAGCACTGGCTGCTCTTCCAGATGACCCAGGTTCAATTCCCAGTACTCACATGGCAGCTAATAACTGTTTAACTCTAGTTCTAAGGGATTCCTCTCACAGACACTCAGGCAAGAGAGACACCAATGCACATAAAATAAAAATAAATCTTAAATAAACGATTTAAAAAGAAAAAGTTCTATCCACCAAGGCAACACAGAGAAACCCTGTCTTGAAAAACAACAAAAAAAACTAAAATCCTATGCTGTGTAATTTAAGTCTGCATCCAGCCTCAGCTAGGCAAGACCCTGCATCAAAAGCCAAAAGCAAGCAAGGGTTCTGGGCGGCAGAGTGCTTACCTTCCATGTACAACAGCATGGTTTCATTCCTAGCACCAGAAAAGTTTGACCCTGGAACTTCTCATATCTTATCTAAGTTCATACATGTCATAGAAAGCTGGGTGGTGGTGGCTCATGCCTTTAAACCCATCACTCAGGAGGCAGAGGCAAGTAGATCTCTATGAGTTCAAGGCCAGTCTGATCTATTAAGCAAGTTCCAGGACACCCAGGGCTAGCTGATACACAGAGAATCCCTGTCTCGAAAAACCAAAACCAAAACCAAACAAAAACCCAAAAGAGAAAGAGTCTCCGAACCCAAATCTGCCAGTATGTCTGTGGGTAGCAGCATCTCAAACAGCCGCCAGGGACAGCCCTTCAGGACCACGTGTACCTCGTGCCTCACCTTCATGCACAGCTCCGCTTTGTCAAACCCCATCAGCATGTTGATAATATCAAATCCAGATGTAGATTTATTCTTCTGGTGGACTCCTCGAATTAGTGCACACAAGGTCTGCAGAGATGAGAAAAGGCATTCTTTCTAGAGAGAAAGTCTCCAAACTTCCTAAATCTGTAGCTTCTTCCTTCAACTTCAGAACTACATGTTGACAAGGCTAACATTCAATTTACTACTCTGAGTTTGAAAGAGCTTAAATCTTCACATGGATAATCCAGAAATTAAGAAACAGAAGCACACCTATAATCCCAGCACTAGGGGGATGGAGGCAGAAAATCAGAAGGTCAGGGTCAGGGCCAGAGAGCTAGCTCAGACCCAAGAACCAGCTCCTGCTAGTTGTTCTAACTCCACAGGTGCCTGAGACATGAGCATGCAAGCATGCACAAGCGTGTGCTCATGCACTCACACACACACACACACACACACACACACACACACACACACACAAAACACACACACACACAAGGACTGAGCTTTAGGCACAGCGACCCTGTCAAATCCCTAACAAGGACAGCCAGTGCTCCTAACCACCGAGCCATCTTTCCAGCCCTTACTTCTTAACTTAAAAAAAAAAAAAAAATACTTTTTGGGGAGCTCTAGAGATGGCTTAACAGTTAATAACACTTGTTGGTTTTGCAGAGTATTTAGGCTTAGTTCCTAGCATTCACTTGGCAGCTGACAAGAAGTAAGGGCTGGAGAGATGGCTCGGCAGTTAGGAGCACTGGCTGCTCTTCCAGGGCAGCCACAGGGCAGCTCACAACTGTCTGTAATTCCAGTTCCAGGGGATCTGACACCCTCACACCAAAGCACATAAAATAAATAAATTATTAAATAAATAAATAAAACACCTTTAATTCCAGAATTCCAGAGTCAGAGGCAGGTGGCTCTCTGTGAGCCTGAAGCTAGCCTAGTCTACAGAAAGAGTTCCAGGACAGTCAAAACTATACAAGAAACCCTGTCTCAAAAATAAATAAATAAATGATAGATAGATAAAATAAAAATAGCAAGGTACAAAATAATTGGGGAAGACACCCAGTTTTCACCTCTAGCCTCCATACACACACACAAATACATACATAAAGCATATAAACAAACAAACAAACAAAAAACAGAAAAACACTTAAATTAGACTGCAGAGATAGCTTAGTGGTTAAGAATACTTGCTGCTCTTCCAGAGGACCCTGGTTTGATTCCTTGCACCCATGCTCAGTGACTCACAACCACAGTAATTCCAGCACCAGAGGATTCTATACCCTCTTCTGGTTCCACAGATAACTTGTTCATGCAACACGGAGACATATAACTAAAAATAATAGTAATAAATGTTTTAATTATTTTTAATTTATTTTTATGTGTGCAGGTGTTTCGCCTGCATGAATGTCTGTGTACCACATACATGCCACACATCCACAGAGGGAAGGAAAGAGCACTAATTGCATCCCCTAGGACTGGAGGTATAGATGGTTCTGAACGGCCATATGAGTGCTGGGAACCCAGGTCCTCTGAAAGGGTAGCCAGAGCTTTTATTATATATATTATTTATTTATTTTTACTTCATGTGCATTGCTGCTTTGCCTGAGTGTATGTCTATGTGAGGGTGTAAGATCTACTAAAACTGGAGTTTCAGACAGTGGTGAGCCACCATGTGGGTGCTGGGAATTGAACCTGGGTCCTCTTGAAGAGCAGCTAGTACTCTGAACTGCTGAGCCATCTCTCTAGCCCATAATAAATGTATTTTAAAACTATAAATAAAACAGGGGGCTGGAGAGATGGCTCAGGGGTTAGGAGCATTAGCTGTTCTTCCAGAGGTTCCTAAGTTCAATTCCCAGCAGCCACATGGAGGCTCACAACCATCTGTAATGAGATCTGGCGCCCTCTTCTGGCCTGCAGGCAGAATAGCTTACAAATAATAAATTTTAAAAAACAATGTGTTACATTTTTTAAAAATAAATAAGTAAATAAATAAATAAGTAAATAAAAACGGGAAGATAGCTAAATAACACAGATGTTTTATTTTTAAAAATATTAAAAAGAAAAAAGAAAAGAAAACCAAACCAAACATGACAGCTAAGAGCAATTCTAGGTTCCTCAGCATCTAAGGATGCTTAGATCTGATGAGCTTCAATTCCATTCTCCTGATAAACAAGACTTCCCGGACTCCCAGCCTATACCTGCAATGCATTGACAACTCTGATTGGATGCTCCTCTCCTAGAGCCTGGATACAGTGTTGAAATAAACAGTTTACATTGTCCTTGATCTTCATTAACTCCTCACCGTCCAGAGACTCCAGCTTGCCTTCTAGATACTCCAAATTCACCTGCCAAAAGAACAGTAAGGGCCTGAGCAGACTTTCAGCACAGCACTTAGCATACAGAAGACAATGTTACTCACCAAACAACTCCAACATGCCACCCAGTCTCACCTTCATGAGGAAGAGCTCCTCCCAAAAGCGAGGACTACACTTACTGGGGTCCTCCGTCTGAAATCATAACAGAAGCATGTTCAACTTCACTGCCAACTCAAAAAGCATCAAAAATATTGTCAACTGTATCTGTCAAATTTAACTTTGAAAATGTTTTCTTATCTTAAACTACAATAGGGAAAAAGAGAACAAAGTGTTTCATTGTATATATGGATACATATTCTCCACACCAAAAGTAAAACAATGGCTCGAAATTTTCCTTTAAAGACTTTCCATTTAAAAAAAGGAGGAAAAAAAAAGTTTAGGCCAGCCGCACATGGTAGCACATGCCTTTCAGCCAGCACTTGAGAGGCAAAGGCAGGGTGTGTCTCTTGTGAGTTCCAGGCCAACCTAGTCTACATAGCAAATTCCAGAGCAGAAAGGAATTCATAGAAAGACCCCACCTCTGCCGGGCATTGGTGGCACACACCTTTGATCCCAGCACTCGAGAGGCAGACAGATCTCTGTGAATTTGAGGCCAGCCTGGTCTTCAGAGCGAGTTCCAGGACAGGCTCCAAAGCCACAGAGAAACCCTGTCTCAAAAAACCAGAAAGAAAATAAAGGAAGGAAGGAAGGAAGGAAGGAAGGAAGGAAGGAAGGAAGGAAGGAAGGAAGGAAGGAAGACCCTGCCTCAATCAATCAATCAATCAATCAATCAATCAATCAATCAATCAGTCAATCAATCAGTCAATGGGGAAAATGGGTGCTGGAAAGAACATGGGCTCTGCTTTCAGAGACCTGGGTTCAATTCCCAGCACCCACAAGGCAGCTAACAAAAATATGTGAACTCTAGTTCCACGAAATCCAAACGCCCTCTTCTGGCCTCCTCAGACATGGTACACATGGTAAACATCACAAATGTAGACAAAATATTCACACACATAAAACAAGCTCCAACGTATCTGATTTCCTCCTCTGACCTTTGTGAACACACACACATACACACACACACACACACACACACACACACACACACACCTATGCACGCACAACTTTTTAAAAGAATAAAGCTGGCTCAGCCAGTAAAAGTGTCTCCAAAACCTGGTGAGCTGTGTTCTATCCTAGGGACCCACTTAAAGGTGGAAAGATAAAGACAAAACTCTACAGTCATCCTCTGACCTCTACTCATCTACTCATACTCTATAGAAAATTAAATAAATAAATAAAGTCTTTCTTAAGATATTTGGGGGCTGGAAAGATGTCTCAGAGGTTAACAGCGATAGTTCCCCACATGGCAGCTCACAGCCATCCGTAACTTTGGTTACAGGAGAGCTGATGTTGCTTCTGACCTCCGTGAGCACCAGACACACAAGCTGAACATACACATACATGTCAGAAAACTCTCACACACAAATTTAAAAAATATAAAATACATTGTTGTGGAATATTACTTCAACTAGGCAAAGATGTGTTACATTTGTTTTTTGGGGGGGAGGGGAGGAGTGTTGTTTTGGTTTTGGTTTTTCAGACAGGGTTTCTCTATGTAGCTTTGGAGCCTGTCCTGGCACTAGCTCTGTAGACCAGGCTGGTCTCAAACTCACACAGATCCACCTGCCTCTGCCTCCTGAGTGCTGGGAGTAAAGGCGTGTGCTGCCACCACCACCACCTGGCGTGTTACTGTTGTTTAAGCTGCATTTGTTTAACAATGTAAAGATGTGTTGCTCTGCCTACCTAAGGTGCCTGGTTGGTATAGTAAGAAGCTGAATGGCTAATAGCTAGGCAGAGAAGGGATAGGCAGGGCTGGCAGGCAGAGAGAATAAGTAGGAAGAGAAATCTAGGCTCAAGAAGAGAGAACAAGGGAGAACTAGGGAATAAGAGAGGGAGACGCCTGGGCCAGACAGACAGACATGGAGGAAGCAGTGAAAGTAGGACATACAGATTAAAAAAAAGTAAAAAGCCCTGAGGCAAAATGTAGATGAAGAGAAACAGGTTAATATAAGTTATAAAAGCTAGTGAGACAAGCGTAAGGTTAGACAAATGATGTGGATGGATGGATGGATGGATGGATGGATGGATGGATGGATGGATGGATGGATGGATGGATAAGCAGCTTCCTTTCTCATTTTAATTGTTTTACATAGATCCTGGCAACAACTAAGTTCTCAGCATCTGAAAGGTGGAAGCAGAAGGAACAGAAGCTCAAGGACATCCTTGGCTACATAAAGAATTTGAGGTCATCTCAAAAAATAATAAGTCAAAAGGGCAGTGGTAGTGCACACCTTTGGTTCAAGCACTTGGGAGGTGAGGCAGGCAGATCTCTGAGTTTGAGGCCAGCCTGATCTACAGAGCGAGTTCCAAGACAGCCCAGGCTACACAGAGAAACCCTGTCTCAAAAATAATAACAACCTATAATAATCAATACATAACCATAAATCTCTACTATGAGAGCTCACTATTAATCCTTGAGCTTTGGACTTGGGACTCACTACAAAGCAAAGGATAATCTTGAACTTCTGATCCTTCTACCTCCATCTCCCAAATGGGATTACAGGAATGTGCCACATGATTACTTTTATGTGGCACTACGCAACAAACTCAGTCGAGCACATCTACAGCCCTTACTTGACTATCTCTTTTTTTGATACTGCTTATTTTTTGAGCAGGGTTAGGGTTACTATAGCCTACAATGAGCTGTTAACTTATGATACAGCCCAAGTTGGGACAAACTTGTAATGACTTTTTTGCCTAAGCCTTTTTTTAAAATTTTATTTATTTTATACATATGAATGCTTTATTTGCATGTATAGGTGTGTGTCTGATGCCCATGGAGGCCAGAAAGTGTCCAATTGCCTAGGAGTGGAGTTCCAGATGATGGTAAGGTACCATATGGGTTCAAGGAACCACACCTGGGTCCTCTGGAAGAACAACCAATATTCATACCACTAGGCTCGCCATCTGTCCAGCCCTGGGTTCACGCTCTTGAAGGCTGGGCTTACATGCCTAATAGAAGTGGCAAATTGAAAGGTTTGGGGGTATTGTTCCCTTTGTTGTTTTGGAGGTGATGTATCTGTGTATGGTGTGCACAGGTGTAAGCATATCCACAAGCACAGGTGAATGCCAGGGTTCTGGTGTGTATGTGTGACTATACCTATGGAGGTCAAAGGCCATGAGAGCTGTCTTCTTCAATCACTTTCTATTTACCTACTGAGGCAGGGTCTTCAGTTAAGCCCCAAGAACTCTAATTTGCTAGTCCAGTTAGCCATCTTGCCCGGGAGATGCCATCTCTGCCTCTGAGCATGAGGATTACCAATCCAGATTTTTAAATGGATGCTGGGGATCCAAATTCTGATCCTCATGAGTATACAGGAAGCAGTTTACCCACTGAGTCATCTCTCTAGCCCTACTAAGATTATTTCTAACTAATATTCTTTGGACTGGGCCTGGAGAGATGGCTCTATGGTTTAAGAGAACTGACTGCTCTTCCAGAGGACCTGGGTTCAATTCCCAGCACCCACATGGCAGCTTACACCTGTCTGAAACTCCAAGATCTGATACCCTCACACAGACATACATGCAGGCAAAACACCAATACACATAAAATAAATAAATTTATTTTAAAAAGATCATTTGAGGGGCTGGAGAGATGGCTCAGGGGTTAAAAGCACTGGCTGTTCTTCCAGAGGACCTGAGTTCAATTCCCAGAAATCACATAGTGGCTCACAACCATCTGTATGAGATCTGGTGCCCTCTTCTGGTGTGCAAGCGTACATGCAGGCATACACTGTATACATAAATAATTTTTTAAAGATGATTTAAAAAAAAAAAAAAAAAAAAAAAACCAAAACCCTGAAGGTAGTTCATGCCAATAATTGCAGCATTCAAGAGGATTGGCAGGACTGTCACTGTGAGTTTAAGGACAACTTGACCTACACAGTCATTTCTAAGCCTGACAGAACTATATAGCAAGACTGTTTAAAACCAAGAGAGCCAGAAGACTCAGAGACTAAAGGCACTTTTGCCCCCAAGCCTGATGATCTGGCCCAACCCTCAGATCCCTCATGTGGAAATACTCACACCATGGTTTGTGTTCTCTTGTGGTCTTGCTGAAACACACATGTACACAGAGAGAAATAAACTGGTAAACACAACTTTAACACTTTCTACAGAAACAGTCAATCTAGCCATGCAGTATAACAGGCCTTACCATAAAAATCTCATCATACATCAGCACCACTTTTTCCTTTAGTGGTTTTTTTGAAGCTGAGGATTTCCGGAGCAAGCCGCCTCGTTTCTCTACTTGTGCCATGGCTAGAGAACCTGTGGGGTAAGGTGAGACACTCTTAGGACAGTGAAAGTGTGATACCATAATAGAAGAAATAAGGCAAGACGCATTTGTTCAAACACAGAACACCCAGTACCAACAATGTCCCTAATGCAAACACGGGCAGTGGTGGTGCACCCTTTAGTCCCAGCTCTCAGGAGGCAGAGGCAGGTGCATCTCTGTGAGTTCAAGGCCAATCAGTTCCAGGACAGCTAGGATTGTTACCCAGAGAAACAGAAAAATAAAACAAAAAACAAAAAAAAAAAAAAAGTAAGAAGAAGAAAAGAAAGGAAAAGAAAGACAGACAAAGTCAGAGCATTGGTGACACCTACCTGTAATCTAGGAGTTGGGGGGGGGCAGAGGATTAAAAGTTCAAGGTCATCCTTAGCTACAGAGTTCAAGGCTAGCCAGAGCTACAAGGAACCCTGTCTTAATAAACCAGAAAGAAGAAAAAGGAGGGAGGGAGGGAGGGAGGGAAGAAAGCAGACAGGCAGTCAGTGCCAGAGCACTCTAGGATACTACAGAATCTACTGAAATATTTTAGGAGGAATAAATGATAAATAACTATGTTATAGATCTTATACATTAGTTCGATATCCCTTCTCCAGACTAGGTAATGTCAAGACTTAAAATATTACTTGGCCTACAGCACAACACATTTTAAATCCTTAAAATATGCCAGTGGACAAAGCTTAAAGCAGATCTAAAACGAAACGGGAAAGTGTAACTAGCTCCATCTATAATAAGTCTGACCACATATTTGAGGGTGACAGAAGGAAGGGCACAAAGCGCACAGTGCCCACAGAATGATGGTGCAGTTAAATTTCAAATATTGATCGGGCTTGGGACCATTAGGGCAGGAAGAGTGCTACAGGCTGCTGAGCTCCATTGATTTCCCCCACACAAGCTGTCCTCGTCACTGCGAAACACTTGGCCTTCACTGCGAACCCATAAATCACGCTGCACTTGACGGTCTGCAGAAATTCCTCCACAAAGAGACTACATAAGCAGAACACAGCAGTTAAGAAGTCAAAAATAAATCTTATTTCAAAATGATAATATACTACTTATCAAACCTAAATGTATGTATTTATAATACTTTTGCACATCAAACTCCAACCTATTTATCGGTTCCATGTGAAAGCAGTTTTAGTATCGTGCCCAAATCTTCACATCTTCCTTCAGGGAAATCTTAATATTTTCAACTGAGCCTTGAAACACCACAGGTCTCCAGTGCAGAATTACACACACTGTCTCCTCACCTCCCTGATTTATTTTTATTATTAACCAAGTTCCCTTGCTCTTAAATCCTGAGCTCTGTGTATGAAATCTAAGCCCATACAATGACAAGTAGCAGGATACTAGAGAAAAGTCTCATTTCCCTTCCAGATAAATCCAAAGCAACTGAATTAATTTTGTAAAATAAATTTTGAAAATATACACTAACTCTCAAAACCAAAATTTTACTTAAATAAAAGATGTACCCAAAAATACAAAGATTTTATCTTAGATATCATCTTGCCCTAATACATACAACCAAAAAGGAAGGTTCCCACCTCTGAGCACATACCAGCATGTACCAAAGACAGATAACGTCTCCACGTAGGTATAAATTAAATACATTTAGCATAAGGACTACATCACATACGTCTTCTCTTAAAAACACCTGGTTCATGCCTGTGGGTTTGAGACCAGCCTCGTCTACAAGAAAAAGAAACACCTGGTTCATGAGAAATGCTCAGCAGAGGTTGCTTACCAATTCTGAGATAAAAAGGAAAATTTCTCAAAAGTCATAGGTCTGGTCAGACATCATGGTGGTACATGTTTGTAATCCAGTTCAACCTGGGTTATATCAAGTTCCAGGCTAGCCTCAACTACACTCGGAGATTCTGTCTCAAAACCCTGGCCAGATGGGCAGGTGACAGGCTCAACAGGTAAAGGCACTTGCAATCAAGCCTGGTGACAGACTTAACAGGTAAAGGCACTTGGAATCAAGCCTGACAACCTCACTTTCATCTCAGGGACCCACATGGTAGAAGGAGAGAAGCAGCTCCCAAGGTGTCCTCTGACCTCCACACATACACCACATGCTCATGCACCCACACAAATTAATAAATGTAATAAAAATATTTAAACTTTGGCCAGGTGTGATGGCTTGCACCTGTAAACAAAACTTAGGAGGACTGATAAGAGTTCAAGGCCAGGGCTGGAGAGATGGCTCATCAGTTAAAAGGACCTGAGTTCAATTCCCAGCGCACACATGGCAGCTCACAAGAATCTATAACTCTGGGTCCAGATCTGATGGCATCCTTTGGTTTCCACAAGCACACAGCTGTTTCACAAAAATATACTCAGGTGATGCACCCATATACATAAAATAAAAATAAAGCTTAAAAATAAAATTCAAAGCTAACTTAGACTACAGAGTGAGACTGTCTCAGCAAACAAAACTCAGAACCCCAGGCATGGTGATACACATTCAAACTCCAACAGTAGGAAGACAGCAATAGAAAAATCAAGAATTCATGATCATTCTCAGTTACAAAGTAGGTTAAAGACCAGCCTGGCACAAACAGACTAACAATAACAACAACAATAAAAAGGTAGTACCAACAACAATAAAAAGTCCTAAATCAGACCTAAAATTTTAGCTAAGACCTCTCTATTATTTCACTAAGCTTTCAAGTTTCTTATAATATAGAGAAAACAGGGAAAAATAAAAACAAGAGTCAGACAGCTTCTACTCTACTGATCACGGCTCTGTCTTCAAGCATGAGATACAGCCTGCTCAAAACAGTCCTGTGTGGCTTATAGAGGTTGTCAAGAGGAGGGTGCCCTTATCTAGGGAAAATAAATTGGAAATCAAGAGAATCCTATTTAAATAAATCACAAGCAATGCAATTCCACTCTGAGTGGATATAGATCTTATATGTGCTCAGCCTCAAATGGGTTGATTAGCAGTAACATCAAGGTGTAAAAAGCACATGTTTACAAACATCTCCCTATGAGGATCAATAATTGGATTACAGCTAATCAATGTCCACCCCAAATCTAATAAACTCTCTCTATTTCAGAATCAATACTTTCTAATAAGCAAAGGGGAATAAAAGAGGAGGGAAAAAATAATTCCAATCCAATCTACCAAATTTCCAAAGACATTAAATTATCTTCATCATTTTCCTTCCACTTGAGGCAAGAAGAAATACAACCAAGGGTCTCAACTCAGCAGTCTCTGTCATCATCACAGGCAGCTGGAATTTGCCACCCAAACTGCCCAATAAGCAACTTGAAACAGAGAACACAAAGCCTGCCCCTCCAGCACTCCTGCTCACAGAATTCAGCAAATTAGTGTCTGTGCTGTGGGAGACTATAGTGGAAATTCTCACTGGGTGCTGGTAGTGCACACCTTTGATCCCAGCACTCAGGAGGCAGAGGCAGGCAGAGCTCTGTGAGTTTGAGGCCAGCCTGGTCTACAGAGCTAGTTCCAAGACAGCCAGGGCCACACAGAGAAACCCTGTCTCAAAAAAGAA
Source organism: Cricetiscus sungorus (assembly GCA_030556225.1). Classification (NCBI taxonomy): domain Eukaryota; kingdom Metazoa; phylum Chordata; class Mammalia; order Rodentia; family Cricetidae; genus Cricetiscus; species Cricetiscus sungorus. The sequence continues at coordinate 141,896,234 of JANBXA010000007.1, forward strand.
AAAAGTATAAATTCTCACAAGTTTTTGTTTGGGTCTCAGAAATTAAAATTAAACTTGTAATGCCAACTTGTAAAGATGGCTCAGCAGTTAGCAACACTGGCTACTCTTCCACAGGACCCAGATTTAATTCCCAGCACCCACAAGGCTGCTCACAACTGTCTGTAACTTCCATCTCAGAGGGACTATGTCCTCTGCTAGACTCCTCAGACACCAGGCACACACATGATGCACAGACATAAATGCAAAAATAAGTAAACCATGCACAGAGAAGTCAGTCATTTATTCATTCAACAAACATACATCGAGCATCCTTTAAGTGTCAGGCACCAGGGATGTTGCATAGAATACAATAAGAGAGATGCCTGGGCTGGGTGGTGGTAGCACACATCGAATGCCTTTAACCCCAGCACTTGGGAGGCAGAGGTAGGTGGATCTCAGTGAGGTCCAGACCAACCTGGTAGTGAATTCCAGGACAGCCAGAGCTACACAGAGAAACCCTGTCTCAAAAAACTTAAAAATTAAAATAAAAAAAATGCACGGGGATAGAATTTTCATCCTAAAAAAAGGGGGGGGGACAGTTGAGAGAACTATAAGTATCTTGAAGAAAAATTGCCTGAGGGAACTACTTTAAAAGATTAAAGTAGGTCTCAATGAGAAAGTGATACTAGGCTTAAATAATAAAAAGAAACCAGCCTCCTGAACTGAACCTCTTGGGAAAAGTGCTAGAGAGGAAGGAAAAGTCAGGAGCAAACACCCCAAGATCTGAACACATGTTCAGACAGAGCTGGGTAGTGGTGGCATATGCCTTCGATCCCAACACTCAGGAGGCAAAGGCAGGTGGATCTCTGTGAGCTGGAAGCCAGCCTGGTCTACAGAGTAAGTTCCAGGACAGCCAGGGCTACACAGAGAAACCCTGCCTTTTAAAACCAAAACAAACAAACATGTCCACATAGAAATGCCAGATCCCTAGATTAGAGTGTACCCTTTTTGAAAAGTTTCTGTTGTGTACTGAAAAGGTTATTTTGTGTTTCTATGTTAGTTGTTTGGGTTTGTTTTGTTTTGTGTAGTTAGGAACTGAGCCCAGGGACTAGCATATTAGAGACAAGTGCTCTACCACTGAGTTATATTCCCAGCCCGTTTTGCAAATATATAAAGAGAATTCAAGGGCCGGCAAGGTGGCTTAGCAGGAAAAGGTGCTTGCCACCAAAGAGTTTGATCCCTGGGTCCCACATGGTGAAGGAGAGAACTGATTCCTCACCTCTGCATGTGCATCTTGGCATGCATAAACATACACACAAGATGATTAGTTAATTAAATGTAACAATTTAAAAATGTTTTAAGGAGTGGAGTAACTGCCCAGTCATCAGGAGAGCTTGCTGCTCTAGCAAAGTTTGGTTCCCATTACCCAGACAGGAGGCTCAGGACAGCCTAGGACCCCAGTTTCAGGGATCTGATGCTATCTTCTGCCTTCTACACACTCTTCTGGCCTCAGAGAGTAACTATTCATGTGTGTACACACATATTCATAAACACACATATTTACACATACACAATATATCTTTAACATTCTTTAAAAAGAGTATTGAAATACAGCAGAGAGGCTTAAGAGATGGCTCAGTGGTTAAGAACTTGTACTGGTCTTGCAGATGTCATGAGTTTGTGTACCAGCACCCAAAATACATGGTTCGCAACACATGTAACTATGACTCCTGAGGATCCAACAATGCCTTCTGACCTCTAAAGAGCACTCACAAGGGCAAACCCACACTCAGACATACAAGTATAGATACAATTAAAACTAAAAAGATACATCTTTTTTGTTTTTTGGGGTTTTTTGTTTGTTTGTTTGTTTCTCTGTGTAGCCCTTACTGTCCTGGAACTCACTGTAGACCAGGCTGGCCTTGAACACACAGAGATCTGCCTACCTCTGCCTCCCTCTTATGTTAATGTTCTTATGTTACACCATTTTGGTTTTGAAGCAGCAGCACCATCCTGACACAGACATAGTCTAATCTTACTCTTCCTATGTGTCCATGTATTGATGAGGATCCTACTTTCTTAGTATAGTTAGTACAGCTGACTTCCAATCAGCTAGATCTAGTATTAATCTAGAGGTATGTAGAGTGCTGGGATTAAAGGTATACACTACCTCACCCAGCATAAAAAAAAAAAAAAGATAAATAAATCTTAAAAGTATATCAACAGGATAATACAATAGTATACATAAATGACCCCAAAAATTCTACCAGAGAACACCTACATCTAATTAAAACACATACAGTAATATGGCAGGATTCAAAATTAAATCAGTAGATCTCCTATATACATATGATAAACAGGCTAAAAAAGAAATCAGGGAAACATCATCCTTAACAATAGCCAGAAATAACATAAAATATCCTGGGGTAATGCTAACCAAACAAGTAAAAGACCTGTATAACAAGGACTTTAAATCTTTGAAGAAAGCTGAAGACATCAGAAAAGGGAAAGATCTCCCAAGCTCCTGGATAGATAGAATTAACATAGTAAAAATGGCAATCTTACCAAAAGCAATCTACAGATTCAATGCAACCCCCATCAAAATACTGGCACAATTCATCGCAGACCTTGAAAAAACAATATTCAACTTTGTATGGAAAAACAATAAACCAAGAAGAGCCAAAGCAACCCTGTACAATAAAAGCACTTCAGGAGCCATCACCATCCCTGATTTCAAGCTCTACTATAGAGCTATAGTAATGAAAACAGCGTGGTATTGGCACAAAAACGGACAGGTGGACCTGTCTAATCGAAGACCCCGATATTAATCAATCCACACACCTATGAACACCTAATTGTTGCCAAAGAAGCTAAAACTATAAAAAATAAAGCATATTCAACAAATGGTGCTGGCATAACTGGATGCTGACATCACCATGCTACCTATCACCATGTACAAAACTCAAGTCCAAATGGAACAGAGACCTCAACATAAAACCACCACACAGAATCTCATAGAAGCGAAAAGTGGGAGATACCCTTGAATGCACAGGCATGGGAGACCACTTCCTAAATAGAACATCAGTAGCACAGACACTGAGAGCAACAAGGAATAAATGGGACTTCCTGAAACTGAGAAACTTCTATAAAGCAAAGAACACAGTCAACAAGACAAAACAGCAGCCCACAGAATGGGAAAAGATCTTCACCAACCCCACATCTGACAGAGGACTGATCTCCAAAATACACAAAAAAACTAAAGAAACTAGATCTCAAAAAAACAAAATAATCCAATTTAAAAATGGGGTACAGATCTAAACAGAAACAACAGAGGAATCTCAAATGGCTGAAAGACACTTAAGAAAATGTTCAACATCCTTAGTTATCAGAGAAATGCGAATCAAAACAACACTGAGATACCATCTTATACCTGTTAGAATAGCCAACACCAAAAACACTGATGACAGCTCATGCTGGAGAGTATGTAGAGTAAGGGGAACGCTCCTCCATTTTTGTAGGAGTGCAAACTTGTACAGCTGCTTTGAAAATCAGTATGGAAGTTTCTCAGAAAATTAGGACTCAATCTACCACAAGACCCAGCAATACCACTTTGGGGCATATACCCAAAGGATGCATAGTCACACCATAAGGACATTTGCTCAATTGTGTTTGTAGCAGTATTATTCGGAATAGCCAGAACCTGCAAACAACCTAGATGACCCTCAGTCAAAGAATGGATAAAGAAAATGTGGTACATTTACACAATGGAGTACTACTCAGCTGTAAAAAACAATGACATCTTGACATTTTCAGGCAAATGGACAGAACTAAAAAAAAAAAAAAAAAAAAAAAAAACCACAACAACATTCTGAGTGAAGTATCCCAGACCCAGAAAGACAAATACAATATGTACTCACTCATAAGAGGATAAAGCGAAGGATATCTGCTCACATGGGCATATACACAAAAAACACCAGGTGTTATAACATCAGTCTATAACTGCAACATTCAAGGTTGAACAGGATCAAGACTGTCTCAAAATACAAACAAAAGTTTAGCAAAGTCAACTTGTCATGGCCATTTTTTTCACAATCACTTTCTGTTTTTTGATGTTTTACTCCTTTAGCTTTTTGAGGGGCCCAGCACCCAAATAAATACACGGAGACTATTCTTAGTTATGCATGTCCAGTCTGAGCTTAACTTGTTATTGTAGCCAGCTTTTCTTATTTTAACCCGTCTGCCTTTTCCTCGGGGCTTTTACCTCTCTCTGCTGTGAACTGTGCTTCCACTCTTACCCTGTGGCTGGCTGGGTGGCTGCCCCGACGCCCCCCCTCTCCTTGATCTTTAGGTCCTCCTGGCTTCTCCTTCTAATTCTGTCTGCCAGACCCGCCTATCCTTGCTCCTGCCTCACTACTGGCTGTTCAGCTCTTTATTAGACCACCAGATGTTTCAGAAAGGCAAAGAATCACAGCTTCAGAGATAAACAAATGCAGCAGAAACGAAAGCCACACACCTTAAAATAATATTCCCCAACAACTGATCAGTGGGTCTCATAGGAGACAATTTTGCCATGAGCCATTCCCCAATACCTAAAAGAGACAACACATTTATAACTAGCCAAAAACTGACTCCTAACCTGGCTCTCCTAAAAGCCTCCTGGTTACTACAAACAAAAGATTTAAAAATGTATGTGTGTGGCTGAGCTGTGGTGTCACACACCTTTAATCCCAGCACTCAGGAGGCAGAAACAGGCAGATCTCTGTGAGTTTGAGGCCAGCCTGGTCTACCGAGTGAGTTCTTGGACAGGCTCTAAAGCTACAGAGAAACCATCTCAAAAAAAAAAAAAAGTGTGTGTGTGTGTGTGTGTGTGTGTGTGTGTGTGTGTGTGTGTTTAGGCAGAGCCAGGGTATAGACTTTGCCTGGTTACATCACATTCCAGAGAGGCCCTGGGTTCTATCCCTAACTAACACTGAAGAAAAAAGTCTAGTTACCTGCATCCTACGCCCTTCTGTAGACCTACCACACATGCTGGCCTACATCATTAAGAAAATGTAAGGACTTGGCTCACTTTCACATAATTCCTTGGCACAGTTCTCTTACTGGCATGGGCAACAAGTTCCCCCACCTCCGGCCCAAGGGCTGGGAAACAAGTATGGAACCCTTCTGTCTTACTCCATCATTACGGCTATTTCACCCCACTGTAACCAACAGAACTAACCAACTGAGCTAACCAGCCAGATTTCTACTGCTACTTACTCAAGTCTTCCTTTAAAATGAAAGCAGAGTAGCCTGCATTCTTGAATCCATCTCCCTGAACCCCTTCACTGAGACCAGGACAGAATACCCTCTCCATTCTATCACTACTCTTCCAATTCCTGGATGTGGAATTCTTCAGTCACTCCTTATCTTCAGAGCACTGCTTCCATTCTGTGGGAGGTGATATGCTCTAACTCAACAGCATTACTGAGGACTTACTGTGCACTCGGCACTATTCTCCATGCTGTAAATACTCTGCACTTACTTTTTACAATCATCAGATAAAATAGATACAGCTGTCACAACTGTGTTTGGATTTACTTTGTCCAAAATAACACAGCTGGCAAATGGTAAAGACACTAAATGTTCCTCTCTGGTACTTACAGAAAAACCAGACACTGGGAACTAGCAAATTATTAAAAACCCGATGAGTTACAACGGACATTGCTTAAAGCTGAACACAAGCTGGGCAGTGGTACACACTTTTACATTCAAGCACTTGGGAACAGAGACAGGTGGATCTCCATGAGTTTGAGGTCAGCCTGTACCTTCAAAAGAAGGAACAAAATTCCAACTTGACAATATTTCAGGGAATTCTGATTGAAAGCTCTGCTTTCCTGCCATCTCAGAAACAAAAGTCATCATGAGATGCTCTTCTTAAGCACGCACCTCTTGTAAATTCAAACTGCGTGTCTCCTGCTCAAACTCTGAACTTCCTCAAACAGTACGTTACTCTTCTCATTTCCTTTATTTCCTTTCCAATGAACAGTATAAGCTCATGAATAGCAGCCACCTAGAGAGAAAATGGAAACTACAGGGCTGAGGATGCAGCTGCATGGAAATGTGCTTGCCTAGCCTGCACAGGTCCCTGGGTTCCATCTCTAATGCTGGGAGGTGGGGGTGGGAGGGTGTATGAAAGAAAATGAACAGTATGACAGAGACTGACATAATCATAAAGGAAGTCCAAGTTAAAGCAATTTACAAAGACAGCTGAGTTCTTGCAAGTTTTGTTTTTTGTTTTGTTTTGCTTTTGTCTGAGACAGGATTTCTCTGTGTAACAGCTCTGGAACTCACTCTGTAGACCAGGCTGGCCTCAAACTCACAGAGCTCACAACTGCCTGGAGCCCCTGCTTCCGGGAGCCAACGCCTCACTCAGCTCCTTGGCTCACACACAGACACACACACACACACACATACACACACACAAACAAAAGATGGAAAGAAATTTTAAAGTTCAAGCTCTATATCTAGGATGCTAGCAATGTAGGATACAAGAGACTGCTACAACAAACAAACAACAACATTTTAAAAGGTGGAGGTCCCTGGAGCATAGCAATCTGAGTTCAAATCCCCAGCACTCATAAAAATCTAGGTGAGACCACACACATAACTATTGTTATGATAAAGCCAGAGGGGAACTTTGGCAGATTCCATGGCAGGAGAGGGTGATCAAAGCAGGGGACAAACATGCCAGACAGATAGAGCTTAGTGAGAAGTTTTATTAGAAAGGGAAAGGGGGAGAAGGAAAGAGAAAAGAGGTAAAGAGACACAGAGACAGAGAGAGGACAGAAAAGAGGAAACAGTTGAAGTCCTGTCTGCCCCAGAGAAACAGCAGGAAAGACAGAGGGAGAGAGAGTAAGTGGGCAGGGGTCTGTCTTTTAAAGGGGTCCTTTGCACCTGTGTACAGACTACCAAGCCATGGAACCCTGGGCTGATGAAGGCACTGCCTGAGTGCATTCTGCCAGGTGACAGGGGCAGGCCACCGTAATGCTTGAATCCTTACATCTATAATCCCAGAATTATGAAGGACAAAGTCAGAAGGGTCACCAAGACTTGCTGGCTGCCACCTTGCTCCAGATTCAGTGAAAGACACAGTCTCAAGGGAATAGGGAATGAAACATCCTCTTCCGGCCTCCATAACGCATGCATAAAGCACAAATACAATAATAAATAAATGCAATAAATAAACGTAAAGAGGAGAGTCTGAGAGGGTAGCTATAATAGCAAAGTGTTTACCTTGCAAGAATGAGGCCCCAAGTTTAACGACCACAACCTTACATCAGAAACAACCAGCTGGGCTTAGTGACATGCACTTATAATCCCTACACTGAGGAAGGCAGTGTGGATCCCAAGGCTCTTTATCCAGGCCAGTGAGAGACCCAGTCTTACTTAAAAAAACAATCAAACAAATGAATAAATAAAAGACTTTATACTAATAAAAGTACAATACAGGACAAAAGATACCAAAACACCAGGCTAGAGAGGTGGCTCAGAGGTTAAGAGCACTGACTGATCTTCTAGAGGTCCTGAGTTCAATTCCCAGCAACTACATGGTGGCTCACAACCATCTATACCATCTATAACGAGATCTGGTACCCTCTTCTGGCCTGCAAGGGATACATGCAGACAGAATGTTGTATACATAATAAATAAGTAAATCTTTAAATAAAAAAAAGATACCAAAACATTATAAAGTTATTATCTCTGCCACAGGAGCCTACCATTAGGAAAAAAAAGATACATATTGGGCTGGGCACTCTCTAATAAAATCTGGCACTTGGAAGGTAGAGGCAGACCTATTTCTATGAGTCTACACAGTGAGATCCTACCTCAAAAGAACAAAACTAACCCAACAAAAGCTACAAATATTCCTAATTCCACCTGTCATGATTTTTCCCATATATGCCTTCTTCACTCACAGCTACTGCCAAGCTATTTAGCTCCTTAGTTGCAGCTCCCTACTAACACCTACCCCTCTATATCCCATAAGCAACTTGACCTCAATACACCAGGCCCAACTAATTTCTTTCCATTGCCACCCAACTTTTAAAAGTCTGCTCTGTTAGGAATATACATAGTGGTAAAGCCAGAACCAGGAAAATAAGATGTTTTCTGTATCCTAAAATACAGGCTCCCAGTCCTATGCCTATCTCATCCATGAATCTCATCCATGAATCCCTAGAGTCAGAAAACCTTAGTCCACACTCTGCACGTGGCGTCTGCCTCAGAACTGTTTCTAGAATCCATTCTGCTCCTCTCCTTACCACAGCCAAGTTCTTTTAACTCTTACTCAAATGTAACAACTCTAGTCTTGTCTTTCATTATCTATTTTCTTAATCTGCACTTCTGTCCCTCTCTAAAAGTGTTACAGGCTGGAGAGATACCTCAGCTGTTAAGAATACTGAGTCGTCCTCCAGAGGACCAAGGCTCAATTCCCATCTTTAGCCTCAGTTACAGGGGATCTGATGCCCTCTTCTGGCCTATGAAGGCACCAGGCACACATGTGGTGTACACACATACAAGAAGGCATACATACATGAATAGGTTAAGTTTTTCAGTTTCAGTCATCCCCACCCTCTTTTCAATCTCACCTCCAGACAATCCCCAAATACATCCTGCTTGATGAATTTCTGACTCCACATGAACATCACATCTGCTTCCCTTCAGACCTTACATCATGTCTCTGCAAAGGCTGTTCTCTCCAACTCAAAAGGCTGATTGTGCAAGCTCCTACTTCACCTTCAACACACAGTTCAAGTATATCTTCCCTACCAGATCTCCTGACTTTCTGAGGCAATCACAGCTACCCTGTCACGATGTACACAGATCTGTCACACACACCTTGGAGAACTCTGTCCAAATATGTCTGATTGTTCTCCAAAAATGATTCAGGGGGTGGTGGTTTACACCTTAAATCCCAGCACTCAGGAGGCAGAGGCAGATGGATCTCTGAGTTTGAGGGCAGCCTGGTCTACAGAGCAAGTTCAGGACAGCCAAGGCTACACAGAGAAACCCTATCTTGAAAAAACTAAAACAACAACAAAAACCATTCCAAGCTGTCAGCTTAAGCTAATGCTCAATAATGTGTGCTGAATCAACAGCTCACCCTCACATACCTAGAATCAATTTATTTGTTCATGGTTTCTAAATTCTATGAATCTGGGTTGGGTTTTTTGTTTGTTTGTGTGTTTGTTTTTGTTTTTGATATGTGCATTTGTATCTGTGTATGGGTATGTGTTCAAGAGTGCAAGTTCCTTCAAAAGCCAAAAATCGGATCCTGGGGACCTGGAGTTACAAATGGCTGTGAGCTGCCTGGTGTGATAGCTGGGAAGTGATATGGGTACAAGAACTGAACTGGAGTCTTCCCATAGAGCAGCAGATACTCAACCTCTGAGCCACATCTCCATTCCAAATCCTGGGTATTGAGGTGTTGTCTGGGGTTTGTTCTCACGTCTGGTAATTTTTGGGACTAAGCTGCTCAAGCTGGCCTTGAACTCAATTTGTATCTCAGACTGGCCTCAAATCCTCAGCCATCTTCCTAAGTTCTGAGATTAATATTAAACATGACAAGGCACAATGACTGTTATAATAAAAACACATTAAGGGCTTGCTTATTCATTTAGAAAAGAATGAGAACTCCCTTTACACTCTAACAAGAGTTGAAAGCTTTCACGTGAAAATGACTATGCATACATATCCAATCGAACTCGTACCAAAAATAATTCCAAGCAATCCTGTGCTAAATCACGGACAAGAAAGAAGCCTAGCACGGTGGGGTACCCTGAAATCACAGCATTTGGAAGGGAAAGACAGAAGGATTCCCACAAGTTAGAGTTTAGCCTGGTCTACATAACTAGTTCCAAACCGGCCAGGGATTCAGGGCTACGTATGGCAAACTATGCTTAAGTACCATGCTTGCCCTGTTTTACAAGGAAAAATCTCTTAAATTTAAAACTCTTTCTGGACAAAAAAGAGCCGGGGAGGTTCCGATAGTCCAGGAACATTTATTAGGACAGGGCTCAAGTATCCATGCACGGTCCCATTCGTCAGGGACAGCACTCGCAACTTCCCCAAACTGTTCTTTCTTCGCCACACCCACCAGGGAAGAGGTGGGCTTAGCGGCTTGCACCCACTCATCCCACCAGAGCAAAGTGGGTTTATTAACTGTGCGTGAAGTGGGCGCTGAAGACTGTGTGGCGGAGACTGGAGAGCACAGGACCCGGCCCTTCCGGGCATCCGAACACTTCGCAGGGGCCGACCTCCCCGGGAGCAGCAGCTCTCTCCGAGGAGCCGACCTAGGGTCAAAGGTCAGCGCACGCCCGCCGGGAGGCCACCGAGCGACCTCCGAGGGGCGGGCCAGGCCGGTAGCGGGCGTCCGAAAGCAGCGGGGAGCGAAGCCGCCCCGCTCCGCGGCCAGGCCGAACCCGGCCGCCGCGAGCCGCGGGCGGCTGCAGCCCTCCCCCTGCCCCGTCACCCTCGTCCCCGCCGCAGGCAGGCCCCGCCCCCAGGGCCGCCTCCGGGTCCCGGCCTGCTAGGGCGGACCCGCGGGGGCTGGCCGGGTCCCGGGACGCGGCTGGGCCCGCGCCGCTTACCGAGCCCCCCGCTCCTCCGCCAGCACCCCAGCTGCTCGCAGGCCTGCTCGCTCCCGACTCCGGCAACGCCGCCACTGCTCCGGAATCGCGGGCGCGCTCCCGACCTCCCCGACCCTTCGCCTAGTCCGCCGTGCCCCGCCGGGTCCTAAAACCCTCCCGTCCTCAGGCTCGTCCACGCCCGCTTCCTGAAGCGCAACAGACCACGATTCCCAGCAAGCACCGCAAAGACTACAACTCCCAAAAGACTTCGCGAGCGATCTAGCTCTCCCTTATTAAGGCTTTAAATCCGCTGCAGCCGGTTTTGTTGGTGTTGCTGTGCTTGTTTTTGTTTCTGTTTTAAATAAGGAAGACTCGGAACTCAGCAGTTCTTTCTAGAAATGAATGTATCCTCTAAAAACACTGGCAAAGGTTGGAAAGATATATGTTGCCAAATGTTTGCTTCAATTCTTGTTTGTTTGTTTTGAAACAGACTTAAACTATGTAACCTTGGCTGGCCTGGAACTGGCAATTTAAACCAGGCTATCCTCAAACACACATGGAGACTCGCCTGCCTTTGCCTTCTGAGTGTGACATTAAAGTTCTGGGCCACCACCACCACAGCATGTTGCAACGTTTTAAGTGAAATATCGGAAACAAACGCCTGCATTAAATAAAGAGTGTGTTTGATTGGTGGTGGTGCATGCCTTTAATCCCGGCATTTGGAAGGCAGGGGCAGGTGGATTTCAATGAATTCCAGGCAAGCGTGCTCTACAAAGTGAGTTTCAGGATAGCCGGGACTCTCACAGAGAAGACCTGTCTCAAAAAAAAAAAAAAAAAAAAAGGTCTCTCCTGGCAGTCCTGGCAGTCCTGGCACTTACTCTGAGATCCACCAACCTCTGGGATTAAAGGCATGTCCCATCGCCACCTGGTGTCTACAGCCCTTTTTTTTTTTTTTTTTTTTTTTCTTCGAGACAGGGTTTCTCTGTGTAACTTTGGAGGCCTGTCCCGGAACTTGCACTGAAGACCAGGCTGGCCTCGAACTCACAGAAGAAATCTGCCTGCCTGTGCCTCGAGAGTGCTGAGATTAAAGGCGTGGAATACCACGGCCTGGCTACAGTCCAATCTTACAGAGGCATTTTCTCAACTGGGATTCCCTCGACTCAGATGATTCTGCCTGTGTCAAGCTAACATAAAATTAGCCAACACAGGTAGGAGAGTGAGGCTGTACTCTGTTCGAATATAAAGAAAGTAGCCAGGCATGACGTTTCATAGCTGTTAATCCCAGCCTTGAGAAATAGAGATAGGAGGATCAGAAGTTCATGGATAACTTTATAGAGAATTCAAGGCCAGCCTGTGCTACAAGACGCCCTATTTTTTAAAAATGAAAATAAGGAATGTGACTGGAGAGATGGCTCAGTGATTAAGAGCACTGACTGCTGTTCCAGAGGAGTTTGGTTTGATTTTAGCATCTGTAACTCCCATCCCAGCGCCATCTTCTGGCCTCTGTGGGAACCAGGCACACACAAGGTACACATACATAAAGGCAAAATACCCATACACATTTAAAAAACAAATAAGGAAGAAGGGGAGGGAAAGAGAGGAAAATTGGGGTGAGGGAGAGAAGTGAGAAGGGGGAGAAATTAAAGGAAGGAATCATGCCTTGGGTAGTTAGGATAAATGTGACACGTGACTTGAATTTAGCAAGTAGGCTCAGTCTCAAAAGGCTTTAATTCTTAGTCAAGGACAGCAAAGGTAGCCCAGTGGTGGTGGCACACATCTTTGGTCCCAGCACTTGGGAGGCAGGAATATGCCAATCTCTGAGTTCAAAGCCAACCTGCTCTACAGAGTTCCAGGACAACCAGGGCTGTTGGAAATAAAAAACAAACCAACCAAACAAAAAGATGAAAAGAGGCCTATGGCAACAAAAGCGACTGGAGGAAAAATAATTGGGGGTAGGAAGATGATATTAAGAGGATGTTAGGCTCAAAATGTCTGTGAGATGTCTAGACAGCAATATCTAGTAGACATGGGATGCCCTTTATTGGTACTCAGCAGAGCTATTAGACTGTAGCTAAATACTTTAGAGCCATTGGCTTGGAAATAATAGTTCAAGCCAAGAGGAAGGGGAAAACGGCCTGAGAAAAGAGAAGTAGATGAGCCAAAGGCAAGACAAAACACTGAGATAATGATATCTTAAAGCAAAATCAAAACAAACAAAAGGACACAGCTGACAGGACGGCAATATGGACCTTCAGTAGAGCTGTCAAATGCCTCCAAAGAAACTGCAAATAAAAATACCTTTGAAGCTGTGTGTGGCATCACAGGCCTTCAAATAGTAATACTGGGGAGGCTGCAGCAGGACAATGGAAAGTTCAAGGCACACAGTCTACAACGTAAGTCCAAGGTCAGCTTGAGCTACAAAGAGAGACCTGCTTCAAAACCCAAAATGCAGAGGATGGAGGGATGGCTCAACCATTAACAATACTACATGAAGCCAGGTATGGTGGTGCATGCCCTTAATCCCAACACTTGGGAGACAGAGGCCAAGAGGATCTCTGGACTATAAAGTGCGTTCCAGGACAGTTACAGCTGTTACGCAGAGAAACAAATGCTGTCTTATAAAAACTCTGATGTGCTGGACAGTGGTGGTTTGGACTCCAAAGTGACAGCCAGGGCTACACAGAGAAACCTGGTCTCAAAAAAACCAAAAATGCATAAGTAAATAAAATGTTTAAAAGACAAAACAAAAGAAAACCTAAGGCTAGAGAGATGTCTCAGTAACGAAGAGCACTTGCTGCTGAATTCCAGAGATCAATTCAGTTTCCAGCATGCTTTATCAGATAGCCACCAGCTGCCACCTGTAACGCCAGCTGCAGGGGACATCCTCTAGTAGGCTCTCTTGGACCACCAACCCCCAAATCATAATACAGAGACTTACTATTAATTATGACAGCTCTGCCTTAGCTTAGGCCTGTTTCTAACTAGCTCTTGTAACTTACATTAGCTGTCGTGTGGTTTTTACCTCTCCTCCTGCGTCTTCTTCCTGGAGACCTCACCTTCCCCCAGAAGTCCCAACTGACCTCTTCCTGACTAGCTATTGGCCATGCAGCTCGTTGAGTTTTTTTTTAAAGATTTATTTATTAGTTAGTTAGTTATTATACAGTGTTCAGCCTGCATGTATGCAGATTTCATTACAGATACTTGTGAGCCACCATGTGGTTGCTGGGACTTGAACTCAGGTCCTCTGGAAGAGCAGCCACCACAATGCTCTTAATCTCTGAGCCATCTCTCCAGCCAGCAGCTCTTTTTTTTTTTTTAAGATTATTTATTATGTATACAGTGTTCTGTTTGCATGCATCCCTGCAGGTCAGAAGATGGCGCCAGATCTCATTACAGATGGTTGTGAGCCACCATGTGGTTGCTGGGAATTGAACTGAGGACCCCTCTAAATCCAGCTAGTATTCTTAACCACTGAACCATCTTTCCAACCCCTGCATTGCAGCTCTTTATTAAACCAATCACAGTAACACATCTTCACACAGTATAAAGGAATATTCTGAAACAATGTCCTCTTCTGGCCTAGTTGAACAGCTATACACACACACACACACACACACACACACACACACACACACTGAAATAAATCTTTAAGATGTTAGTTTCTTTTTTGTTGTTGCTTTGTCTTTTGAGACATGGTTTCTGTGAGTAAGAGCCCTAGCCTTCCTGGAACTAGCTCAGTAGACAAAGCTGACCTCAATTAATTTCTATTTTTATGTGTGTGTGTGTGTGTGTATGTGTGTGTGTGTGCTGTGTGTGTGTATGTGTGCTGTGTGTGTGTATATGTGCGTGCGCGCGCGTGTGTGTGTGCTGTGTGTGTGTGTGTGTGTGTGTGTGTGTGTGTGTGTGTGTGTGTGTGTGTGTCTGCCTGTAGAGGCCTAAAGAGCGTGTCTGGTTTCCTGTAACTGGAATCACAGGAGATTGTGAGTTGCCTGATGAGGGTACTGGGAACCAAACTCAGGTCCCCTTGAAAAGCAGAAAGTGCTCTCAATGACTGAATCATCACTCCAAAGCCCCAAACTATCAAAAAAAAAAAAAAAAAGACCCTAAAAAGCAGGGGAGCCTCACCTATAAATCGTAGGTGTGGAGCAGGGTATGGTAGTTAATGCACATACAGGAACCATAGCTTTTAATACCAGCATTTGAGAAGCTGAAGCAGAGGAATTGTTAAATTAGTATGCAGAGTGAGAATTTGTCTCAAATAAATAGCAATGAAGAGCCGAGGAGACGACTCAGTGGGCAAGTATGGACTTTTCAGTAATGCTGCTGAGCCTGTATTTACCACTCTGATGGGAGGGTGAGCGGGTGAACCTGGGAGAGCGGGATCTCAAAGAGGCAGAGTCTCATGCAAGAGCATCAGACACATACTCTGAGAGTTAAGAAGAGCCACTCGAGTAAAATATACAATCACAGGGACGGGAGTAAAATATACAATCACAGGGACGGGCTGCGCGTGGTAAAAAATAAATAAAATAATAAAAAAAAACATGTTTTTCTGTAGAGGTATATGAACAAATAACAATAGCCAGCTGTAATGAATAATCTAAAGTGAACTCACGCCTATCCTATACACCCGGGAGGGGCATGAAAGCATAATCCAAGAACAACTCACAGCAGAGGAACAGAGGTTACAAGACTCGTCTTATTTATTTGGAATTTTCTCACAAGGTCTCAGAAATTTCACCACACAGCTTCATTCATGGACCATGTCTCAACACCTGAGTTTGATCCTTGGGACCTGTCTTAGTCACTATTCCATTGCTGTGAATAGACACTACGGAGCAACTCCTTAAAACATGCCGGGCAGTGGTGGCACACGCTTTAATCCCAGCACTCAGGAGGCAGAGGCAGTCGGATCTCTCTGAGTTCCTTGACATGCTCCAAAACTCCAAAGCTCCAGAGAAAACCTGTCTTAAAAAAAAAAAAAAAACCCGAGTTCTATCCCCAGCACTCGATAGAGATTTGAGCCTGTAATGTCAGCGTGGGAGGCAGAGGCAGGAGCATCCCTTGAGCTCATTGGCTAGCACAACCCAAAGGGTGAAAGGTCCTTGGGAAAGAAGCTGTCTCAAAACATTATAGACAGACGTCTTCTGAGGAAAGACACTGACGCTGACCTCCGGCCTACACAGGTGCACACAGGAATAAGCATATGAAGGAAGGGGATATTAAAATAATGAAATTCATTACTTTGTGTGCTAACTTAAACATCTAAAAATACATATCAAGATCAGGGGTGGGGTGGTGCACATCTTTAGTCCCAGCACTAGGGAAGCAGAGACAGGCGGATCTCTGTGAGTTCAAGGTCAGTCTGAACCTTAACCTTCCTGTTTGAAATTCACAGGAGGATGAGGTTTTCTGTTTTGCTCGGGGTTGACACAGTGTCAGTACTGCCTTGAAGAACGAATAAGTTATGGGTGAAAGGGAGAGGCTGGGGAAGAAGGGACAATTCGAGAGACGGTCTCAGTGACTAGGGAGCATGAGGTGGGAAGGTTGAGACAGACCCTCGGGTGATGCGGAGGCTCCTCCCCCGATGATCTTCTCGAAGCTCCTCCCACGATGTGCTGCGCTGGCCAGGCGTGCCCCGGGGCAATCCGGACCAGCCGGGCGGGGCGGGGCGGAGTCGGCAGTCGGGCCAGGGCTGGGCTCACCTCATCCACCAGAGGCGGAAGTGCACTCCCCCCGGCACCGCGGAGTAGCAGCGGGGCCTCGCCCCGGCCTCGGGGAGCCCCTGCGCCAGAGATCGTCATGAAGCGTGCGGGAACTCTGCGCCTGCTTTCGGATTTGAGCAACTTTACCGGCGGGGCCCGGCTCCGCGAGTTGTTGGCGGGGGACCCAGATGTCCTAGTCCGCTGCAGCCCTGACGGCCGTCACCTGCTGCTCTTAAGACCCCCCGGGTCGCCTGCCCCGCAACTTCTAGTGGCTGTGCGTGGGCCGGGCCAGGCCCTGGAGCGTGCCTGGCCGGAGGGGCACCCCTCGCCGCTGGACGCCTTCTTCATTCCGGGGCTGGCGCGACCCGCCCTGATCTTGGTGTGGGAGAGTGGCCTGGCAGAGGTGTGGGGTACGGGGATGGAGCCTGGCTGGAAGCTGCTTCAGAGCACTGAGTTGTGTCCGGATGCTGGAGCCCGCGTGATGGCCGTGGCAGCAACCCGAGGCCGCCTAGTTTGGTGCGAGGAGCGTCAGCTTGGCGTTGAAGGCCGGCCAGGGCAGCTTTCGATGGCTTTCAGCCACTGTGTGTGCGTCAAGACCCTGGAGACCAGCGGGGAGGCTGGCACCAAGCTAGGCCGCACACACATCCTGTTGCACCACTGCCCCGCTTTTGGACTGATAGCCTCCCGCAAGGACCTCTTCCTGGTGCCCACCACCGCCACTTGGCCTGGGGTAGCCCATGTTCTGCTCATCTGGAGCCCAAGCAAGGGCAAGGCCATAGCTGTCGCCCCATCTCTTGGGCTTTCTCACAGTAAAAGCCTGAATCCCAGACAAGGAGATACCTGGGACTTTCGGACCCTGCTGCGAGGCCTTCCTGGGTTCCTGGCCCCCAGGGAGCCGTTGGCTGTCCACACCTGGGCCCCTTCTTCCCATGGCTTGTTGTTTCTTGACTTCCAAGGCAAGGTGAGCCTGGTGCAGTGCCACGGTGGTACTCGAACTGTGGGAACCCTGCAGGAGGCACCTGTAGGCCTAAAGGGGTCTGCAGCCCTGGGAACATTTCATGGCACGTTAGCCTGTGTCCTGGGCTCCACGTTGGAACTACTGGACATGAGCAGTGGGCAGCTGTTGGAAAAAAAGGTGCTAAGTACAGACAGAGTACATCTGCTGGAACCTCCAGCCCCCGGCATGAAGAATGACGACGAGTTGGAGACCCGAGGTGCTCTCTGTTTGCTTTCAGCCTTGGGTCTCTTTTGTGTGGGTTGGGAAGCTCCCCGAGGCCTTGAGCTACCCTCAGACAAGGATATGGTGTTTGAGGAGGCCTGTGGGTACTACCAGCGACGGAGCCTGCGAGGTACCCAGCTCACCCCAGAAGAACTGAGGTGCAACAGCATGTTTCGGGCACCTCAGGCCTTGGCCTCCATCCTCGAAGGCCACCTGCCCCCTTCTGCACTGTTGACTGTGCTGAGGGCTGAACTTCGGGATTACCGGAGCTTAGAGCGGCTCAAGGCCCAGCTGGTGGCAGGGGACGAGGAGGAGGCTGGCTGGGCTGAATTAGCGGAGCATGAGGTCGCCCGCCTGCTGAGGACCCAGTTGACCGGCCACCAGCTGGCCCAACTCAACACCATTTTCCAGGCCCTTCCTACAGCGGCTTGGAGCGCCACCCTCCAGGCCCTGCAGCTCCAGCCAGATAGAACTGGCAGGCTGAGGTCCCAAGCACCCCCTGACGTGTGGAAGAAGGTGCTGAGGGCCCCGGCATCTGCAAAGGAGCCCCCCAATGGGATACTGCCCCCCTTTGAACTCCTGTGTCAATGCCTGGGCCAGCTAGAGCCTCAGTGGCTCCCCCCATTTGTGGAACTGGCACAGCGGCAGGGTGGGCCAGGCTGGGGGGCTGAAGGCCCCAGCCTACCCCTTTATCGTCGCGCCCTAGCGGTGCTAGGTGAGGAAGGGAAGAGGCCTGGGGCCCTGGAACTAGAGCTGCTCCTGGGCAGTGGGCGGCCCAAGGCTGTGCTGCAAGCTGTGAGGCAGCTGATTGAGAAGGAACAGTGGGAGAGGGCTCTGGAGGCCGGCCTGGCCCTTGACTCCTCCAGCCCCCTGCTTCGGAGTGAGATCTTTAAGCTCCTGCTGGCAGAGTTTGCCCGCCATCGCCGCCTTGACGCTCACCTCCCACTCCTTTGTCGCCTGTGCCCTCCAGAGATGGCTCCAGATGAGCTCCTGCTTTTGCTGAGGACACATCTCCCAGATGACGACGTGGGAGCCTCCAGCCCTTTCCCTGAGCCTGGGGCGGAGCCGCCTCTCACAGTGGGCTTGGTCAGAGCTCTCCTAGAACAGACAGGGGCTCAAGGCCGGCCCTCTGGGCCAGTTCAAAGCAAATATGAGGACATCCTGTGGGAACCGGGCACTCCACCCCCTACCCCACCTCGTGAACCTATTGCTACTCTACAGGTATCAGACCACCCAGGACCAGAAGCCTGGGTACCATCTGGGCAGGGGCTCTGTGCAACTGACCTGGGAGGTCACCTGTAGACCTCAGAGAAGGGGAAGGGTGCCTGGGGTTGGAGAGTACCAAAGTGAAACTTGTGTGTGCAATACAGTGTTGTGGAACAGTTTTTAAAATATATGCAAATACCAAATATATTCACAGTTTTTGTGTGTGTGTTATTTTGAACGGCTAAGGGTTGCAGCTTACAGACAGAATGTTTGAATCTGGAACTCTTTCCCAAAGTAGCCACTTGTAGTCATGAAAACAACTGTCATGAGTGTTCCGTCTGTGCTAGGTAACCTGTTGCTCTTTACAAAAATCTTGTCTAATGGGAAAGTATGCATGTTATCTTCATTTTCTAGATGGAAGAAATAGCTATCTAGAAAGATTAAGTAGCTTGGCCAAGTATGTCAGTTAGAACATAGAGCTTTTAACGTGTGAACCATCTCATATATCCCTGTGGACCCTGCCAGTCTGGGCAGCCTCATCCGGGGCTGGCTTTCTCTAGGACTGCAAGGAGAGAATTCCATGGAGCTCCAGCTTTCTTTCCCAGGTCTCCTCTGCCCCTGAGTAGGAACTGTGGTGGGCCCGGAGCCAATTCCTACTTCTTCCAGGTTCCCTAGAGCAGCCAGCCCCTGGTTTCCGCAGACAGTGAAGAACGAGGCAAAGCTCTTTGGAGGAGCAAAGGCAGCCGAGTTCTTGTTTTTCTGGCTTTGTTACAGGAGCTCTCTAAAGAAGCTGTGGCTCTGCCCACTCCCATGCAAGTGGCCTCCCTGCCCGCTTGTGGCTTACTTAGAAACCTGATGCTGCTACTCCTCATCCAAGGTGCCAAGAGGGTAAGAACTGTCACCCAACTTTGTCCTCAGACAACCTGCAGCTTTGATCCTGTTTGGCCTCACCTGAGAGTTAAATTAGGCTTAGGCTCGTGATGGTCCAGGGGCAGTTGCCCGGCCCCTCATTTCCTCAGAGCTTTCTCCCTCGGTCGGTATTAGCTCCCCAGTCTTACGGGATCCCAAGGCAGCTCGTGTGCAAGGCCGCGAGGAGACAGTTTGGATAGGGTTAGGCTAGCACTTCGGTGGTCTCATCCAAGGCTTGGATGCCTCTTGACCTGACCTGCCAGCTAGGCTATCTAGCAATCCCTGAAATCAAGCTACTGGACTTTATGCTGTTTTTCCTTACGGAGACCTAGGGCTAGGGACAGTTCCCTCAGTTTCCACAACAGACCTTTCCTAGTCTGCCAAGGGTTCCTCCTCTTGGTCTTGAGCTGGGCCCATTGTGTCTCCTCAGAGGGCAGCTGCTTCCTGCATGTGATCCTATTGAGTTATAGTCTGTGAGATTTGGCCTGGGCCTCCTAGACAAAAAGGAATTATCCTCAGTGGCTCTAGCGAACATACAGAAAGAGCCAAATTCTTCCTTAGAGTTGTATGACCTAACGTTCCTCAGGGCTACCCATAAGGTTTCCATGTATGTCGCTTCCTGCGAGGGTAGTAGGCAGACTTAACTGGAAATTCTTAACCTACTTTTACGGCTGGATGCTTGGTTATACTTACCCTCCAATGTGAGCAAACGGCGCAAGAGATCCCAAGCTGCACTTCAAGACTCTGGAGAACATTCCAGGGATGTGACCGTCTACTGTGTTGGGTGGAGTGTGTGACCGAGTGCTTGGGAGTCAGGCTGTAAGCCCTCGCTACTGCTCCAGTACCAGGCGTGCCCACTGCATGTTCCCGGGTTTGATGCTCGTTGACTCTAACCCTGTGGGACCGTGAGACCCAAATCAAGTGTTTTCATTCCTAAGTTGGTCATGATGTCCTATCACAACAATAGAAAAGTAACTAAGACAGGTGCCTTTTATCATGGCTTAGGCCATCTGTCATTGAGACTATCACAGTGTCTTTCAGTTGGTACCTGTTTTCTTACATCTCGTTTGTTTGTTTGTTTGTTTGTTTGTTTGTAATGGGGTCTCTCTACATAGCCCTGGCTGTCCTAGAACTCACTCTGTAGACCAGGATGGCCTTGAACTCACTGAGATCTATGTCTGTCTCTGCCTCATGAGTTCTGGGATTAAAGGTGGATACCATCATACCTGGCTAATCTTGATCTCCCAGAACATTAGGGAAAAAAAATCAGGGGGGGGGGGGGACTGGAGAGATGGCTCAGCGGTTAAGAGCACTGGCTGCTCTTCTAGGGGTCCTGAGTTCAATTCCCAGCAATCATATGATGGCTCACAACCATCCATAATGAGACCCAGTGCCCTCCTCTGGGCTGCAAGCATACATGCAAACAGAATACTGTATACATAATAAAAAATAAATCTTAAAAAAAAAAAAGTTTGATGGAGCTCCACCCCCTGCTTTAATACTCTACGTGAGAGCCAAAGTCCAGACAGACATCTTCAAAGTCCAGACAGACATCTTCCATCAAGTCTGGCCCTGCCTCCTCCTTCCCAGCCATTCTTCTTAGATATTTTGTTACCTAGTTATTTGTCTGCCTCCCTAATTAATATTCAAGTTTCTTGAAGGCTGATGCCATGGTACCTGTAATTTTGTGACCTCATCTTTGGATGCCGGACCTAACAGGTGGAAAAGGCTTTCTTCCCATTTCTGCATCGGTCAGTGTGGCCTAGACATAAACATAGACATAAACCTAGACATAAAAATACAGGTTGGGCCAGGCAGTAGTGTTGCATGCCTTTAATCCCAGCACCCAGGAGACAGAAGCAGGTGGATTTCTCTGAGTTCCAGGCCAGCCTGGCCTACAAAGCTGCACAGAGAAACCCTGTCTCAAAAAACAAAACAAAACAAAAAACCAGGTTGACCTAAAGAAAGGAATAGATGATCTGGGCAGTGTGTGTGTGTGTGTGTGTGTGTGTGTGTGTGTGTGTGTGTGTGAGAGTGTGTGTGTGTGTGTGTGTGTGTGTGTGTGTGTGTGTGTATGTGAGATGTATTAAAATATCCTCAGAGGCTAGAAGAGAAGACAGGAAAGTCTGTGTCAGTGAAGATCCTGAACAGATATGTATCTGCCTCAGTGGGAATTATAGGTTGAACCAAGAGAGTTGAAAGATTGATCCCCATGTATTCAATGTGGGCCATGAGATATACAGTCCTTAAGAAATACTCTGGGCCGAGTGATGGTGGTGCACGCCTTTGGTCCCAGCACTCGGGAGGCAGAGGCAGGTGGATCTCTGAGTTCAAGGCCAGCCTGGTCTACAGGGCTTGTTCAGGACAGGCTGCAAAGCTACACAGGGAAACCCTGTCTCAGAAAAAAAAAAAAAGAAAAGAAACATTCTGCAATACGCAGAAGCACTAGCATTTGGTTCCTACTGAACTAATGGGTCAGGAAGAAAGGAAGAGTAGAGGCTGGGGTTGGGGGCAGCTGTAGACTCTCAGCTCCCTATGGAGCCACCCCAAGCTTGAATACTTGTCATATTTACTGTATGGGGGAAGGGAGAGCAAAAAAGTCTTGTGTGGCTCCCCTCAGGCTCTTCTGATTGTTTTCTGATTCTCCTCTTCCTTTCCTGATAGATCTTGCCATAAAGACAAGGATGGCATTGAACTTCTGACCTTCCTGCTCTAGGATTATAGGAGAGCTCCAGCTCACTTTGTATCTGGTTTATTAAGATATCAAGTGTCTCAAGTGACCAAGGTCAGCCTCAAACTTTGCTTTGCATTTGAACTGGCTTTGAACTAGGGATCCTCCTGCCTCTGCCTGATAAGTGCTAGAATTCCAGGCCTGTGCCTGACTCTTGTGTTGTTATGGAGTTTTTTGCTTTGTTTTCATTTTTTGTGTATTTCTTTTTTTTTTTTTTGTTTTGTTTTTTTTGTTTTTTTGAGACAGGGTTTCTTTTTATTGTTTTGGAGCCTGTCCTTGAACTCGCTCTGTAGACTAGGCTGTCCTGGAACTCACAGAGATCCTCCTGCCTCTGCCTCCTGAGTCTGGGATCAAAGGTGTGCGCCACCAACACCCAGTTTCTAAGTTTCTTTTTCACATGTTTATGCTGTGTCTATCTGTGAGGGGCACCCAGGCGAGTGTATGGAGGTCAGAGAACAACTTGGACAACTTGTCGAAGCTGAACCTCTCCTTCCACTGTGTGGGTTCTGGGAATCCAATTCAGATCATCAGGCTTGCCAGCAGGCACCTTACCTAATAAGCCGTTCCCCAATCCAATTCTCGGTGTTTTGTCTTTTTCAAATATTTATTTGTTTTCATGTGTGTGAGTGTTTGACCTGCACGTATGTACGGGTACCATGTGTCTGATGCCTTTAGAGTTCATATTCCTGGGAACTGGAGTTGCAGGAGGTTCCGACCCAGCCGACGTGGGTTCTGAGAACTGAACCCAGGATCTCTGGACTGCACACGAAGCTCTCACCTAAGGAACCATTTCTCAATCCCAAGACTTCTTTCGTTCTTTCTGTTTCTTTTAGTGGCTATCTTAAAAAGATTTTTTTTTAATTTATGTGCATGCATGCACTTGTGTGTGTGTGTGTGTGTGTGTGTGTGTGTGTGTGTGTGTGTGTGTGAGATGCACTTGAGATTCTCGGGAGCTGAAGTTATGACGGACTGTGAGCTTCTAGACATGCAACTCAGATTCTCTGCGAGCGCAGCAACATTCTTAGCCATCTCTTGCTTTGTAGCACAGGCTGGTCTGGAGCTCACTATATAGTTCAAGTTGGCTTCAAATTTAGGGTTTTCCAGCCCAGAACCTCCAAAAAGAGCGGGACTGCAGCCTGTTCAGGCAGGAGACACCTGCAGGGCTCCAGCATCTTCTTAGGCACTGGCTCCCCCTGCTGGGCTGCCATGTCATTGCTAGCTTCACTCATCAAACGTGCACACGCAGGGATTTCTCTCTCAACCAAGGAAGGAAGCCTTTAAAAGAGGTAACAGAATCAGCGTTCTATAGGCCAATAGCAGAGCAGATGCCAGGAGAAAACGGAGGAAGTAGGGTCAGGGCAAGAGGAAAGGGTCCTGGAATTGAACCCAGCGGTGAAGCCAGAGGAAAAGGAAACTGAGCCACCGGAATTCTCTCCCTGATTGAAACTGGAGAGTTGACTATCTGTGTCCAAAGAGGACACAGAAAGGTTGCGTTTTCTATTAATTTAAAATACAAGAATATCAGACTTTGTTCTGAAGATTAATATAATCTCACTTTTATAAACAACATGTAAAATAGAAGTGGACCTACTTCTAAAAAACAACAAAGCCAACAAAAAACCTTGGGAGATGGTAATACCATGGCAGGAATTCCAGAAATTTGGAGGTAGAAGCAGGAGTTCAAGGTCATCCTGTTACATAGTGAGGTCAAGGTCAGCCTGGGCTACATGAGACCCTGTCTCAGAAGGAAAGGCATATGAGGAAAGGACACCTCATGCCTGGATCCCAGAGGTCCTGCCAGAGCAGACTGTCCCCTTTCATAGGCTTTCGAGGGTTCTCAGGCATTCAGAGTTTGCAGCCATGTGTACTCCAGGGTGACATGCTCTCTTGATATGTAGTCTTCTAAAGATGTATTATTTCAGTTTTGTTCTGGGGAAGGGGGAAGATGAGCATCTTCCCCCATTGCTTTCTTTCTTGGTTTTTTGTTTGTTTTCATTTTTTGTCTTCTTTTTGTTTGTTTGTTTGAGACAGGGTTTCTCTGCATAACATCCCTGGCTGTCCTGGAACTCCCTCTATAGACCAGGCTGGCCTGGAACTCACTGAGATCCACCTGCCTCTGCCTCCCGAGTGCTGGGATTAAAGGAGACTTGTGCCACCACGTAGGGTATAGTGTTCTGCCTGCAGGCCAGAAGAGTGTAGCACGAATTCTGGTTGTTCTTAATATTAATATTAGAGTTAATGCTGGAGATCAGAGAAGCAGAGTGGCAGCCACTACAGAGTTCTCACCTCTACCAAAGCTCAGACCAAGGGGAGATCCTGTTCTCAGACTGCTTGGCACACTGTTGCTCAGACTGCCTTCTGCCTAGACTGCCCTGAGCTTCTGTCTCCTCCGCCTTACATTCCTCTCTCTGCCCAGCCATATCCCTTCCTGTCTCCAACTCCTTACTGCTTGGACTAAAGGCATGCCACCCCAAGCGCTGGGGTCACCTTTTCGAGAGCCGTTTGTCTTTTAGACTGGATCAATTTGGTGTAGGCCAGGGTGGCCTCGAACTCACAGAGATCCATGCCTCTGTGTCCTGAGTGCTAGGGTGGCTCAGAGGTTAAGAACACTGGCTGCTCTTCCAGAGGTCCTGAGTTCAATTCCCAGCAATCACATGGTGGCTCACAACCATCTGTAACGAGGTCTGGTGCCCTCTTCTGGCACACAGGCAGAATACTATACATAATAAGTAAATCTTGAAAAGAAGAAGTTAAAGGTGTGTACTACCACTGCCTGGCTTTTATGGCTAACTAGTGTGTCTAGCTTTGCACTGATCTTCAGGCAAATTTTATTTATTAGATCATAAACAAAATATCACCACAGAAGAGGGCACCAGACAGATCCCATTATAAATGGTTGGGAACCACCATGTGCCTACTGTGAACTGAACTCAGGACCTACGGAAGATGTCCTTACGGAGATGGCTTAACCTCTGAGCCATCTCTCCAGTCTTATTTACCCAATTTCTCCAGACATATTTGCCCCATTTTGTTGCTGGGAACAGCCTGGAACCTCAGATTCGAGAGGTTGGCCTTCCTCAGAGAGGTGAGCAGTACCCGATGCTGGGGGCTGGGAAGTCTGGAATAAGGCTTGGAGAGTCACAGTGGGGGAGGAATGAGACTGAAAGAGGTTGTTGGAACCCAGCGGCCTCCAGGCCAAGCCCTGGGCCAGAGCTGCAACCCTGACCTGGACATCAGTGCTCACCTCTGCTGGTGTGACTCACCGGTCTTGGCTCCCTGAGTTTTGGGGGATTCTAGAGGTTGTGGATGGACGCATCAGAAACCCTTCCCACCTCTAACACACTGCTTTGACCATGGCAAGTTTCCTATTGTGTAAATCCCCTATAAATGTTAAGAAAGGAAAGATACAAAGTGTGCTTTGCTGCTTTGAAAGGGTAGATGAAAGCCAGGCAGTGGTGGCGCACACCTTTAATCCCAACACTCAAGAGACAGAGGCAGGCAGACTACTGTGAGTTCAAGGCCAGCCTGGTCTACAGAACAAGGGCCAGGACAGGCTCCAAAGTTACACAGAGAAACCCTGTCTCAATAACAAAACAAAATGAAAAAGTAGATGAGAAGGCATCCAGGACGAACAGTTAGAACTAGATGGCCAGGAGGCAGGAAAACAGGACCTGAAGTCAGGTGGCAGCACACATTCAATCCCAGGATTTAGGAGGGTAAACCGAGGTCACCTAGAGTTTGTATCAGCCTGAATGGCACAGTAAATTCCAAGCCCCCTGCTGCAGAGATTAATTACATGGGCTCAACTTCCTCAATTTGTGGCTTCTCTCCTATAAAGGTGTAAAGGTTGTGATTTATTTGCTCGTTTGTTTATTCATGTATTTAGTTTTTTGAGACAAGGTTTCTCTGTGTGTAGCTCTGGCTGTCCTGGAACTCACTTTGTAGATCAAGCTGGCCTCAAACTCAGAGACCCAACTACCTTCCGAGTGCTGGAACTAAAGGCATGCACCATCCTGCACTGCTCAGCGCCACACAAACCACATCTCACCTCTCTGCACCAAACCACAGCACCGCACACCACACCACACCACACCACACCACACCACACCACACCCAGTTGATGAGGCCCTAGAGCCAGGTGGCACAGATGCCACACAAGCTCTAAGATGCCTCCCTAAATCTTTGGGTCTTTCAATGCACTCTCCTCTGTGTGGGTGTGTGTGTGTGTGTGTGTGTGTGTGTGTGTGTGTGTGTATGTAAGAGAGTGAGTGTGTGTGTAAGAGAGTGTGTCTGTAAGGGTGTGTGTAAGAGAGTGAGTGTGTGTGTGTAAGAGAGAGCAGTGTGTGTGTGTGTGTGTGTGTGTGTGTGTGTGTGTGTAGAGAGAGAGAGAGAGAGAGAGAGAGAACACCTGTGGCAGTAAAACGGTAACTGTTGAGTAATCTTGCTCCATCTTGCTGATGCTTTTTTTTCTGGTTTTTAGTTTTTGAGAGGTGCTTTTATGCACCTCAAGCTAGCCTCGAACTCCTAATCCTTCTGTCTTTACTTTCCAAAAGCTGAAATTATGGATGAAGGCCATTACACCCAACAAAAAAAAGTAAATAATTTTTCTCCCTTTTTAATACTTCATTTATTTTCATTTTATGTACATTGGTGTTTTGTCTGCATGTGTGTCTGTGAGGGTGTAGGATGTGTAGGACACCCTGGAACAAGAGTTACAGATAGTTGTGAGCCACCATGTGGGTATAGGGAATTTAACCTGGGTTCTCTGGAAGAGCAGCCAGTGCTCTTAACCACTGAGCTGTCTCTCCAGCCCCATCCCACCCCCCACATGTTCTCCTGTAGCCCTGGCTGGCCTGGAGCTTGCCAGCTAGCCAAGAATGACCTAGAACTTACTATACCCCTGTTCCGTGTCTCAGGTGCTGTACTTACAGGTGGAAATCACTATGTCTGGTATATATGGTGTTGGGGATTGAACCCATGCCTTTGAAGCACTAACTCAGCTACCTACTCAACCCTCTCTCCCTCCCTCTCCTCCTCTCTTTTCATTCCATCTATCTTTCTCCTCCCATTTGCTTTCTTTTTCTTTCTTTCTTTCTTTTCTATTACATGTCTGGTGTAGTGAGATATCCACCCCATCCACACCTGTAGCACTGACCACGCCCAAACGGCTAGGTCTGGGGTCCCCAAGCCCAGCTCACTCTTTTACTATCTGGCTGGGTTGCAAAAAGCATCTGGATGGCAGGGTAGCATTCATGGAGTGGGAACCAGCAGCAGTCTGTTTCACGTGTAAGTGAATCCTCCCCAAATAAACCTCACTTAACTTATACTGAGTCCAGTGAATCTTGATCTTCACACAATAACTGGCATCCAATGTGGGGCACAAACCCACAACCCTGAGATTAAGAGTCTTATGCTCTATTGACTGAGCTAGCCTACGATGCCCACATTCCCAAATATCATCTATAAATGTTTGTTTTCATTTAAATAGGGTTGGTTATAAATGGTCAATGATCACAACCAATCTCTTTTTAAAGGTAAAAGGGGGATTATGGTATAGAAATGAATACTTTGTTTTGGAATGGATTTTCATTTATTGACACAAATTTAAGGTCAATTTTGTGATGTGTTTATTTCTCCTCTTGTTTAGGTAGTGGATTTGTATAGCTCATTTAAAAATGTAATGTATAATTTAGTACAGATTATAGTTACCTATAATAGTCAAAACTTATAGTTAGGTTAGTTAGGTTTTCTAGATATATAGAGATATATATCAAATGGATAGGCATTCTCTAAACCTTTCAAAGACCTACAGAATATGGCATTTAAAATGGTTTAGGGTTTTTCTTGACAGTGAGACATAACTGCTCCTGGCAACACCACCTGCATCACAAAGGAAGATGGACATCTAAGAAATTCGTTATGGAGTTTACTTCCAATATGGCAAGAAACTGTTCTTGTTTGAACTGTGTGACTTGATGCTATATAAAATGGACATATAGGACCCATAGAAAAGAGACTGCTGAAACAAGATGGACAGTGCTGCAGGGTTCCTGCTTCATGGGAGAGTCTGCCAGACATTCTGCAGGACACAGAGAAAAGTGACTGACAAACTGCCAATACAGGTGGACAGTTTAAAGTTTCCTGCTTTGCTGAGGAGTCTTCCAGACACACTATGGCCTAGGGGCCAAAGATGGAACATTACAGAAGAACTTTAGGTGACCGACCAGGCAGCGAGTTGTCCTGTCATTTCTAGAGTTTATATATTATCCTTCTCTGGTCTTTGATGAAGTTGAAGACAGATAGTTATGGTTATGTTTTCCTTTGTTAGGATAAAAGATAAGTTACATATAAGACTTTAGACTCAGAAAGATAGGATAGATAAAATATTTTCTGTAAATCTTGCTAAATGTTAATGGACTAAATATTGTTAACTCTAGTTTTTATTTGGTAACTGTTTTGTTATATATTTTACTATGTTATAGTTAAAACCCTTTTTTTATTTAGACAGAAAATAGGAGATGATGGAAGATGTCATTCTGTAAATATGTTTCTCTTATTGGTTAATAAATAAAGCACTGTTGGCCAATAGGGAAACAAGATAGGTGGGACTAGAAAACAAGGAAGGTTCTGGGAAACATAGAATAGAGTCACAATGTGGTCTTCAGAAGAGAGAACATGTGACTCTGCCTTTCTCAGTAAGATAAGACCATGTAGAAATACATATATTAGTAATTATGGGTTAATAATTAAGACAGAGCTGGGCTTAGGGGCACACGCCTTTAGTGCCAGCAGTCAGGAGGCAGAGGCAGGCAGATCTCAGTGAGTTCAAGGCCAGCCTGGTCTACAGAGTGAGTTCCAGGACAGGTTCCAAAGCAATACAGAGAAACCCTGTCTGGGGAGGGGGTAATTAAGACAGAGCTAGCCAATAAGAAACTTTATTCATTGTCCAACAGTTTCATAATTAATACAAGTCTCTGTGTGTTATTTGGGCTGATGAGGCTGTGGGACCAGGCTGGCGGGATCTGGTGTTTTGTCTGCAAAAGAACTCAAGATCCTCCTTCCTCAACCTTACAAGTACCGGTGGGATTGCAGATAATGCTCTGTCATACCTATTGAAAGCGATTTTTACAAGTAAGGGTGGTTTTCTGTCAAGATTAAGGGACTCTACAAGAACAGGGTAGGTTTCCACCATCAACCTGAACCCTACATGGTGGGAAGACAGTTACAGTGGCTGAGTATGTGCTTTCTGTGTGTAAAACCATTAGTGGATATGGGGATATGGGATATATACCACCAAAAAACAAAATTAGAAAAGGGTCGCCAGAGCCTTCTTGTAGAGGTTGTGATTTCCAAACCTCAGAATGTGATCTTATTTAAAATACGTGTCCTTGAGGAGGTGATTAAGGGTGTAAAGAGGAGATTATCCTGCATTAAGGGAAGCCCTAAATCCAATCATGAGCATCTTTATAAGATGGAGAGGAGGGAATCCAAAGGCGACTGTGAAGACAGGCAGAGATTGGACTGGTGAATGTAATCCTAGCTTGGAGGCCAGGGAAGGAGCAGTGCTATGAGTACCAGGCCATGCGGGACTATGTTTTGAGTTCTAAGCCATTCTGGGCTGTAGTGTAGCACGGTGTTCTGAACACTAGGGGCTGCTGAGATGCTTCTGGGGGTGAAGTTCCATGCTTTTGGCCCAAATTTGATTCCAGAACTGACTCCACAAGGTTGTTCTGTTATTTCTACACACACACACACACACACACACAGCAGGTGCGCACACACACACACACACCACAACAAGTGTGCACACACATAGCAGGTGTGCACACACACACCACAACAGGTGTGAACACACACACACCACAGCAGGTGTGAACGCCACACACACACACACCACAACAAGTGTGCACACACATACCACGCAGGTGTGCACACACACACCACAACAGGTGTGAACACACATACACCACAGCAGGTGTGCGAACAACACACACCACAGCAGGTGTGCACATACATCACACCACAGCAGGTGTGCACACACACACCACAGCAGGTGTGCACATACACTCTCACACACCACAGCAGGTGTGCACACACACATACACCACAGCAGGTGTGACACACACACACCACAGCAGGTGTGCACACACACTCACACACCACAGCAGGTGTGCACACACACCACAGCAGGTGTGCACACACACTCACACACCACAGCAGGTGTGCAAACACACTCACACACCACAGCAGGTGTGCACACACACTCACACACCACAGCAGGTGTGAACACACACACACCACAGCAGGTGTGCACATACACTCTCACACACCACAGCAGGTGTGCAACACACTCACACACCACAGCAGGTGTGCAACACACTCACACACCACAGCAGGTGTGCACACACACATACACCACAGCAGGTGTGCACACACACTCACACACCACAGCAGGTGTGCACACACACTCACACACCACAGCAGGTGTGCACACACTACACACCACAGCAGGTGTGCACACACACACACCACAGCAGGTGTGCACACACACACACCACAGCAGGTGTGCACACACACTCACACACCACAGCAGGTGTGCACACACTCACACCACAGCAGGTGTGCACACACTCACACCACAGCAGGTGTGCACACACTCACACCACAGCAGGTGTGCACACACACACACCACAGCAGGTGTGCACACACACACACACACCACAGCAGGTGTGCACACACACACATACCACAGCAGGTGTGCACACACACACACACACCACAGCAGGTGTGCACACACACACACACCACAGCAGGTGTGCACACACACTCACACACACAATCACACAAAATAAACAAAAATTTAATTTGTTTTTGGATTTTCAAGACAGGGTTTCTCTTTGAAAGAGCCCTGGCTGTCCAGGAACTCACTTTGTAGACCAGGCTGCCTTCAAACTCACTGAGATCCACCTGCCTCTGCCTTCTGAGTGCTGGGATTAAAGGAGTGTGCCACCATCACCCGGCATGAAAATGTAATTTAAGAAACAAATTAAATAAAGGTAGCATTAGAAACTAGGAAAGCTTCACGGGATGGGTTCCGCCCTGGTTGCCTCCATAGTCAGCCAACACTATTGATAGCTTCAGTTTTGGACTTCTGAGCTCCAGAACTACGAGCGAGGGATGGGGAATGTAACTGAGCTACAAAACACTTGTGTAGCATCCTCAAGGCCTTCGGTTCAGCTCCCAGCAATGCAGAGCTAAGCAGGAATAAATTTCTCCTGTAGAAGGTCACCAAATTTGTGGTCATTTGTTATATCAGCTCTAGTCAACAAATGCACCATGCAAGAGTGAAGAGGCTTCCTTGCTTGACTGCCTTTCCTCTCCTGGGTAGAGGGTCTTTCCAAGCCACTTTTACAATAAAGAGCTGAGAGTCATGATGCCCTTCCCAGGGTTAAGATGTGCTTAAGCTTTAAGCTGTAAACATGAACTTGCAGACAGAGCTCCTGTACTCACCCAGCATCTAGACGGTGCTGTCCAGGATCTGAGGCTCCGGGATCAACTGATTCTCAAGGGGCAAGGTCTCCGTGATCCGAAGAGCATTCTGCAAAGCTTGTAGAAGCTGAATGTGGTGATGCACTCCTTTGGTTCCAGCACTGATGGGAGGCAGAGGCAGGCAAACTCTGAGTTCCAAGCCAGCCTGGTACATAGTGAGTTCCATGGCACCCAGAGATTCATAATGAGACCCTTTCACAAATAAATAGAAAGGAAGAAAGAAGGGAGAGAGGGAAGGGAAGGAAGGAGGGAAGGAAGGAGGGAAGGAAAAGGGGCTGGAGGGATGGCTCAGCACGTAAGAGCACTGGCTGCTCTTCCAGAGGACCTGGGTCCAATTCCCAGCACCTACATGGCAGCTTACACCTGTCTGTAACTCTAGTCCCAGGGGAGCTGACACCTTTATACCAATGCATATAAAGTTAAATAAATTATGAAAGAAAGAAAGCTGAACAATGGTGGCCCTCACCTTTAATCCCAGAAATCAGAATGTAGAAGCAGGCTCCAAAGCTACACAGAGAAACCCTGTCTCGAAAAATAAAAAAGTCAGCAAGACTCAGGTCCTCTAGAAGAGCAGTGAGTGTTTTTTTTGTTTTTGTTTTTTGGGATTGTGTCTTACTATGTCTCTCTGGCTAGCCTGGAATTCAGAAAAATCCTCCTGCCTCTGCTTCCTCCTGAGTGCTGGAACAAAGGGTGTGCACCAGCACAGTTGGCTTCCAAATTCTTTTTGTTTTGTTTTGTTTTGTTTTTAAACAGGGTTTCACTGTGTAGCCTGGCTGTCCTGGAACTAGCTCTATAGACCGGGCTCTCCTTGAACTCACAGAGATTCACCTGCCTTTGCCTCCTAAGTGCTGGGATTAAAGGCATGCATCACCAATGCCCAGCATGTTGTAACTTTTTTAAAGATTTATTTATTAAATATACAGTGTTCTGCCTGCATGTATGCCTGCACATTCCAGAAGAGGGCACCAGATCTCATTACAGATGGTTGTGAGCCACCATGTGGTTGCTGGGAATTGAACTCAGGACCTCTGGAAGAGCAGCCAGTGCTCTTAACCTCTGAGCCATCGCTCTAGCCCTATATGTAACAATTTAATATTGTCAAAAATAACTGTGGAAATTCCTTAAATCACCCACTCAGTAAGCCCAACTGACCCTTCGTTTGGAGACACTTCAATGGTTAAGTACCAGGTCTGGTATTTACTTTACTTGCTTTTTAGCTCCACATTGTAAATCATGCTTGGTTTTGGTTTTTGAGACAGGCTCTCATTATGGCTAGCCTGGAACTTTCAGTGTAAGCCAGGCTGGTCTTGAGTTCACAGATCCACGTCTCTACCCCAAAGTGCTGGAATCAGAGAGGTGCTTCACTCTTCCCAGTGTGAATAAAACCTCAAGCGGTAAACCCACAGCACTCTTCCCAGTGTGAATAAAACCTCAAGCGGTAAACCCACGGCCTGAGCTCCTGACTCCCTGTTCTCTGCCTGCAGTTTAGGGTACAATTGTCCTTTACTGAGTACACACAGCTGTACTGGCCCTGGTTTAAATGTGCCAGTAAGAGAGCTCCACTTGTAGTCTGGCAGTGGTGACATCACCTTTAATCCCAGCACTCAGGAGGCAGAAGTAGGCAGAATCTCTGAATTCAAGGCCAGCACGGTCTACAGAGCAAGTTCCAGGAGAGCCAGGGATACACAGAACAACTCAGTCAAGAAAAACCAAAGAGAGAGAGAGAGGAGGAAGAGGAGGAGGAGGGAGGGAGGGAGAGAGAGAGAGACAGAGAGAGAGAGAGAGAGAGAGAGAGAGAGAGAGAGAGAGAGAGAGAGAGAGAGAGATCCACTCTGACTGAATAGACGGTGTTGGTGACAAAGCTTTCAGACTGCATTTTACTGTACATGCTTTGGATCCTTCATCCCTTTCTTTCCCCAAACCATCAATAGTTAGAGCCAACCTTACTCAGTCCTCCTTGGTTTTTACCTTTTTTTGTTTTGTTTTGTTTTTTGCGGCTTTTTGTGGGGGGGGAGGCAGTGGGTTTACTGAGACCAAGTCTCTTGTAGCCCATACTGGCCTCAGATTCATTATGGAGCGGAAGGTAACTTGGCAATTCTAATAAATCATCTTTCTCTTCTTTCTTTTCTCATGTATGTATGTAGTGTGTGTGTGTGTGTGTGTGTGTGTGTGTGTGTGTGTACATGAGTGTGTGGAGGCCAGGGTACCATGCTGGCTGTCTTTCTCTATTGTTCTCCACCTTGTCTTGTATATATTTACATTTGTTATCTTTTTACATTTATTATTTGGGCCTGTATGTAGCAGAGTGCCTTGTCCCTTGAGTGGATGTCAAGACAATCTGTAGGAGTTGGTTCTCACCTCCAATTATGTAGGTCCCAAGAATCCAACTCAGATGCCAACTAGACATCTTCCCAGGCCACCTTTTCTTTTCTTCTTCTTCTTCTCCTTCTTCTTCTTCTTCTTCTTCTTCTTCTTCTTCTTCTTATTATTATTATTATTATTATTATTATTATTATTATTATTATTATATTATTATTATTATTATTATTATTAACAGTCTCTCACTGAACCTGGAGCATACTAATTAGACTGGCTTGGGTATTTACCCATCTCTGCCTTGGGACTTCTAACATCAGCCCAAGGAATCAGAACTCCAGCCCTCACACTTACTGAGAGCCCCCTAGCACCTGAACTTCTGGTTAGGTTACTTTTTTACTTAAAGATTACCTTTATTGTATGCATATGAGTGAGTGCTGCATGTGCACATATACACTACATGCGTGCTGGTGCCCTTGAAGAGCAGAAGAGGGCACTGGATCCCCTCGAACTGGAGTCATGGGGGCTGTGATAGTAAGATAGTCGTCGCTCTAACGCCAGTGCCTGACCCTTCGTCCTCTGCCTCCAACTGCTGGGATTACAGCCATGTGCCACCGAACTCCTGGGGAGGGGTTGGGGGGTTGGTTTGTTAAAAGTTTTGTTTTGTTTTTTGAGTCAGGATTTCACTATGTATCCTTAACTGTCCTGGAGCTTGCTAAATAAACCATGCTGGAAGCCGGGAGGTGGTGGCACACACCTTTAATACCAGTACTGGAGAGGCAGAGGCAGGCAGATCTCTGTGAGTTCGAGGCCAGCCTGGTCTTCAAAGAGCGTTCCAGAACAATCTCCAAACCTACAGAAAAACCCTGTCTCGAAAAACAGAAACAAAACAAACAATAAAAAAACAAAACAAACAAACAAACAAAAAAACCAAGCTGGAATGAAAGGAATCATCACCATGGTTGGCACATTTTTGGTGTTTTTGTTGTTGTTGCTATTGTTGTTGGTTTTGATTCGATCTTGAAGATAGGGTTTCTCTGTGTAGCCTTGGCTGCCCTGGAACTCAGAGATCCTCCTGCCTCTGCCTCCTGAGTGCTGGCATCAAAGGTGTGTGCTGCTGCCATCCCGCCATTTTTGTTTCTTAAGACAGTCGCTTGCTTCGTATTACAAGCTGGCCTTGAACTTGTAGCAATCATCCCACCTGAGCCTCCCAAGGGCGGGCCAGACCCTTCTTGACTACTATTTTTCTTCCTCTTGAGGTTGGAGAGATGACTCAGAGGTTAAGAGCACTGGCTGCTCTTCCAGAGGTCCTTAGTTTAATTCCCAGCAACCACATGGTGGCTCACAACCATCTGTAATGAGATCTGGTGCCCTCTCCTGGAACGCAGGTATACATGCAGACATAACACTGTATACATAATAAAGTATTTTATTTTTAGACACGTGTATGGGTATCTGTAGAAGCCAAAGAGGTAGATCCCCGGAGCCGGAGTTGCAGGCAGTGTGAGCTGTCTGATGTGGGTGCTGGGAATTGAACTTGGGTCCTTCTGGAATAATATATACTCAACTGCTGACCTATTTGTTCAACCCTTGACTACTGACTCAGCCAAGGATCCCAACATAAGCTTTGATATCTATGAAGAACAACTTACATGCTGATCATGTAGTCTGGAGAAAAGAAGAGAAAGTACCGCCAGAGTGCTCCACCCTATTTCTGCACGGGTTGTCTACCTCACTCAGCAGGTTGGGCTGGATTCTTCTGATGGGCACCCATCCCTACACAGGACATGGAAAGAGTATGGGAACATTGGAGGGAAGGTGTCCTGACCAGAAACGATCCCTTCTAAGAAGGGACAGAAATGAGACTGGATTAGCCAGTGTCACAACTCTGGGGTCAGGACACCCAGAATCTGAGGGTCCTATCTGGGTGGACCCAGGTGCTCTGGGATTCTGAAGAAGATGCCCAGAGAGAAAGTTCTAGAGGAAGGAAAGTTAAAACTCTCATGTGAAATCATGCCTATAATCTCAGGGAGTCTCAGGCTGGAAGCAGCCCAAAGTTTGAGGCCAGCTTAGGCTACAAGGCGAAATCGTGAAATTTTGTCTTGGAAACAAAACAAAAAACCCTAAAAACAAAAACAAACACGCACGCACGCGCGCGCGCGCACACACACACACACACACACACACACACACACACACACACACACACAAACATACACCAGGGCAGACTCAGTAGGTAAAGATGCTTGCTGCCCAGTCTGATGGGTTCATTAAATCCCCAGGACCCACAGGAGTCTAAGAGAGCCAACTCCCATAGGTTGTTCTTGACCTTCATGAATGCACCTGTGTGTGTGTGGGGGGGGGTGAGTGGGTATCACTAAGCAAATAATAAAGCCAATGGTGGCACATGATAACATCAACCCTAGCATTCAATCGGGAAGGGGAAACATGGAGATGAGCAGTCCACCATGGCTCCAAATGCAATGAGCGGAGGCCAGCCTGGTCTGAAGCTGTGTCATGAATAAAGAGTCCCTCTGTGCTCGAAGGACAGATTTGGAGGAGGGGCAGAGGCCCAGCACAGTAACACACATCAGTAATCCTAGCCATTCAGAGGCTGAGGCCAGAAGATTACCATGAGTCCGAGCCAGCCTGGACTCCAAAATGAATGGTAATTTCCAAGCCATGAAATTCTGTCTCAAAAACCCTAAAAGAGCTGGGTAGTGGTGGTACTTTTAATCCCAGCACTCAGGAGGAAGAAGCAGGTGGGTCTTTGTGAGTCTGAGGCCAGCCTGTTCTGGAGAGTGGGTTCTAGGACAGGGAGGGTGAGACACTGGTGTCTCAACAGATAAGGACCCTTAGTTTAGTCCTCAGAACTAACCCTGTGGGAGGAGATCTGAACTCCTCAGGTGCACTGTAACACGTGGGTACTCTACCCCAACCTAACTAAAAAGGACATGTTTTATAGCATGTGAAAGTTGGACATAAAGCCAGGCATGTCCTTTAATCCCAGCATTCCAGAAGCAGAGGCAGGCAGATCTGAGGTCAGCCTGGTCTGCAGAGCGAGTTTTAGGGAACTGATGGAGTAGAGGGGTGTGGTCACAGGTGACAGGTGAAAATGAGGAGGGTTGGGGCTGAGGAAGGAGGAGAAGATATGGTCAGGTGTTGACCTGGAAAAGTTCTTAATAATGAACTGTACAGCTCCCAGGGTGGCTCATGGCTGTAATCCCAGCACTCAGGAAACTGAGGAGGGAAAGTTTGAGGCAAGGCTGAACCACAGAGTGAGTTCCAGGCCAGGCTCAGCTGCACAGATCCTGTTTTGAGAAAGAAAAAACAGTTCAGGGCCAGGTGGTGGCGCACACCTTTAATCCCAGCACTTGGGAAGCAGGGGCAGGCGGATCTCTTGTGAGTTCGAGGCCAGCCTGGTCTACAAGAGCTAGTTCCAGGACAGCCTCCAAAGCCACAGAGAGACTCTGTCTCGAAAAACCAAAAAAGAAAAAGCAGTTCAACCATAAAGCAAGTTAAGGTTCAGAGGAGTCCCAGCTTAGATTGGGATCTCCTGAGGGCAGGGGCAGGGGAAGGGTGGGCTATGGGCGGCAGGAAGTAAGCAATGAATGGTGCTTTAGCTGCACTGGAGGCAAAAACAGTCTCAGAAGAACCCCCTGGGTGGCAGCCTAACAGGCTGAGCCTAAATGGGACCCACACTAGGAGAGGCCCAGGCACACATCAGTCATGTAGTGTAGCCAGCTGTGATGGCTACTGTCAATTCCAGAACCTATAATAACCTAGGAGATGGACCTCCCAGCAAGCCTGTGGGTGCTGTCTTGATTAACACTGAGATGGGAAGACCCACCCATTGCGAGAAGTGCCATCTCCTGGCGGGAACCCTGTACTGTGTAACTGGAGAGAAAAAGGACATAAGCATTGCTCTCTCTTCCACTCTGGCTACAGTGTGACCAGCTGTCTGGAGCTCCAACCTGACTTTCCCATAATGGTGGACTATAACCTTGAACTTGTGAGCTGAAACAAATCCTTTCTCCCTTAATTGCTTTTGCAGTATTTCATCACAGCAATGAACTGAGAGAGTCTACCCAGTGCCAGGGAGATGGAAGCAAATGGATCCTTGGAATTCAGTGGACAACCAGCCTAGCCAAGTGCGGTGAGAGACCCTGTCTTAAGAATACAGTGGAGGGATCGAGAATACAGCCCAGGGTTATAGTGGTTGCCAGTAAGTGCAAGGTCCAAAAACAGACAGAACAAAACACACAAAAAGACAAATAAAACAACAACAAAAAACATGGCAACTACCAGAAGAAAAAAAAAGAGGCCGGGCGTCGGTCGCACACGCTTTGAATCCCAGCACCTGGGAGGCAGAGGCAGGCAGATCCCAGAGAGTTCAAAACCAGCCTGGTCTACAGAGTTAGTTCCAGGTCAGCCAGGGTTGTTACACAGAGAAATCCAGTCTTGAAAAAAAGAGAGGAAGAAAGAAAGAAAGAAAGAAAGAAAGAAAGAAAGAAAGGAAGGAAGGAAGGAAGGAAGGAAGGAAGGAAGGAAGGAAGGAAGGAAGGAAGGAAGGAAGGAAGAAAGAAAGAAAGACAGACACAGAAATTAAAAACAAAAGGGCGGGGGAGACCTCAGCTTTTGTTTAGGGAAAGGAGCTTGAGATCCAATTGGAAGGGCTTAGGTTGGCTGCCTAAGGGCCTCCTTTTTTAAACATTTATTTTATGTGTGTAGGTGTTTGCCTACATTTACATTATGTGCTCTGGAGTCAGAAGAGGGCGCCAGAACCTTTGGAACTGGCGTTCACTGGCGGCTATGAGGAGCTGGGACATGAACTCTGATCCTCTTCAGAGCAGAAAGTGTTGCTAACTGCTGAGCCATCTCACCAGCCCCAGACTTCCCGCTGAAGGTAAAGGTCAACCTAGCTCAAGGGTACTGTAGGTTGTGAAGAGCAGCCGGTCTGTCTGAGGAAGGGAGTTAGAGCTCAGGTTCCTGTATCCCAGCCAGAGCTGGGAAGGAGCTGAGGGCACTGGTTTGTTAGGGTTGGGTTCCTAGCTGGAACAGACTGAGTTCTGGAGCCTGGGACTAACGCACACCTGTGGCTTTAACAGAAGGCTTGGGAGCCTTCCTTTACCTCAGCAAATACTTTTTCATCAGGGGCCTTCCCCACAGGAGCTACTGGGGGGGGGGCACTGGGGAGGACCCAGATCTGGAGCTCCAGGGGAACTGCTAACTACTGTTTCCTGAGTTCAAATAGTGAGGTCCTGTCTCTTGGACCCACCCCTTTTCCCAACAGCAGGGCAGGGTCTACAACTAGCTCTCTTCCTCTCTGACACACACACACACACACACACACACACACACACACACACACACACACACACACACACAAAGCAAATGTTCACTTCAGTCGTACAACTACTACCCTAGGACCCAATAACTCAACACGCCCTCACTGCTAAGCCATGCATTCAATATAAATATATCTTCATTACATACTTAGAGCCTCCATGCACACCCAAATGTCATGTTTGCTTTGCTTTGTTGAGTATAACACTACTAGCACCTAGAATTAGGTCTGAACTAAGAGGACTCAATACTAGCCGAATGAATTCTCCAACCCATACATGCATACACATACCCATGTATACATTAATATACTACTTTATATATATTTATACACATACCCAAGACCTCCTCAGTTCAGCAGTCATATGCATAAACACACCAGCACACACTCAGGCAGAAAAGGTCAGATGTACACCCTACACCAATTTATCAGCAGGTAGTACTCCAATGAGAAAGTGGCTGGCCAAGCCTGTGTGTGTGTGATGTGTGTTGATATCCATGTGAGCACAGCCCTAGGCTGGCACTGGGACAGGTACCTGTGGACGGGGTGGGGTAGGGTGGGGTGGGGTTGGGTGTTAGATTTTAAGGGATGTCCCAGAAAGCAGCACAGAGCCTCACAGGCATCCTAACTGCCCCCAGGGTCCTGCAACAGAAGGTCCCTCCAAGGACCCTTTCTCCACAAGTCTTTGAACATATCCATCCAAATCTCTCCCCCAGGAGTTTTGCTTCAGAGGTCAGGGGCAACAGTGAGAGTGAGGGTTTCTGTGAGAAAAAGACCACACCTACGGTGTTGGGGCTGAGATGGATACCTAGGAAGAAAGACTGGGACCTGGAGGGACAGGCAGGCAGGATGCAGCAGCGCTCCACTGAGAAAAATCTGAGAAGGAAGAGATCCCTCACAAAGCCCGTCTTCAACTGAGGGATTCTGTTTTTGAGACAAGGATTCAATGTATGGCCCTAGCTAGTCTGGAACTCACTATATAGAGTACAGAGCCTCTTGCCTGTGAGTGCTGGGACCAAAGGCATAAGTCATCATGCCTGACAAACTTTGCACCAATGACTAACCAGGACACTCTCGAACCAAAAAGTCTCTTTATTGATTGGTACCATACATGACTCAAATGGCCAAAAATAGAAAAAGAAAAAAAGAAGAAAAAAAAAAGGAAAAAAGACAAAAATCGAAGGAAAAAAATCATTACAGTAGGGATGGGCCATCCACGCTCCTCACCCTTTCCTTTGGCTCCTGACAGCATCCTCCCAAAAGTGGCTGGCATGGAGGAAGCAGGGCACAAGGGGAGAACAGGCAGAGAGGAGGCACCCATACACTCTGGGACCCACCGCAGGAAAAGGCGGCAGAGACATGAGCCAAGGAACCCGCACCACATGCTCCAACTCTGACAGGGAGCTGAGGATAGCGGCTGCCCCTCCCCCTCTCCATGAGAGGGGACATGGGAGAGGGACATCTATGTCAGCCTGGGCAGGACAGAGCCCTTTGCTCCCTGGTGGGCCTAAGCTGGGTAGCATTGCAGCTCCTTTCCACAGTGAGAGACTAAGTCAGGACTAAGACCTGCTGAGGGGCTGGGCGAGGAGGGTTCTGGAGGAAGTGGCTAGAGTCCTCCCATCCTATGCCTGACACTCTGAGACAAAAACAGTGACAAAAAAAAGCAGCTCCCTTCTCCTCTCCATGCTCCCGGAGGAGCCTCCCCACCCATCCAAGCCAGCTGCTCTAGGAGGGCTGTAAAAATACACGCCATGGAGAGGGAGGGCTGGAGGGACCCACAGCACTAGGAGACCAGGCTAGAGCCCTGGAGGTTGGGGACACGAACAACTGGGGGGCTGTCGGCCATCAACGGCCCCATCCCCAAGTGATGGCATGCTGCTCCCACTTCCAGTCACCCCAGAGGGAAAGAGAGATGGCAAAGTGACTCCTTGGCGCGAAGCTTCTCAAACTGTATAAAACGGTATGCACACCCCCCCTGCCCCAACTCTCACCCCCACCTGGGCCCTAGACCCTCCATCTGCCGAGAGGGAGGTAGCTGGATTTTCAACAGGGGAGTAGGGGAACATGAGTGACTTTTTTTTTTTTAAATTTACATTTTTAATAATATTATTTTTTTAAAAACTTGGAGCTGGGTAAGTGGCAAAAGGGAGGATCCCAGAATTTTACCCTCTATTAACAGCCGCCTAGGGGAAAGGCATTCAACCAAGCCCCATAACTTTAAGCCCCTAAGAGCTGTGTGTATAAACCCCAGGCTCAGAGGGACAAAACAGGAAGCTGGGACACCCAGAACCTGGGGTGAGAATGGGGGCAAATGCCCTGGGGAGAGGAGGGTTAGGACATCTCAGAGGCCCAGCGTCCATACAGGCATCAATATGAGAACCCCCTTCCCCCAAAAGGCTCTGCAGGGGCCAGGCCCAGGCCAGGACAACTTCGGGGCAAATATTGGCACCTGCCCCCCTTGAGTCCAGTTCCTCCCTGAAGTGGAAGGATGGAGGTTGCCCATTTCAGATGCTCAGTCTCTCATTTGTCTTCTGCTCCCTGGGGCTGTGAGGGGTGGGGCAGGCAGACCACTGGGTGGCCATGGCAGGGCCTTTCTTTACTGGGAGGCCTGTGACGTAGGGTTCTCCGATTTGCTTTCTTGGCTGGATGGAGGCTTGCTGTTCCAGGGGCTGTTGGCGCCCAATGCAGGGGAGTTGTTAAAGCTGTCCTCGTCGTCAATGCCGTTGGCCGCGTCAAACTGGGTGTTCTCCAGCCGAGTGATGAGCCTCTCGTCCTCGTCCCCGAACTCCCCGCCCATCAGGGTGGGCTCCCCCACCACCATCACATCCTGAGAGTGGCGGAGGTCCCCAAACATAATCGGGGCAGGGGCTCGCCC
The DNA here is from genome assembly GCA_030556225.1 of Cricetiscus sungorus. Taxonomy (NCBI): domain Eukaryota; kingdom Metazoa; phylum Chordata; class Mammalia; order Rodentia; family Cricetidae; genus Cricetiscus; species Cricetiscus sungorus. The sequence continues at coordinate 141,938,677 of JANBXA010000007.1, forward strand.
AACCCAGGGCAGTAGATATCCCCAGAGCCCCCATACCCTCCCTACAAGCTCAACACCCCACCCCCTCTTCATACCCAAGTTTAAAACCCCAACTCTAGACACCCTCAGCTCTTGGAGTCTTTCCCACTAAAGGATGCTAGAGCATCACAGCTTTTAGACCCTGGGAATACCATTTTACTCCCTAATCCATCCTCCTCTGGTTTTTGGGGTCCCCTAAACATCTGTCTATATGTAAGAGTGAGCAGATCAAAAATATGGAGTGAGATGCGCAGGTGCATAAATGTGCATGAATTCTACATTTGCGACATTCAAGCCTGCATGTCCTTCCACCAGTGTGAGTGTAGTCTGGCGGTGTGTGCCTCCACTACCTACTCTCCTCAGCGCTGACCTCGTCCCAGACTCTATGCACCTATGGTTGAGTTTGTGTGATCACAACCATGCATGTATGTGCCTGGCAAGGATTTTCTCATCAGTGAAAGGAGTCAGATCATGCTGGTTCTAGAGTACATGGGGAAACTGCCTCTGCTTCTATGCCTGCACATAAGCTCAGGTCAGACAGGGGTCAGGGACGAGCAGTGGGGCAGCCCAGAAGAGAAGAAAGCCGAGATGCTTACAGGTACCTGGCTGGAGAGAGCGAAGGTGCTGGCTGGGCTCTTCTTCTTGCTGTTGCTGTTGTTGGCGTTGCCGCCCCCCGAGCTCATGGTGCTACCTCCTGACATCTTCCGTTTCCTCCGTTTGCTGGGCTGCTGCCGTGCAGGCTCCGCTGTGCCAGGGAAAGGAGACTCAGGTGGGCGAGGGCCCCGGACCCCTAGTCTCCATCCCCACTCCTCAGGGGACCGTGTCTACCCTGTTGTCAGTCTTGTAGTGCCGGGATAAGCAGAGCAGAGGAGCTCCATGGAATAAGACATACAGCCTCACGCGGGGCGGAGGGGATGGGGTGGAGGGGCTAGGCCCTGCCCCAGGTGACTACACAGATTTTGATGATCCCTCTTGGAGGGCCTCACCCTCCCTGGGGAGTGGGTGGGGGGTGAGATGGGGGTTCAGTGGGGGGCATGGGGGGATAGGAGGGAGAAGGAGCTGGGATTGACATGTGAAATAAGATTGTTTCTAATTTAAATACAGTGTATTATATATAAAAAAAGACATACAGCCTCAGGGTGTCCTGTTAGAGCCCGGTGAGGGCAGGGGCCAGGCACTCACCAGGAGGTGCTACCATGCGCTGCCACTTCTGGAAAAGGCAGGTCTTGAGGCAGTCTCGGGGGCTGAGGCTGTACGTCTTGTGGCGGGACATGAGTTCCTGCATGGGCTCGAGTATCACACAGAGCTGCCGGTAGACCAGAAGATGGATTAGGCTGTTACAGGAGAGATATGCAGCTCAAACGAGAGTGCCCGGGGTAAAACTGGGGTGATCAGAGGCTTACTCGGAGGTAGTTGAGAGTGGAATTGGATAGCCCACACCGGGTGATGTTTTTGGAGAGCTGATCCAGCATCTGGGGGTCCTGGGCCTGGAGAGGGAGAAAGGACACTGGCATCTGGTGGTATCTGAGCACGTGACAATGAGAGAAAGGGGCTTGTAGTAACCCACCTCGCCTCTACTCTAAGTTCAACCCCGCTGCTGCCAGCCTTAACGTTACATTGGGTCCTGCTCATGACTCACATGCATGGCCAGGATGCTCCTGGGGATGAGTTCCCGGTGCTGCCGGATACTGAAGTGCCAAGTCTTTATCCGCATCATGTCGTCAAACATGAACTCCAGGTACAACCGGCCCTCCACACACACCTGGGGATAGGCTTGTCATATCTCCGCCCCTTTCCCACATACACAAAAATGTGCCTGCCACAGATCTGCCCTTGTCTCAGGACCTCTCCCCCTGCGTACACTTCTGCTACCTGTGCAAATATCTGGGTGCGTAACTGCTGCAGCACCCCCTCCCCATATACCTGTCATACCTGGCCTTATACACTCACATATACTTACACACATAGTAGGAAAGCTTAACAGATCCTCGTCCTTTTCCCAATGAGAAAAACCCATCTGCTACAAGCTCTATGAGGGCAGGCTCTCATTCACCGTACACCTCGGGGCCCAGAAAACTGACATGAATAAACCAAATAAATATCTGCTGGATGCTCTGCCTGCCCTCCCTCTCATTGGCCCCTTCCCAGCATGCCTCCGTGGGGAACAGCTGTAGTACATGTTGGGAAAGAGGAAATCAAAGCCAGGCCCTTGGTGGTCCATATCCTGTTGGTTTGCTGACCTGGGTGAACATGGGTTTGCCGTGCTGGGTCACCATGCTGCCCTGGTCACAGTCGAGGGACACAAAGTTGCTGTGGAATGCCTCCTTGGGGTGCTTAAGTACATAATACAGCTCCGTAGCACCCCCCTCAAAAATGCTGCGGAAGTAGCGTGGGATCAGGGTCCGGCCAATGGCTGTATAGACAGGACAAACTGTTCAGGACAGAGGCACTTCAAAAAGGACCAAGGCAGAGCAGACTCACAAAGTACAGAGAAAGTCTAATCCTCTCACAGAGGCCACTCACTGTATCTCTTTGGTCCATCCTCCAGGCAGAAAGTGATGGTCAACATGGCGTCATCCTCAAAGAACTCAGTCGTGAAAGCATCCCACCAGAGATTGTCACACTCCTAAAGAACACAGAAGCGAGTATGTGTGCAATGAAACATCCCAAAGGGGCGCTCACCTGGCCCCGTCCTGGTCTCTGTTCCCTTGGCCATACCTCTGTCCAGTTCTGTAGCCGCTTGTTAAGCTCAAATATTCTATAGTCGGTTTGGTTACCATATGGTGTATGCCTCCTGAGGAAGTGAGGAAGTGAGGTTAAAAGCAGGATCACCCGGTCTGCCCCACTTCTGCTCAGGTCCATGCAGAACAAAGCTTCTCTATGGGCTGGACCCCACTTACCCTATCCCAGGCTCCAGGTATGTAGGCGGGTACATGGGAGTTGGGCTGTGTAAGAGAAAGGACTATGAGAACCAGGGTGGAAGACAGAAGTCACTGGAGAAGGGGAGAGGACCATCTAATAAGCTAGGAAGCAGGGAAGCAACTCACCCCACATCCCGATCCAGCATGGTGCCGGGATGGAAGGGAGGGAAGGCGTTGCCGTTCGGGGGCTCCTTCGGCGAGTACAGCTTGAATGACTTTGACGAACAACCTAACAAAAAGAATGCAGTTCCCCTAAGCTTCTTGGGAGCCTCCCTGGAAGCCTGCTAGACCCAGTGAAGAGGGGCTAGTCCTCTGGAGTCTCTGGCCTGGTTACCAGACAGGGTGAACCAGCAGAGGGGACTACTCTAAGGACCCTTCACCTCTTCAAAATCTAGTTCCCATCCTATTTAATTAAGAGACTGGCGGGGTGGGGCTGGAGAGCTGGACCTGGAGTAAGAGCACATACTACTCACTCTTCCAGAGGACCTGAGTTTGGTTCCCAGCACATTGGGATGCTTACAACCTCCTGTAACCCCAGCTCCTGGGGACATAACACCCTCTTCTGGCTTCTATGGGTACCTGCAATTGTGCAAACCCTCCCACATCCCCTCCCCTGTAATTAAAAATACAATAAAATTAGGAAGGAGGGGAGGGAGGGAGGGAGGGAGGGAGGGAGGAAGGGAAGGAGGAAGGGGTGAGCAGGCAAGGACTCCTGAACCCTAATGCCAGTCCATACTCAAGGTCCTATTTTTGGGGCTGGGATTGAATGATGAAGGATGAGCTGAAGCAAAGAAGAAATGCCGGAAAGATCAAAACACAGCAACTTTGCAAACATCTTTTCTATCTGCATAGTTTTATTCAATTCCGTGAGACAGCATGATTGACAGTAACATTCCCATTTTTAAGATGTGGCATTGGAGGAGAGGAAGGGACTTGCCAAGAACATACCATTAATAACCAGCAAAACTCAGATCTGAAACTAGATCTTCAATTCCCATATCCTATTCTATTTCTACCCTTTGACCCTCTTATTGTGTGCTCCGGTGACCAAGGTGGGGGCAGACAGAGGGATTTAGGGAATTCTCTGCTCTCCCTCCACCCTGCAGGGTCTCAGGAGGGCAAGGGATGGAAAGATAAGGGGGCTGGTGTGCCTGTTGGGTGCGGCCCACCAGATAACAGTTGGGCTTTTGGCCTCCCCCACCAACAGCCACTCCCTTATCAGCCTGGCCCCCCATACCCACACCTACAATGGGCAGAGCATTGTTTCCAGACCAGAAACTCCAAGTCTAGCCCTTTTTGAGCCTCGAGGCAGGAGGGAAGCAGCGGGCTTCCACTACACCCCACTTACAAATGCACACAGGAGTGTGGTAAAGAGCCTCCCTTCCAGGGGCTCAGTCTAGAGACACTCGCTCGCTCGCAAGGGTCTCTTGCAGATATGGATGTGTGGGGCGCCCCTCCTCCACTTTAAAGCAGCGTGTGTACTCCCTTGCATACTAGTTTATGACTGCTACAGTTAAATTCATACCTGGATAGGAGCCAGTTACCCAGGCAACTCTATTCTTCCCTTTCCCACCAGAGAAGAGGGGAAACTGAGGCATGGTCTCAAAGGTTCTAGCCCTGTTTTCACTTTCTTGGCTCCTAAAACTTGATTGCACCTGTAAGGCAACCTGTATTGGCCAAATCTGAGCCCTGTCCTCTAATTTAGATGTAAAATTTATTTTGCTCCTGGGGGGGGGGGAGACAAAGGAAGACCCTGTGCCAACATGTGCCACTTAATTTTCTCCCCAGTGGCTCCATATTACAATGTGGGCAAAAGGGGGGTCCCAGGGGGCCCAGACTACAGTCTGTAAAGGTGCCAAGAGTCAGAGCTTGTGTGTGCCTGCACACGCGTGTGCCTCATCCTGCCTAGCAGGCTCCCACGTTCAGCTCGCCTCAACACGCCTACCAAGGGCTGGAACCTAGCAGCCCCAGGCAGTATCAGGGTGCCCACAAAAATCCCTCAACTCATGCAGGAGCTTTCACAGGTCCTCACACTCAAGCACTGTCCACATGCTTTCACACACTGCGCCTGGACTGAACCTGTGTTTCAGGAAATGACAGTCTTTACCAGCCTTCAAGACTCTCCACTCCACAAACCAGAAGACAGACTAAAGCCACACAGAAAGCTGAAAGGGATGCAGTCCCCCAAAGGCCAGGGCCACGCAATGAATCCAAGCAATGGTTTCTCAGAACCGGCCCTCATCCTCCCTCTTCCTAAAAAAACAGAACTACCTCTGTCCCACTGAATTTCTAGGTCTCCTGAAGAAAGTTCAGTTCAAGAACTTGAAGACAAGGAAAGCAAGGCAGCTGAGTTCCTCACAGGTATAATTTGGGGCTGCGCGGAAAGTTATGGGGAGAGCTACAGCCCAAACTCTGGGGCCTCTGTTTACATCTCAAGTGAATGGACACAAACAGACTCAGCATCTCTTCAAGAGCCATAGCAACTCCCAGTAGCCCAGCACAAGGGGCTGGGAGCGAGAAGGGGAGGGACATCACCCTGACCATCTGTCCCTGTTGCTGCCTGTCCACGGGAGGAGGGACACAGGGACCAAGGTGCGGGTGGGAGTGAAGGAAGTGTGTTAGCCTCAGAGTCAACACCTGCCCCTCAACACCATGGAAGCTTTGAGAAAGGGGGCTGGGAAAAGGAGCTCAGAACCAGCAAAGTTTCTCAGGTTGGAAGCAAAGTCCCTAGGCTGAGAAGGTACCTCCAGCTGGGCATTTCCATGGTAACCAGACTGACCTGAGGGCAGACCTCCTCCCTTTCGGGGCTGACCATAGGTCAGCACGCTTACAGCCCCCACGCTGGGAGCCAGGGTACTTCTCCCCCAGCCGGCATACCAGGCCTGGGCTAGACATAGGGCCTTCTGCCCGCCCCAACAAGCTTCAAGGTGCCCAGACTTACCTGGGAGAACTGAGGGGGTCGGGGAAGGTGCGGGGAGCGCCTGGAAGCCCTCAGGGACCCCGGCAAGGGTGAGGACTTAGGTGGAGCCAACTTCAGCCGCTCATGTCCCGAGTGGGACAGGCCGGTCTAGCCGGGAGCTGCACTCCGCAGGCCGCACAAAGACTCCGTGCACAGCCTCCGCCCGCCCCGCGGCGTCCACAGCCCGGGGGGAAAGTTACAATGGCCACTGGGCCGGGGGCCGGGGGCCGGGGGGCCGGCCTGGGGGGCGGGGGGCCGCGGGGAGTCCGGAGCCTTCTTTGTTTGCAAGGTTTCCCTCAACAATGGCTGCTCGGCTCTCTCCTCTCTCCTCCTCCTCGGCTCTACCCGCCGCCGCCTCTCGCTGCCTCTGCCTCCAAGCAGCCCGCCCGCCCTCCCTAGGCCACCGGGCCCCTCTGCTGGGGAGGCGGGAGAGGCAGGGCCCGGCACTCACACTCACTCACACTGGCACACTCAGACACACGCAGCGCCCGCCTGCTCCTTCTTTCTCCCTTTCTCTCCCTCCCTCCCTCCGTCCCTCCCCGCCCCGCTCGCTCTCCGAGCCTCTCTCGGATGGAGGCCCCAGGGCGGGCGGAGGGTGGAGCTGCCCCGCCGGCCCCGCCCCTCCCCGCCAGCGAGCGAGCGAGCGAGGAGGAAGAGCGGAGGGAGGGAGGGAGGGAGGGAGGGAGGGGAGCGAGGAGGGACTGCTGAGAAAAACAAAAGAGATTGAGACCTGGAGGCTGGGGACCGCACCGCTTGGGCCAAGGGAGACCTGGACCGGGAGGAGGCCTAGGGAAGCCGGCGGCGAAGCGCACCCTCGGAGCCACAGGCAGCGGTGAAGGGCGGTGCTGGTCTTTGCAGACTCCTAAGATCTGCACCCAGCCGGGCAACCTCCCCCCGACAGACCTCTCAGGTTAAAGGCCGGTCTGAGCAGCCACTCGGGGCTCCTCTGGAGAAATCCGAGAGCGGCTAGGTGGGAGGAAGCTGGGGGGGCACCTTTGACAGACCCACATTCTGAGTTCAGCTTGTAGATACTAGAGAGAAGTGGACAGTCCAGGCTGCCCTGCCCCAAAGCCAGCCAAATTCTAAGCCCTGGATTAGATCCCCCTGGAACACCCTTCCGGGACGACACCCCTGAAGCCACGTGGATGCTAGGTAAAAGCGTAAAAGCGTTTGGCCGTTGTCAGGGTAAGGAAGGCAGACTTGCCTATCCGAGGTCCTTCAGAGGGGCCCTTGCCTCCCCATACCCCAGGTTAATAAAGGTACTTGGTCAGTGGGACGGAAAGGGCTTTCCTAGGGGAAGAGATACTTTTGAAACTCTGGTGGGAATTCAGGCCCCACTATTTGGACAGGAAGCACATGCACACGGTCACTCTTGAGGGAGGGCACCTTTCATTCTCTGCTGCTGGAGTGTGCCCTCGACCCTGGCTCCGACAACTGTGCTCACAGTCAGCCCGAGGCCAGGGTTTTCAGGACACAGGAGGAGAGGAAGAGTACTGCATCCGGCCCTGTAAACATGCTCCACACATAAATTACACCTCACTTTCACACCAATCCGTACCTGATACACACTCCTAAAACCATAAACACACTCATAGCCGGGACAAATCCCAAGTCTGGGTTAGACCTTGACGTCCATTTTCATGGGTGCTGCGGCCATGCATACGTAGATCCTGATCCCACCATACACCCCAAAACTGTCATACTGGCTACATCCAGCACTCACTGTACTATGGATACCCTGGTGAATGGTTATGCACCGACTCTCCATAGCCCATCTTCTTTGGAACCTAGACTGCATTCTCTAACACACCTCACTCATGTGCTATGCCCCAGCTTTCGCACACCCAAAACATCTAGACCATTTATCCATAATTTGAACTGCACAGCCTACCACCAAGATATGACATTCCTTCTAGCTTGAAAATTTAGATCCCAATTCTGAAATAAGAAACACCCTTCCCCCAGCAATAGAACAACGCTGTTATTTGTGCCTTTAAACTTTCCAAAGTGATCAAGACAGGGGGGAACACACCTATTATCCCAGAACTTGGGAAGCTGAGGTAGGAGGGGTTCAATCAGTAGAGTCCCATAGCCAGTCTCAGCCACGTGGCGACTATTTCAAAAATAAATACATGGTTTTGGATGTGGTGGCATTCGCCTTGAATCCCAGGTAGGCAGATCTTTGTGAGTTCAAGGCCAGCCTAGTCTAACTAACAAGTTCCAAGCCAGACAGGCCTACATAGTGAGATCCAGTCTTAAAATACTAGGAGCATGTGGGCCTGGAACACACCCCTACCCTAAACACTCAGAAGGTAGAGACAGGAGGAAGGGTCGAGGAGTTGAAAAACATCAGCAAAAATAAATAAATAAAACAAACAAAAAAAAAAAACTTTCCAAAGCGTGTTGACAGGCATTACCTGAAGTGTACAAGCAGACTCAATACACACATGAACATTTGTACAGGGGATCAAATACACAAATTTCACCAGAACAAGTGAGCCAGGGGGACTTGAGGCTGGAAACCTGGACTTCAGCTCCACTTGATGCAAACCCAGTCCTGGAGCAAGGCAGCCATTCCTAGTCCTATTCCCTTCCCCCTCCAGGCTCCAAATGACAGTCCACATGGGGTGGGGGAGGAGGACACGCTCTGCTTTTGCCCCCAGCCCAGAGCTCAGACTGTCTGGTCAGACGGAGCCACAAGGGGCCTCCAAGGTGCACCAAGACTCTGACCTATCATTCAAAGGGCTCTTCATCCTTTTCTGTAGCAAGTCTGCTCCTGCTCTAACACAGATCCCCCAGTGCACAAGGCAGGGAAGGTCCAACTGAAGGGCGGCAAGTCTATGTCACAAGGCCCTAAAAGCTGATGTGTGGGGGATGTGGAGGGCAGCAAAGAATGACAAAGGTGAAGAGGGAGAGAACCTTGCGAGGCACTTCTGGAGGTGAGGGCTCAAAGAAAGGCAGCCCACAGTATGAGGTACCAGCACTGCCCCCTGCCCGGGCCCCTGACCCAGGCCTCCAGTGTGCCTGCCCCCATTCCTTTGTCTGTGCCCGGCCTCCCGTTGGCCTGGCGCTCTGCCATCCTCCTCTCCTGGCTCCCAGCCGCCACCACTGCTGCCTCCTCCCCTCCCCCTGCCTCTCCCTGCCTTAACCCTTCTGAGCCACACACTGCCCCAGACAGGCCTTAGCCCCTTAGCATCCTGCCCAGGGAGATACTCCTTAGCAAGGCTTGTTCCTGTTTCTGGTCATTTAACCCAAGATGTTCTCCACCCAGGAGCACCAGGAGGGCTGGAGGGGTGTGTACATGTGTGTCTTGTGGTGTTCCTGCATGTGTATCTGTGTGGCTGTGTCTGCTCTGGCTTCCCTCAGTCACATGTGTGGGGCATGTGCTGTTTCTCTGTCGGGCTGGGGGAGGAGGAGCCCAGAGACAGCAGAGCACAAAGGGGAGACTCAGGGAGGCAGGCAGCCTGCCAGGGCGCCTAGGCCCCAGGGCTGCTCAGGGTGATGGTGGTCTTCAGGCTTAAGCTGCTATACGCAGCCTGGTTGAGTGAAACATGTGCTCTCCCCCACACATGCAAGCCTGGTCCCCTCTCTTACTCCAACTCCTACCATTCTCCACCCCACAACCTCTCTTTAGCCCCTCCCACGGGGCTCTTGAAGCCTCATGTCCATCCACTCATTGTGACATTAGTCCATCAGACTCTTCCCAACCAAGAAAAACTCCCCTTAGCCACCTCTTGCTCCTTCTCTCTCCCCCACGCCACCAGACAAGAATGTGAGTTTGGGGGCACTGACTGGAAATGGCACACACACATCCCTGGGCATGCATCCTCTTCCTGTCTCCATGCTAGTCACAAGGACTCTGAGGAGGGAATGTCCTCCCACTGGCACAGGTACTCTGCCCCAAACCCAGGACCAATCTCTCAACTGCCCCCAGGCTCACAATCTCTCCATATACAACCCCTACCTAGTATTTGTAGGAACTAAGAATAAAAAATTTAAGTTTCAGCCGGGTGGTGGTCGCACACACCTTTAGTCCCAGCTCTCAGGAGGCAGAGGCTGAGTTAGAATGATGTAGACCCTCCCCCACTCTACAGAGCGAGTTCCAGGGCAGCAGGGCTGTTGCACAGAGAAACCTCATCTGGGGGGTGGGAAGGGATGGGCTTAAGTTTCAGCCCACGGACTTGTTTGGAGCTTACCTTAATTTGGGCTCTCAAGCAATGATGCGGGAGTGGGCTGAGAGCGTGAACCACCTTGTCTAGCATTGGCCAATTGCAAAGGAGAAAATACACACACAAGCATATACATCAAATTGGTGGGACGGCTATGAGGCTAGGCAGGATTCCAGCTTGGCAAGGTCTTCCCTCCTCCTCTTCTCCACCCTCTGCAGAAGGAGCCAGGGGTTCCCACACCCAGATATTCCAGGATTCTCAGGCTCTCCTAGCCCTCCTCCTGGGCCCCAAGCCCCTAAAATGTCAGCCTCAGCAGGCACTTGAAGTGTCTGCCCAACCCAGTCCAACTTGGCTAGGGTCACATGATTTGCAAGGAAGCTTCTGCACTGGCAGCTTCCCCTGGGGGAGTGTGTGTTTGTATTGGGGTGGGAGGAGGTGGTCCCTATTATGAAGTATAGGTGTCTCAGAATACAACACATCTCTAAAGGGGGAAGGGATCCAGACCAGGCTGGACCCAGGACACTGGCCACTGACTTCCTAGAGAAAGCAGACTCCATCCTGGAAGGAAGAAGACAGACTATATTCTGGCACCTTCTTTAGACTACCTCTCCCATCACATGGCTCTATTTCTTCCTCCTAGCACTTGTAGAGCCTACACCCTGACCCTATGAGAAAAACTCAGACACAGGTGTGGCCTGGCAAGATCCGATCTGTTTAGGGGGAGGGTGTGATTTCAATTCGGGTCCTCAAGTTTTCACTTTGGGGGTCAAGCATTGCTCCCCCTAACTCAACTCTGCAAACCACTCGTATTTCATAGCCTATGTGGAACTGATACATTTCCCCTCCCACGAAGGGAGATTGCTGACCCAAGGGCCCAATTATCTGACACCCCCTAGGAGTGCTTTCTGTCCCTTAGGAGGACCAACCTTCCGTGGCAACAGACAGGAAAAGTTAGAGGGGGGCAAGATAGGCCCCAATCAACTCCTCCCCCAAACAGCATCCTCAGAAACAGCCCGAGGGGGGGCAATGTCACAAAATATGTAAGAGGCAATAAGCAGCAGGGAAGGGGGGAAAACCTAAACTAGCCAATCACAACTCTACGATGACCTGAGGGGGGGGTCAAAAGTCCAAAGTCACTTCTGATTGGCTAACACACTGGAATTCTGGGAATTTCAGTCCCCCCATCCCTCCCCAGTTAGCCTTCCCCACCTCAAAAAAATAAAAAAAAAAAAATAGTAATAATAAAAAAACAAGCCATCCTCAGCACCCCCCACCCCGTGCCTCTGGGCTGCTGCGCATTTACACAGATGAGAAAACCCTCCCCCGACGGAAGCCCCGCTAACTGTGCATGCCGACCCCACCATGCCTTCGACGCCCCCCACGAACAAATTATCACCAAACCAGGGGTGAGGGAGCCGACAGGGAGGGAGGGGCCAGGCGGCCGCGAGACCCACTCACCAGGACAGGCACAGCCCACTGACATCTTCACATCGCCCGCCGCCGGGGGCCCAGCCGAGTCACGGTGCCCGCCCCTCGCAGGGACAGGCCGGGCATGAGCCGCTGCCGCCGCCCGCGGCCCCCGATGCCCTGGCGCCGGCCCGGCCCGGCCTCAGCCCGGTGCGGGCGGCCCCTGCCTGCGGCGAGGGGCCTGTCAGGCGCGGAGCAGACAGGAAGGAAGCGCGGCGGAAGGCGAGCTGCTCTGCGTGTGTACGCGCGGGCGTGCGTCCCCGGAGTGTGTGCTCCGCGTGTGCGCGTGTGCGTGTGCGTGTGCGTGTCTGTGCGCTCCCGCCGCCGCCGCCGCCGCCCTCGCGCTCGCTCCCGCCCGCGCGGCCTCTCCCTGTCGCCGGCGCCGGCTCTCGGGCCCTAGTCGGGCTGGGCCGGGCTTTATTAATATGCTAATTGGCCCGCTAGTGGGAGGGGAGAGCCGTGTCAAAGTGACCCGGGCGAGCGCGCCGCGAGCGACGACGTGCGTGCGCCGCGCGGCGAGGGGCAGGGAGCGTTCCCGGGGACGGCATGCATGTGACGCAGCTCTTAAAAAGCGAGACGGAGGCAGAGACCCCGGCGAGGGCGGGCGCTGGGGAGCGGGAGCGGGCGAAGCCTCCCTCGCGCTCGGCGGGCGCCCGTCCTCCGGGTGCGCGGGGTTGGGAGCGGGGCTGGGGGCGGGGCTTGGGGAAGGGGCGGGGCTTGAGCAGGGCGGGGCTTGGGGCAGTGAGGTGTGGGATGGGGCGCTGACCCCTGCCTCTGCTCTCCGCCCAGACGCCCCAGTCTGCAGACCCCGTGGTTCGCGCTCCAGCCGCGGCTGGGTGGGAGAAGCAGCCCTATCCTGACTGTCAGAGCAGCCGCTGGACCCATCCCTCTCTAAATTAACCAGACCTTGCCTGCTAAACCAGTTAGGACTAGAGCTAAAAGGGTTAATTAAGTAGCGCCCCCCCACCCGCCTAAGGGCCTGGGATCCGCGCTTTGCTAGGGGACTCAGGGGCTGTGGAATGACCACTAGAGTTGAATGGGGGCTGGGGGGACTGCGAAGACCATCCTTTCCTCTTGCAGGCTCTGACGCACCAGTAGAGACACTTCCCATCCCCCACTTTCTCCTTCCAGCCCTAGAACCTTCTACCCACCCACCCCCATCCTCCGCCCCCTGGAAACAGCTCTCTGTTGAGGGTTGTGGAGGTGGAGAACAGGAAACCGACTCCTCCAGTGCCCCCTACCCGTAGGGGCAGAGGCCACGGAGCGGGCGGGGGTGGGGCATCCTGGACAGTCTGTGTAAGAAACACTCTTCCACTGGGGGAAGCCTCCCAACCTTCAGGCAGTCCTCAACCCTAAGAGGGGAAGAGCTCCATCCCTTCCCCAAAGCCCAGCCCTAGCTGCCTCATAAACAGGAAATACCTATTAGCGCGGAGGAGGGGAGCTGCCTGAAGGACAGAGTTCCAAGGGGTCCCTAAGCCCTAGCTTTAGGGTGTGTAACGCGGGTGGATGCTGGGGACCTGGACTAGTGTCCCTTCCCTAAAGTATCTGGACTAGATTGGGTAGGGGGTGGTGGCTTCCCTTTGTCGCTAAAAGGGGGATTGGTTGAGAAAGGTGTTTGGTTTCCTATCGGGACTTAGAGTTTGCATAGCTGACTTGACTGGCCAGGGCAAGGTTACAGACGTGGAGGCTAAAGTGCAGTGAGACCCCCTTCTCCCAACCCTAGGGGTTTTTGTTTTGTTTTTTGCTAAGGAGCAAGAAACTGCGGAAGGAGGGCGTGCCTAGGAATGGAGCACCCTTCCCCAGTGTTTGGGGGGGGCCTCACACTGGATCACACCGCTTGCTGTCTTCCCTGCCCCCACCCCCACCAAGGGCACAGAGGGACTTGACGGAAACCATCCTCACAACCATTTCCTTGGCAGCACCCTCTGCTAGTGCCCATCTCCTCACTTTTTCTCAGAGGTCAGCACTAGAGGGAGTAGAGAGAACCGAACCGAAGGCAACAAAGCGCCCAGAGTCCTGGGGGCTAACATTTGAAAGCCAGCCACAGGACAGGCGATGGCCCCGCCCGAATTCCAGCGTTACCTTCTGGGATTGGTACCTGCATCTTGATGAGATGTAAACCAGACTGAATACCGATGCTGGAGAGCCTCTCCTCCCCTTGTAGCCAATACAGTTACACAGTAGTACTGGCATGCTTTTTGTTTTTTAAGATTCTTTCAAGGATGACGGGAGAGTGCTGGATGTGACAATGTGACGTGGTACAGAGGAAGGGGAATGTTTTTCAGCCTTAGCTTCCTATCTCCACCATCCATGAATGTGGCTTCCCCCAGCTCTGTGACCACTTGTCCCTAAGGCCCTTCATTCCACACAACTAGCCTGACCAGATTCCATGGTGATCCTGATCACCTGGTGGACGAAGGGACTTCAGCCTGCCTTACAGAGGCCTTGGAGTCAAAGGTTCTTTTAGGTTGGAGATGTAGAAGGTGAAATGCAAGAAAGGAGAAAAAAAAAAACAAAAAACCTGCAAGGGCTCTGTGCAAGGTGCTCACACCCGAGGTCTCCTTTGTAAGGACATTTTATGTTTGGGTGTAGATGTGCAGCTGTATGTGCTGTATGTGTACGTGTGCGTGTGTGCGTGCGTGCGTGTGGGTGTGTGTGTCTATGTAGGTTCATGTGTGCACGGCAAAGGACATGCATCATGTGTCTTCAGCTCTGCAACACTGGGGTTTGGAGAACTTATTACATTTTATTTAGAAGGGAGGAAGAGATTTTAGGAGAGGCAAAGGGGCCAGGTGGTAGGGGTGCAAGCCTTTAATCTCAGCACTTAGGAAACAGGCAAGTAGAAGGTAGAGGTTCAAGGCCAGCCTGGTGTATACAGCAAGTTCCAGGACAGCCAGGGCTACACAGAGAAACCCTGTCTCAAAAAACCCAAAAAGATCCGGTCAGTGGTAGTGCATGCCTTTAATCCCAGCATTCACTTGGGAGGCAGAGGCAGACATATCTGAGTTCGAGGCCAGCCTGGTCTACAGAGTGAGTTCCAGGATAGCCAGGGCTGTTACACAGAGAAACCCTGTCTCCAAAAACCAGGGCAGTGCACAAGGGACCAGCCAGAAGAGGCATAGGGGAGAAGAGGGGAAAGGGCGGGGTGAATAAAATAAAGTATAAGGCTGGAGACATGGCTCAGTTAAAAGCACAGGTTGCTCTTTTGTTTGTTTTTGTCTTGTTGTTTGTTCATTTGTTTGTTTTTGGAGACACTTTCTCTGTGTAGCTCTGGCTGGACTAGAACTTGCTCTACAGACTAGGCTGGCCTTGAACTCAGAAATAAGAGATTTGCCTGCTTCTGCCTCCCAAGTGCTAGGATAAAAGGCATAGGCCATCACCACCTGGCTGACACAGGCTGCCCTTGCGGAAGACGAGGATTCAATTGCCATCGCCAACTCACAAGGATATGGAAATGCAATTCCAGGCGATTGGATGCCCTTTCTGGCTTCCAAGGGCACAGAATGCACACGTACACCGACATACATGCAGGCTAAGCCCTATAGTCACAAAATAACTTTAAAAAAAGAATAAAGTTTAAAGCATATATGAAAATACCATCGTGAGTAAGGTGGTTGAAAGCCCAGGGTCTCATGCATGCTGGATGGGTACTCTACCACTGAGCTATGTCATCAACCCTTAAAAATGTCATAATGAGTCCTGCTTCTTCACATGTTTACTTAGAAGTAATTTTGTGTGGCTGGTAAGATGCTCAGCAGGTGAAAGTGTTTGCCACACAGGCCTGGATACTTGAGTTCCACATCTGGGATGTATGGAAGAACAGATGACTCCTGGAAGTTGTCCATTAACATACATACAACATACATACAACATACATTCATACTACATACATACTACATACATACCATACTCTCACACGCACATATTGCACAGGAAACACACATGTCATACAATTCTTAAAATATTTCAATTGAAAACATAATTCTTTCTTTGTGTGGTATTCAGGATTGAACCCAAGGCCACGTAAATGCAAAACGAGTACTGTTTTAGCTAGGTTTATGCCTGTGATCCCAACATGATTGTAAGTGCCAGTCTACCTTGAGCTGCATAATGAGACCCTATCTCACAAAACAAAATACAAAATGAATGTTCTACAATTGACCCACAGCCCTTAGCATGGGAAGTTAATGAATCTGAACTTTTTTTTAAAGGTTTATTTATTATGTAGACATTGTTCTGTCTGCATGTATGCCTGCACACCAGAAGAGGACACCAGATCTCCTTACAAATGGTTGTGAGCCACCATGTGATTGCTGGGAATTGAACTCAGGACCTCTGAACCATCTCTTCAGCGCCCTGACCTTTATTTTAAAACCCTTCTCCCTCTTCTCTGCCTGCCTGCTAGCAAATGCTTCCTGAATACCTCAGTCCTAGCTCCCCCTTCTCTAGTATAACTCTCCCATTCCCATTTCCCTCCTGCCCTCAGTGATGTAGTGGTCCAGTTTTGTTTTGTTATTAAAGGAAATATCTCTACAGGCAGTGGTAGCACATGCCTTTAATCCCAGCACTTGGGAGGCAGAGGCAGTAGAATCTTTATGAGTTCCAGGACAGCCTCCAAAGCCACAGAGAAACCCTGTCTAACCCCCTGCCCCCCAAAAAGGAAATATCTAAATAGTGTTGAATGGGGATGGGTGGCTAAGGTCAGTTTTCAACTGCTAGAGAAAGCGTGCCTTGGGAATTTAGTAATTTCAAATTTGCCCAATGCCACAGAGTGAACGAGCACTTGACTAGATATTTCTGCCTTCTCAGTAGGGATCAGACCTACTATAAACATCCTTGGAGTAGCCCTGGGTGGGAATCACAAGTCGGGTCTTTCTTGGTTGTTACACTTGCTTCCCATTGAAAACCTGTGATAGGGTCTTTGGCTATACTACCCTGAATATGCTTATTCCTTTTTGTTGTTGTTGTTTTATGTTTGTTTGTTGATTGTTTCTTTTGTTTGTTTTTGGGGTTTTTTTTTTTTTTTTTTTGTTTTTTTTTGTTTTGTTTTTTTTTTTTTTGAGACAGGGTTTCTCTGTGTAGCTTTGAAGCCTATCCTGTCACTTGCTCTGTAGGCCAGTCTGGCCTTGAATTCGAGAGATCCACCTGCCTCTGTCTCCTGAGAGGCAGGCGTGCGTCGCCAAGGCCCAGCGAATATGCTTTATTCTTATCGACAAAGCTAAACAGGGTCAGGCCTGGCTGTTGCTTGCATAGGAAAATCATGGAGGCTGTAGATGTAGTTCAGTGGTAAGTAGTGTACCTGCTTAGCACGTGATAGATCTAGCCTACTTAGTTTCTACTCTTAGGGGTGGGAGCTGGAGCTTAAGACTTAGGGCTTAAGAACACTAGCATTCTTCCAGAAGACAGAGGTTCAATTCCTAGCACCTATATGGGGCAATCCATAGCTACAGGAACTCTAATTCCAGGGTATCCAACTGCCTCTGAAGGCACCAGGCACTCATGTGGTGCATAAACATGCAGGCAAAGACCCGCACACATAATAAATCTGTTTGAAAAGTGGTTGTGGCCAGGCGGTGGTGGCTCACACCTTTAGTCCCAGCACTCGGGAGGCAGAGTGTCCCGCGCTACCGTCTCGCCAGCAAGAACGACGCGGCACACTCAGGATCCTTCTGCAGTAAAGCTTTAATGCATCTTGAGAGGGAGAGCATAAGCTTACAGGACAGAGAGACCCCAAACACACAAAACCCATCCCTTATATAGGCTAGCAGCCTCTGCCTTGGACGTGTCACCCCCTGACTGGCTGCTGCTCATCAGCCCATATGATGCCACGGGAGAGGCAGGGACCCAGGGATTGAAAATTACCCAGCGCATGTGCATCTCTCCTGTCTACCGAGGTACTTGTAATGGCTCCCTACAGCAGAGGCAAGTGGATCTCTGAATTCGAGGCCAGCCTGGTCTACAGAGTGAGTTCTAGGACAACCAGAGCTACACACAGAGAAACCCTGTCTTGACAAACCAAAAAATAAAACAATATAAAGACACTGTCTCAAAGAACCCCATCCCCCAAATAAGAAGACCAGCATGTGTTGCTAAACTTTTTTCCTGTTGTTGAGACAGGGTTCACATGGCTTGGTTGGTCTCAGACTTGCCATATGGTGGAGACTGGTCTTGAACTCTTGCTTTTTTTTTCTTTTACATTTTTTCAAAAGATTTTGTATTTATTATGTATATATTGTTTTGCCTGCTTGTATGTCTGCATGACAGATGAGGGCATCAGCTCTTTTTATAGATGGTTGTGAGCCACCATTGTAGTGCTGGGAATTGAACTCAGATCCCTTGGAAGAACAGCCAGTGCTCTTAACCTTTGAGTCATCTCTCCAGCCATACATTTATTTGTTAATTTTGTATTTACAAATGTGCACGCATGTGCACTGTGTGTGTGTGTGTGTGTGTGTGTGTGTGTGTGTAAGAAGATACCTTGTAAGTTCCAGGGATCAAAGGTGCCTCAGGTCCTTTATGGGTTCAGCCATCTAATATGCTCAAGGTCTTGAATAATTGATCCTCTTGCCTTTTTTTGTCCGCCAAGAACTGATGTTATAGTTATGTGCCACCACACTTAGCTTGTTATAGTTTTTTTGTTTGCTTTTTACAGATAGGGTTTCTCTGTGTAGCTCTGACTGTCCTAGAACTCATTCTGTAGACCAGGCTGCCCTCGAATTCACAGAGATCCCCCTGCCTCTGCCTACTGAGTGCTGGGACTGAAGGCGTGCGCCACCAATGCCCAGCTTTGTTACACTTTTTGATATCTGTATGTGTGCTTTCATGTGTGTGGAGGCTAGAGGTAGATGTTGAATATCTTCTTTTGTAGTTGTAACTTATTGTGTATTTGTGTGTGTATAGGTGTTTTGCCTGGATGAATGTCTGTGTACTACATCTATGCCTGCTGTCTATGAAGGACAGAATAGGGCTGCTGATACCCTAAACTGGACCTGGGGATGTCTGTAAGCAGCCAGTATTAATTGTTGACCCACTGGTTCAGCTGAGCCATCTCTCTAGCTCTCAGTTTTGTACTGAGGCAACGCCTCAATTCCAGCACTCAGAAGGCAGAGGCAGGTGGATGTTGAGTTTGAGGTTTGAGGCCAGCTTGGTCTACAGAGAAGTTCCTGGACATCCAGAGTTACAGAGAAATCCTGTCTCAGAAGACCAAAAAACAAACAAACAAACAAACAAACAAAAACAACAACAACAAAAAAAGAAGTTAAAAAAAATTTTTTTGAGACAGGGTTTCCCTGTGCAACAGCCCTAACTGTCCTGGAAATCCACCTGCCTCTGCCTTCTGAGTGAGTGCTGGGATTAAACGCCTGCACCATCCACTCCCAGCTATTGGTGTTTGGGAACTACCTGACAAAGGTCCTAGATCCTCTGGAAGAACGGCAAGCAAGCTTAATCGCTGAGCTGTCTCTTTCCAGCCCGCTCAAATAAAATAAAGTTTTGTAATAATATTGTTAAAACAAATAGGAAAATATGAAGAACGAACATTTAAGATAGGGATGAGGGCCTGGCAGTGGTGGTGGCACATACTTTTAATTCCAGCACTCCGGAGGCTGAGGCAGGTGGATCGCTGGTCCACAGAGCTAGTTCCAGGACAGCCACGGCTGTTTACACAGTGAAACCCTGTCTCAGGGTGTGTGTGTGTGTGTGTGTGTGTGTTGGGGGGGTGATGAAGTGTAAAAATACAGAAGAGTATCGTGGCTGGCTGGAATAATCAGAAAAGCTTTCCTATATTAAATAAGGTTTGAAGGCATTAAACAAAGTATCATGCATAGAAATGGCAAGCATTTCTGGAGCAGCAGGAAAGAAGCTTCCTAGAGAGAAACCAATATAGGTTTCTGAGTAACTGTAGAGAAAGAGTGGAAAATGCGCTATTTTAAGAGAAAAAATTTCTTCCAGTGCCGCAGTATTAGATGAGGGTTAGTGTCTTGACCGCGAGTGTCCACTTGGGGGTGCTGTTTCAAAACAGCAGCCGACTAAGGTGAAAGGAAAGTGCAGCAGGTAGAACGTCAAACAAAGAAAGCGGTCTAACATTTGGACAAATTAACAAAAATGAAGTGATAGGCAAATGCTAACTTTCTTCCTTACTACTGCGTACTCAGCAACTTGGTCTCCGATAGTGCCACAACACTGAGCCCCATAATTACTCCTGGGGCTCCTACCCCCCAGTCTTCCTTTAGAGACTACTATTCCCAGGGACCCTCGAGGGAGGTCAGGGCCCTCGTTCTCTTCCAGGGTGCAAGAGCGGCCCGCCGCATGGCCTTCTGGGATTCGTAGTCTTGCAGTGTCCGTCGGGAGATGTAGTTCCCTTCCCACAATCGGCTGGGCGAGGCGGCGCCGGCGATCAGAGCAGCGCTGGGTGTTCAGGGGCCAAGATGGCGGCGCGCCGGGGACGGAGAGACCGAGTCGCGCCGCCTCCGACCGGGGGCCCGGGTCCTGACCCTGGCGGTGGGGTTCGCGGCGGCGGTTGGGCGAGCCGGAGCCCAGCGCCGTACGGGACCGTGGGCGCGGCGAGCGCCGCGGAGCAGGTGAGAGGGTGGCCGGCGGCCCGCGGCTGGCAGCAAAGCGGCGTGTGCCGGGCGGTGACACGTGGACGCCACAGGGAAGGGAGGAAGCACTTGCGTGCGATGCTGCGGGAGCTGGGTCGGGCTGAGGGCACCGTGGTTGGCCGGGGGTTCACCCGCAGAGGTGGACACCCTGCGGCGATTCCCGGGCACGCAGGAGGGACGGAGTCGGGCGGGGCGGCGGCACTCGGATCGGAGTTGAAGGCTGAGACTTCTTTCCAAGGATGCCGAGGGGAGCGCCAGCAGCCCGGCGCCGGAGTTCCTTTTTCGGAGCACGTGGGGTGCGGGGTACGATTTTCCCGGGAGAACTTGTCTGCCTCCCCCTCCCCCAGGCGGCGCGGGCGCCCACGTGGGTAGGGCTCGCCGGCGGGGGCGGGGGCGGGGGGGCGCGGGGCGCGGGTCCACGTGGGGGCGGGGAAGGGATGTCCACGTGGCTGCTGTCCCAGGCTGTCGGGCTTCTAGCGTCCGCGCTGGAGCCGCACTGCCGGGAACTGGGTGTGTCTCTGCCGCTCCCGCCATCTCCGGCCTGTGCTGGGGACCTCTGGCCGGGAGGTAGGGGCTGCTGGAGGCAACTTTTCTCAGAGCCTCAGAAGACTTATTCCCTGTGGCATGGGTCTACAACGCCTTGCGTCGGGAGATGGTGGACTTTCCAGATGTTCTCAAAGGCGGCTTTCTAGACATGTCAGGGTGTGAGGTGAGGGTTAGAGGGCTGAAGCTGAAGGGCTTTGGAGGATGATGAGTTCGTGGAGCTTCTGTCTGACCGGCTTGGAGTGGGTTATGAGTCACAAGACCCTGGCGTTTTTGGTTACCTGAAGTCCTTCATATGTGAATGAAGGATCATGGGAGTGTCAGCTTAACCTGGGACTAGCTTAATTCTTCCCATCACTTTTTCTTTAGCGTCTTTTTGGGAGGAGATAGTAAAGGTTAAGTGGTGCCACGGTGGACTCATAAATACAACTGTTGTTGAGTTGTGTCTGGGTGAGGTTTTCTGATATTTTTAATGGAGATAAGAAAAGTAGGAGATGATTTGGAAACTACTCAACGTTGGCTGAATATTTAATGGTTCAGGGGGAATTCTTTGTGCCGAAATTATGTGTGTGTCCTTCAGTTCTCCTTACTGTGTCTGCTATCCTACTGCCCATTGCTGGGATTCCGAAAATGCTCAGCCACATTAGCAGTGAGTGAGCAGGAATTGTGTTCTTGAAGCAATTTAAGCAGTCCTTGACAGCAGCCCCCGCCCCCACTAAGTGAAAGTTGGGTTGTAGGTTTCCCAGTAATCTAGGTTCGACAGAACAGTCTGGGGGATAATGACTTTGGGACCGGCTACCCTTTTCCTCCACCTTATACGAGGTCACATCTTCTGTGGCCAGTACAGTTCACAACATAACCACCTGGGAGAAACAGTAGGGGTCTAAGATCCAGCTCTAGTGTGTTATCATCCAGGTGCCATATGTTTGAGTACAGATGTGTGCTAAACCACACAGATGAGATCTTTGCAGTGTCTTAGGTTTAACTCAGGATAGACACATAATGAATAATGGTGGGTGAGACAGGAGGAAAGTGTAGGCTATTTAGGATTGTATAGTCATCAGTAGTAATATAACTTGAAGAGTCTATGAATGGAAGAGACATTTTAAATTGAGCCCCCCCCCCACTGAACTGTATGAAAAACTTCATCAGAGGGAATATCCTGTGAAGAACAAAGGTATGACTTATGAGAGAGAAGAACTGAGAGGCTGGCCTAACAGAAGTGTGGCTTGGGAGAGACCAAGCTGATATAAAGGCAGGCTGGAAGACCAGGGCGTAAGCCATTGTAAGGAGTTTAAATCCATTGCTAAGAGTAGTAAGATACCATTGAAGGGTTTGTTTGTTTGTTTGTTTTGGTTTTGTTTTTTGTTTTTTTTATTTGTTTGTTTGTTTTTTGTTTTGTTTTTTTTGTTGTTGTTGCTCTGGCTCAGCTAGCTCCATACTTTAAAATGTCTAGAAAAGTCTCTGGGCTGAGCTTAGAAGTTGGAGGAGAATCAAGAGTTTATCCACACTTCTAATTCTCACACTCAGGAGAAAGAGGTGGGCTGATCTCTGGTTCAGGACCGTCCTGGTCTACAAAGTGAGTTCCAGAACAGGCAGAGCTGTTGACCAGACAGACCCTTTCTCTCTCTCTCTCTCTCTCTCTCTCTCTCTCTCTCTCTCTGTGTGTGTGTGTGTGTGTGTGTGTGTGTGTGTGGAGAGAGAGAGAGAGAGAGAGAGAGAGAGAGAGAGAGAGAGAGAGAGAGAGAGAAGGATAGTCTTTGTTACATAGCAAGTGCAAGACCAGCCTGTGCTACATGAGATTTTTGTCTCAAAAAACTTGTTAAAGTTGGCTTTGAATTCTGGATGAGCAAACTTGATGTGAGAAAGCTAGCTGAGAGGCTGCTGGGTGTTTGGAGTGCTAGTGCCCAGCTCACGTTCGGCTTGGACTTAGCCTTCCATGATCTGGACCACCTGGGACCTGTCTTACCTGGGGATGGAGAAGTGTAGGGACAAGTGTGTAAAGGAAATAGATGTCTCTGTCTTAGCCTCCAGCACCTGCTGAGACGAGGTAGAGACAGGAGATGGTTTATAGTGCCAGACCGGTCTGGCCTAGTGGCCTGGGCTGTAGAAGGGAGGAGGCAGGGCAGCTAGAGATGCCGGTTACTTGCTCACCTATGACTGTTTGCTGAGCCAGGCGCTATTCAGCTTCTGGTTGTAATTACAGGATTGTGATGACCTGGGTGGGAGGGGTTAGTTCCTAATGCCTCCTCCTTTTCACTCTAGCTCTGGGCCTAGGCTCTTAAGGTGTCCTAAACCAGCCTTTCCTCCCTGGAGCCTGCAGCTCCACCTTTGTAGAGAGGATTGGACGCGTGAAGGGGTATGGTCACACCTGTTGCTGTTTTCATTTGGAGGAGTCCAAGTGCTACATCTCTCTTTGCTGCAGAAGGTGCCTGTTTGTCTCTTGTCGAGCCTTTACACCATACTTCAAAGAGCAGATATGCATAGCTGGGCCTCTGGCCTCAGTTCCATTCTGGGCCTTGCCCATGCCCTGCCTATGACACTTGACAGGTCTGGGCGGGTCTTGCCGAGTGGCAAAGCTGAAGATACTGCTAGTTCACAGGCGGGGCTTCCCCGTCTGTGGAATCATGGATTTTCAGCTCCCATTGGTAGGACTGGTGAAGAGACTTCCCTTAGAACTACCATCGACATATTATGGCTCACTGTTGGGTCTAACAGTGTAGCTCAGTTGTAGAGTCTTAAGAGTCCAGCACCAAAGAACAGGGAGTGTGGATCTTGTGTATAAGACTTTGTAAAGTACTGGGCATTGGTGGGGCACGCCTTTAATCCCAGCACTCAGGATGCAGAGGCAGGTGGATTTCTGTGAGTTCGAGGCTAGCCTGGTCTACAGAGCTAGTTCCAGGACAGGCTCCAAAGCAATACAAAGAAACCCTATCTGGAAAAACCAAAACCAAACAGACCAAAAAAAAAAAAAAAAAAAAAAACCCCAAAATTGCTCTGATGCACAGAAGAATATAAATGAATACATGCATACAGTCCTAAGTAGTATTTGTACCAAAGGGGTCGGAATCTATTTTCCTCTTTTAAAAAGTAATTTGTTGGGGGGGGGGGCAAGGGAGGATAGGAGGGAACTGGGATCGATATGTAAAATAAGAAAAAAATATTAATAAAAAAATTTGTTGTGCAGAGAAATCCTGCCTCAAGAAACCAAAAATAGTGATTGTCTTTTGATTGTCTTGTGTTTTTGAGACAGTCTCACTATGTAGTCCTGGCTATCCTGGAACTTGCTCTGTAAACCAGGCTGGTCTCAAACTCACAGAGATCCATCCCCCTGCCTCTGCCTCCCGAGTGCTGGGATAAGGTGAGCACCACCACCACTCAGTGTAGTACCGGTTTTGTCCCACCACATTTACTGGTTTGTTGGGATGAAAGGCCTAAACCATTACATTGGTTTGCTTGGTGTGAAGGTTTGGGACTCTTGTGCTACCCTGGGCATATGGAAGACTACAGCTCTGAAGAATCAGTTCTGTCTACCTGGGGTGCATTCTGAGGACTGGGCCCAGGGCTGCACTGAGAAGCTGAGCCACCTCCATGGCCCAGGGTTTTGTTAGGGGTTTGACAGGACAGGCAGGATGGTTGTCAGGAAGTTGAAAGATTTGGAAAAGTGTTTGATCCAGTGTGAGGAGGTCAGCATGGGCTAGGGAGGCCCAAGAAGTCTTCTTGAAAGGGTGTAGGATTGGAGCTCAGTACAGAACAGAGGCCTAAAGGGGGACCTGGGGTGGGTCATGAGTTACAAGCTTAAATCTCCTGGCTGGCTTTTTTTCTTTGGTATTCTTCTCCATCTGGTACCTTAAAGGACAGTGATGGTGCATACATTTAATCTAAGCACCCAGGAGGCAGAGACAGCAGCTCTCTGAGTTCGAGGCCAGCCTGGTCCTATAGAGCTAGTTCCAGGACAGCCAAAGCTACACAGTGAAACCTTATCTGGAAAAACCAAAGAAACCCCAAACCAACCAAATATTTATTTCCCCTTTGTGACAGGGTTTCTTAAATAACCCAGTTTGGTCTGAAACTCACAACAAGCCTTCTGCCTCCAGTGTTTGTGTTACTGGTGTGTGCTACCATAAGCAGCTACACCTTTAAACCAAACACTGGGGAGGCAGAGGCAGAGGCAGGTGCATCTTTGAGTTTGAGACCAGCCTGGTCTACAGAATGAATTCTGGAAAAAGCAAGGACTATGTAGAGAAACTCTGTGTCCAAAAAAAAAAAAAAACCACCAAAAAACAAACCCTTAAACCAAACCTTTATTATCACCATCATCATAGTGTGTGTGCGGTTCTTACGTTTCTTTGGGCGTGGGTGAACATGTCTTTTGTAGTACATGTGGGTAAGCGAGAAGACAGCTTCGTGGGTTGGTTCTCTCCTACACTTGCCAAGCATTGGGCATTCAACTGGGCTTATCAGGCGTTTGAAGGAAGTACTTCTACCTGATGCTCTTCCTCCTCAGTTTGATAATGTCTCATGGCTCTAGCTGTTGGTGGGTGAAGTCTGAACTCTGTTCTGCCCAGAACACTGCCATCCTAGTTGATGCTTTTGTAATGGCTTATACCTCTTTGCTAGCTAGTCCAGACTTAGACCATTGAGGCAATGCTGCTGTTCAAGCCCATTGGTAGAGGACTGGATGCCTGATTTTAACGCAGTTACTAATTAGCTGCCCTCCAAGGACTTGTGTCTTTCTGACTCACTCTCCTTTTGCCTCAGGTCCATGAGGAGGGGGATGACTCTAGCTTTGTCAATCTTTCTCGACTGGGCCCATCCCTGAGGGATAAAGACCTGGAAATGGAGGAGCTGATACTGCAGGATGAGACACTACTAGGGACCATGCAGAGCTACATGGATGCCTCCCTCATCTCCCTCATTGAGGATTTTGGGAGTCTTGGAGAGGTGAGCTGGGACAAGGCTCGCAGTTCTTCAGACAGGGAGGGTCTTTGCATGGGGTGTTCTGTCTCAGTTCTTTGGAGTTGTTTAGAGATGGCTTTGTTCTCCCAGTTCCTTGGCCTATTGGTTGCCCAGCCTGAGTCCTTGAAAGATGTTTTTTTGTGTATGGGTAGAGTTAGACTGTAGAATGTCCAATTGGCCCATGATGGGGTGACTTTAGTCTGGGCTGTGCTCAAGCTTATCTCTTCTCAGGGTCTTTGGCCTACATGTTCAAGAGGCTCTGGTCTGTCCTTTTGAGCCTAATACTGGTGTAGCCCAGCTAAGACTCATTCTAACAAGTTAGTTAGCACTAGCGGGTGGATGGGTAGTAAAAGATGGAAATCCATGGTACCTGGCACTCAGATTCTTCTTGCTGGGAGACTAATTCTCTTAGTGTCTAGTTCTTTTTATGGCTTAGTAAGTTATTAGGGATCTTGAGGGTCCTCTTGTCTTTCTGGAGCAGAGCAGGCTATCTCTGGAGGATCAGAATGAAATGTCGCTGCTCACAGCTCTGACAGAGATCTTGGACAACGCAGATTCTGAGAACCTGTCCCCATTTGACAGCATTCCTGATTCAGAGCTGCTTGTGTCTCCTCGGGAGAGCTCCTCTGTGAGTATGGGGATGGGGGGTGGGATGTGGCTAGTGTAGAGGTCACAGCCACATCTGTGAGCCTGTTCAAAGAACCACACAAACTGATTGAGGGTCTCTCTTCTTAGCTTCACAAGCTACTCACACTCTCTCGGACACCCCCAGAACGTGACCTCATCACCCCAATTGACCCTTTGGGACCTAGCACAGGCAGTAGTAGGGTGAGTGCGATAAGCCATACCTGGGAACCCTTATGAACTCACAATTTGGGGAGGACATTGGGGTAGTCTGGAAAGCATGTCTTGAGGAACACCCTCTGAATCTGCTCTTGTCTCCTACAGGCTGAGATGTCCCTTTCAGATTCTCCTTGGGACATCCCTCCACCTTTCTTGGAAACTTCTTCCCCTAAGCTGCCTAGCTGGAGACCCTCAAGGTCAAGACCTCGATGGGGTCAGTCCCCTTCCCCCCATCAGCGCAGTGATGGAGAAGAGGAGGAGGAGGTCGCCAGCTTCAGCGGTCAGATGCTTGCTGGAGAACTGGACAGCTCTGTCAACAGCTTGGACTTCCCCATGCACCTGGCATGCCCAGAGGAAGAAGACCACCCGACAGCAGCAAAGGTGGCAGTGTCGGCACCTGGTGATGAGAGCATCTCCTCCTTGAGTGAGCTGGTCCGCGCCATGCATCCATACTGCTTGCCCAACCTCACCCACTTGGCGTCACTTGAGGATGAGCTTCAGGAACAGGCTGATGATTTGACCCTGCCCGAGGATTGTGTGGTGCTGGAAATAGTAGGCCAGGCGGCCACAGCTGGTGATGACCTGGAGATCCCCGTTGTGGTGCGGCAGATTCCTTCTGGGTCCCAGTCTGTGCTCTTGGATGAGTCTGCAGAAACCAGTAGTGCCCTGCAGCTACTCATGCCCACCATGGAGGCCGAAACAGAAGCTGTTGTGCCTAAGGTTGCCCCTTGCCCTGATCAAGAAGTATCATTGAACTCTGCCTGCTTGTTGGAGCCCAGGGAAATCATGGAGCCATTGGCACCCAGGGATCCTCAGAGCCCACCTTCCAGTGTGATTCCGGGACCTCAGAGAGTTCCTAGGAAGGGCAGGAAGAAGAAGAGCAAGAAACAGCCAGCAGTCTGTTTGGAGGGCTATACCAGGAGGCTGAGGTCATCCTCCCGAGGACAGTCTGCTGTGGCTGCAGAGGCGAACTCTCAGGCAGGCACCTTACAGAAACAGCCTCAGGAAGGAATTCAGAGAGAGGCTGAGGCTCCTCAGAGCAGGGGGAAGCCACGGGCGTGGGCTAGGGCATGGGCAGCTGCCTTGGAGAAGTCTGAGTCTGAGAACTTAGAGAGAAATGCAGGACAGGGTAGTCCTGCTGAAGAATGTGCTCTAGACCTCTACCCTGAGCTAGCTGATACCAGCCAAGCCAACCCCATTCTCTTACTAAATGACTCTGCTCAAGCTGACCCCATGCCAGTTGACTCTGTTGAAGCTGATGCCACTGCATTTGGCCATGCTGTAGCTGATTGTATACCTGTTGGCCAGGCTTCAGCTAGTACAGAGCTGGCTGGTCCTCTCCCTGTAGGCCCAGTGCTGACTGGCCCTGTTCTGGCTGACAGGACAGGAATTGAACCTATGGTGGCTGTTCCCACTTCAGATAACTTGTCTCCAGCTGATGCTATCCCAGCTAACACAGTGGCAGTTGACCCTATTCCAAATGACCTGGCTCCAGTAGACCCTGTGCTAGTTAAGTGCAGACCAACCGACCCTAGACGGGCTGCAGTCGCGGCAGCTCAGGGTCGTCTTTCTCTAGAGTCCTCAGACCATCCAAGGGGCATCACCCCTGAAGTCAAGAGTGTTGTAGGTCCTCCGAAGGTGGAAGGTAGCGCCAATGCTACAAGCCAAGAAGCCCGACCTCGGCCTCTCAGCCTGTCTGAGTACCGGCAGCGAAGGCAGCAGCGGCAAACAGAGGCAGAAGGCAGGAATTCTCAGCCCCCAGTTGGCAAGTGGCCTAGTCTCCCAGAGACCCCCACAAGACTGGCAGATATCCCTTGTCTTGTTCCACCAGCCCCAGCCAAGAAGGCAGCTCCACAGCGGAGCTCCGTAGCTATACCAGAGACTTGTTCGGTGTCTGTGGGTGGCAGCTCTGCTTCCCTTAGTCCTGAGCCATCTGCAAGCAAACCTATGGTTTCAACTCACTCTGAACAGGTGCCATCTCATGAGATGCCACTTCCAGTTAGACCGCCCCCTCCTGCCTTGCAGTCCATGTCTTCTGCTGGGCCCATCCCTTCCACAGTGCCCACTCCTTTGCCGTTCCCTCCAGGCATACCTCCTCTGCTTTCTCTTCCTTCAAGTGGCCATGGAGTCCCCAGTCTGCCCCCACCTTCCTTGCAACCACCTGGACTTAGAGTGTCAATGAGACAAATACCACCTGACCCCTATACTCACTATACTCCTGTGCCACCCTGGCCTTGTTATCCCTCAGTGTCCCCTTCTGGATATCCTTGTCTTCCCCCACAACCAACGGTGCCCATGGTGTCTGGTACTCCTGGTACCTATGCTGTACCCCCAACTTGCAATGTGCCTTGGGTACCCCCTCCTGCACCGGTTTCACCTTACAGCTCCAGCTGTGCCTATGGGCCCATGGGGTGGGGCCCAGGGCTGCAACAGCCTCCGTTCTGGTCTACTGTTTCTCCACCTCCTTTGTCTTCAGCCTCTACTGGAAGAGCTGTTCCTCCATCCAATGTGGAACCCAGTAGTAATCCAGCTGGTCCTCCTGAAGACCTTCTTCCTGTGCCAGTGACTCCTTCCCCAAGTTCTGGGTCAGCCAGCCCCATAGCTCCACCTCCTCCTCCACCTCCACCAATAGAGCCTGCAAAGCTGGAAGTTCAGCCAGTCCCGATAGAGCCTGCAAAGCTGGAGGTTCAGCCAGTCCCGATAAAGCCTGTAAAGCTGGAGGTTCAGCCAGTCCCGATAGAGCCTGCAAAGCTGGAGGTTCAGCCAGTGCCTGTGTCTCCCCAACCAAAACACAAAGTGTCTGCCCTGGTACAAAGTCCCCAGATCAAGGCTCCACCGTGCCTGTCTGCTGAGTGTGTAGCTGTTGGGGAGTCTGTGTCAGAGAAGCTAAACCCTGAGGCGCAGGAGAACAGAACAAGGGAGAAGCCCCTTTCTGCAGCTGTCAAGGCTGTTCCCTTGCCAAGGCAGAACACTGTCCCAAAGCTGCCTGCTGTCCATCCAGCACGTCTAAGGAAGCTGTCCTTCCTGCCCACTCCACGTTCTCAGGGTCCTGAGGATGTGGTACAGGCATTCATCAGTGAGATTGGTGAGTGATGAGGGTGGCTAGGAAGACAACTCCTATGAGGCTGTCCTTGTTGGGTCTCTTTGTGGAGTTGTCTGAGATGTGGAGCTCTGGTTGCATTTGAGTCCTTGCTACGTGCTGCTCTGTGGTTCACTCATATGGACAGGGAGGCACGTAAAGGGAGACCTGTGAACTTAGTTAACGAGGACTAGATTTCAATCCTCTTGTATTCCTTTACAGGAATCGAAGCATCAGACCTGTCCAGTCTGTTGGAGCAGTTTGAGAAATCAGAAGGTAAGGGAAACTCGTTTTTTTTTTTTGTTCCAACTTTTATTTTGTTTATACTTCCTTTGAGTTTATAACCTTGTAGTAGCTTGAACTGGGTTAGAGGGTAGAGGGCAATCTCAACCACCAGAAGAACCTCTTAATTGGTTTAGGGAGGCAACATTTCCCCTGGGAGGTAATCTAAGCCAGGGACGTGGTGGTATAGCATAAGTGATTAAAAAAGGATATCAAGAGAGTGCAGGGAGATTGGGCTTGGGTGGGGATTTTTCTAGAGGTAAGCAACTTTTCTGTTGAGCTTCAAGAGATGGAATCTCATGTAATGTATGTGGTATATAAGAAGAGGTATAGGCTGGATCCTCAAAGGGGCCTTTGGAAGTCGATGAAGAGTTTGACTTAAGACAAGGCTGGCTGCTGTAGAGGTTACTGTAATCTCTTCTGGAGGCATTTATGCTATAATTGTGGCAAAAGTTCTGCATAGATGACTTGAGCTGGTAATAGATACTGTAGACTATAAAAGCAAAGCGACCGGTACACTCCGTGTTGGGGATGCAGTTTTCTGGGAGAATCCATGCTTAGTCTGTGCATGGTCTTGGATTCATTTGTTAGACAAGTCTGTTATCAACTATGGTGTATGCCTTTGATCCCAGCACTGGGAAGCAGATCTCTGATATCAAGGCCAGCCTGGTTTATATGGTGAGTTTCAGGCCTGCTGGGCTATGTAGAGAGACTGTTTCAGTTTATGGCTAGGACATTAGTTAGGCAGATCATGTTTGGGCTTTGACTCAGTCAGTGGGGAGTGGTTCTTTCTGAGCAGAAAAATGTCATTAGCTAGCACTGGAGGACCTGGATCTGAGTTCTGTGGGGGGTGCGTAGGCAAAGCTGGTGTCCTGGGCATCAGAAAACACTTCTTTGCCACCTCAGTTTGGAACATCTGGTTGGGCTTTTAACTAATATGATTTCTTTACAGCCAAAAAGGAGTGTCCTCTCCCGGCTCCTGCTGACAGCTTGGCTGTAGGAAACTCAGGGTAAGTATGGAGGTGTGAGCGAGTTACCCTACAGCTGTTGGTCAGCAGCCAGCCAGCACTCCAGGACTTCCAACTGGGGACACCTTTGTGGCAGGGATGGCCCATCGACTTTAGTGTCTTCCCCCATTTCTGTCCCCTGCTCTGTTCTGCCAAGACACTGTCATGGGTGATGAGGTGGGGGAGGGTATGTATGTACTATTAGGAATTCCAAATGCCTTGGAGGTGCCTCTTATAATTTGGCAAATTTGTCTTCTGGGTTACTTCCCTTCTGTTGTCAGACTTGAAGCTTATTCATTGCTGGTGATGGGGTCACTTAAAGTAGGGGGGAAATATCTGGGGCTTCCCCTAACTCCGTGAAGGACACGGGTGCCTGAACCTCTTCATTTCCCAGCATTCTAACAATGAGAGGCCTCTTTTTTCCCATTCCTGATCTGCTAAGCATGTTCTTCATCCACTGATATCACTTAGAGTTGGTTGAGCTTGGTAGACGAGGTTACTGATTGAAGGAGGTGGGAGGACTTGGGGTCATTTCACAGAAGGCCCTAGCCAGCCTGCCTCCTGAAAGTTGGCAGAATTGAATAGGCCCAATCATCTCCAGCTTAGTCACTGTGGCCCTGCTGTGCTAGAGGACAACTAACTATGGGGCAGTTTGAACATCCTGTTTTTGTCTACGTACACCTTCATTGCTTTGTGAGGAAAGCAGTTACACGAGATATTGAGGCAATGAACCAGGCTCTCCCTTTTCCCCCCTTGCCAGCAGCATTGACACTCCCCAGGAGAAGAGACCCCTAGACCGGTTACAAGCCCCAGAACTGGCCAACGTGGCAGGTGGGTTCAGGTTGAAGTCTGGCTCTTGGTCTGTGCAGCTCGTGTACAGTGCCTGCTGCTGTACATCAGTGTGCGTAGACATTGGGCACAGACATCTGATCTCCGTTGTTGTGTTCCTGGTCAAGGGGGCAGATGTGTTAACAAATGAGCGTGTTGGTTATCAAAGGTGATGCTGTGCAATAGGCTATGAGGGGCAGTGGGGGAGGGGTGTGTGGAATGTGATCACTAGCTGAGCTTGAGAATGTCATTGCTGTCAGTCAGATGGTAGCTTTTAGGAAAATGGAGCAGCCTGACTAACTACAGAAGCAACTAGCTTGTTGTTTGCAGCTCTGTGAGTGGTTTGGTTTGACCTGGAGAGTAGGGGCTGAATGGGGTAGTGGACAGAGCAAAAGCAAGAGTTAGGGCTCGAGTGATTAAACAGGTCCGATTATGGAACTTGAATGCCATATTAAGCTGCCTGGAATTCATCCTGTATATGTATTGAAGAAAACAATTGTAAAAGCATTCTCAGACTGGTTTTTGGATGGTTTGTGTAGCAAAAGTCTAGATAACAGCTATGGAGCTGGAAGGGAAGTAGGCAAGTTTATGGCATGAATGTAGGCAAGATGCAACCTAGACATTAGGTAATGCTAGTGGAGGGCTGGATTTAAGTATGAAAATGATAATGTAAATGAGATAGAACCTGGTTACGGGTAGTTTTGGGTAGTTGAGTGGCTGATCTCTTGTAGTTAGAGCAGTGAGAGAAGTTGGGGTGTTGTTGATGCTTAGCGTACTCTGAGAAGTGGGGTCTCAAGCCTAGATACTCAGAGTATAGAACTGGATCTCATCCTGCTATCTCCATCCTCCCTCCCTCCCCCCACAGGGCTCACCCCTCCAGCTACCCCTCCCCACCAGTTATGGAAGCCCCTGGCTGCTGTCTCACTGTTGGCCAAAGCCAAATCTCCTAAATCTACCGCCCAGGAGGGAATCCTGAAGCCTGAAGGAGTTACAGAGGCCAAACATCCAGCTGCAGCCTGCTTCCAAGATGGGGTCCATGGCCCTAGTCCTGTCCATGTGGGCTCTGGGGACCATGACTATTGTGTCCGAAGCAGGACACCCCCAAAAAAGGTGCCTGCCCTAGCCATTCCAGAGGTGGGCTCCCGATGGAATGTCAAGCGCCATCAGGACATCACCATCAAACCTGTCTTGTCATTGGGCCCAACTGCTCCCCTACTTCCATGCATAACTTCCCAGGAGCCACTTGATCACAGGACTAGCAATGAGCAGGCAGAGCCTTCAGCGCCTTGTCTTGCCCCATCCACCTTGCTGTCTCCTGAGGCCTCACCCTGCCGGAATGACATGAACACTAGGACTCCCTCTGAGCCCCCAGGCAAACAGCAGTCAATGCGCTGTTACCGAAAAGCCTGCAGATCAGTCAGCCCCCCAGGTCGGGGCTGGCAGGGCCGCCGTGGCCGCAGCAGCCGGTCTGTCAGCTCTGGGTCCCACCGGACCAGCGAAGCATCCTCATCTTCATCAGTGTCTTCCTCATCCAGATCCCGGTCCAGGTCCCTCTCCCCCCCCAACAAGAGGTGGCGAAGGTGAGCTTTGTTGGCCTGTAAGATTCTTTCCATTTGGGAAGTTCATGAACTCTCTTGTAGTTTACATTGAAAAGGCTGTGGGTTAACTCCTGTACTTTCAGTCGTTAAGGCTGAAGGATTTTCTTTGGCTCTTGTCTTCCTTTTTGTAGACTGTTGGAGGCAGACTGTGGGATTATCCTGTGTTGGAGTCTGGGATATTCCTGAAGTTTTCTGCTTCCTTGAGATATGCCTTGGGTAGACTGTTAGAGTTTGATCAATACTACTTAATATCATTATTACCGGTGCTCAGATATAGTATTTCCTTGGTGTTAATGCAGGATAGTGGGTTACCCTTAAGTGCTGATGAGATGGTTCATTAGGTACAGATGCATGCTTGGACCACATGGTGAAGTAAGAGCAGCAATTCTTGGAAGTTGTCCTGTGGCCTCTGCATGCGTGCTATGGCACAACACACAAACACACACACACAAACACAAACAATAAATGTAAAAAGGAAAAGAATTCTGTGGGTGGCGCTGCGGTTGCAACTCAGTAGAGTGCCTGCCTAGCATGTGTGAAGCCCTGGATTTGATTCCCAGCATCATGTCAACCACATGCGTGTTACATGCTGTAATCCTAGTGCTGAGGAGATGGTGGCAGAAGAATCACAAATAATAGAGTTGTGTCAAGTATGTGGAAGGAAGGCCCTAGGTATAATTCTCAGTACCACAATTAAGTATGCATGCTGGGAACAGTAGCACAGTCCTAGTGTTGGAAAGGCAGATGTAGGGAAACCGCAAGTTCATTGCTAGCTTGGGCAGCCTAGTGAGACCTCCTGCTCAAGGAAAAGGGAAATCAGCATGTCATATAAAGCTGTAACAACACATAATGTATATTAAGTTTTATGAAGAGTTTCCCATCCGGTGTCTGCGAAGAAACTTGAAGCGCTTCTGCTCTCCTTTCCCCGGGGAGGCAAGGCTGAGCCTGGTCCAGGTGGTGGGTCTTACCTACACCTTTCCCATCATTCCTGTCCTTTATTCCAGGTCCAGCTGTAGTTCCTCTGGACCTTCCAGAAGGTGTTCGTCCTCTTCGTCGTCGTCGTCGTCATCTTCCTCCTCCTCCTCATCCAGTTCCAGAAGCCGTTCTCCCTCTGTGTCCCCTCGGAGGAGAAGTGACCGGAGGCGGCGGTGAGCATGGGCATGA
Source organism: Cricetiscus sungorus (assembly GCA_030556225.1). NCBI lineage: Eukaryota > Metazoa > Chordata > Mammalia > Rodentia > Cricetidae > Cricetiscus > Cricetiscus sungorus. The sequence continues at coordinate 141,973,114 of JANBXA010000007.1, forward strand.
GCATGTGTTGGGGGACAGTGCACGTAGGATGCACGTTTCTGAGAGTTCTGAGTCTTGCATTGTGTCTGGAGGCTGATGGGACTTCTCTTGCCAGGTACAGCTCTTACCGTTCCAATGACCATTACCAAAGGCAGAGGGTGCTGCAGAAGGAGCGTGCAATAGTGAGTAGAGACTTGGGTCGTGGAGGAGGGGCTCACCCTGTGCCTAGAGCTCAGTCATCCACAGCTGCAGCTCTGGCTCACAGAATGTCTGTCCTTTATAGGAAGAGAGAAGGGTGGTCTTCATTGGGAAAATACCTGGCCGCATGACTCGGTCAGAGCTGAAGCAGAGGTTCTCTGTTTTTGGAGAGATTGAGGAATGTACCATTCATTTTCGTGTCCAGGGGTAAGCTTGGGTCATAAAGTTAGGGTGTTCTTTCTGTTACAGTCATATACCTTGATACTTGTCTGTCTTTCTTGTGTCTTTTGTGTTGTGCTATTTGGGGTCACCTTCATTTTTTTATCAGAGGGTTGACCATTGGGGAAATGATAAGAAGCACCTGTATACCCTGGGGTGTCGAGTCTTCATAACCTGTGTGCAAATGGCTCACCTTCCCCACTAGTGACAACTATGGTTTCGTCACTTACCGATATGCTGAGGAGGCATTTGCAGCCATTGAGAGTGGCCATAAGCTGCGGCAGGCAGATGAACAGCCCTTTGATCTCTGTTTTGGGGGCCGCAGGCAGTTCTGCAAGAGGAGTTACTCTGATCTTGGTGAGTGTGTAAGGAGGGCTTGAGGCCTTGACGTGTGTCATCCCCTTCCCAGAAGGGTAAAGCCGGATGACGTGCCATCTGACATACAAAGAGCCTACAGGGTGGGGTCAGAGGGGTGGCTCTCCCACGCCTTCACAAGCAAGGCAGTTTGACTGTCCGCCGCTTGGATGGACCATGGCTGCATATGAGAGAAAGCCTTGTGCTTGTCACATGTGGTATGGCTCCATAATGTTTGTTCTCTCTGCTCTGTAGACTCCAATCGGGAAGACTTTGATCCTGCCCCTGTGAAGAGCAAATTTGATTCTCTTGACTTTGATACGTTGTTGAAACAGGCCCAGAAGAACCTGAGGAGGTAACCCTGGGCACTCCTCCCCTACTCGTTTTCTCTGGAGGTGCCCAACCTCCTTCACCCCCCTCCCCCACTCTAGGGGGAGAGCTGCTAGTGTGGAAACGACTGTTTTATAAAGAAATTGGAAAAAGTTAAATAAAAAATGTGTTAAACCGGGATTTTTAAGTATTATTTGTTGTTGTTTTTTAATAACCGGTATTGAGCAAGTTAACCTGCATTTGTGTGTAAGGTGGGTCTGAGGGAACGTCTGATAAACATGAACATGAACAATAGAGAGCCTCCAGCTGGTCTTCCTTCCGTGTGCTAGCCAGGTGTATTCAGGGTGTTTCTGAACGCATTCGGGGCCATGCTTAACTTCACTGAGATCCTAGGACCCTTCTGTTAGTGTAAAATCACATTGGATTTAACTTCTGCTTCTCAGATCTGTCACATACTAATAAGTCAAAGGGGAGGAACACTTCAAAGACGTAGTCTATTTTGGCAGTTTGCACCCTACCCTCTAGAGCCCTGCAGCTGAAGAGGTCCTAAGTGCTGGGATTACAGGCATGTCTTTTTACATCTGCTTTATTGAAATGGTGCTGGGACTTGAACCCAGAACTTTGTGTATGTTAGGCAAGCATTCTACCAACTGGACTTTATCCTCAGCCCTATTTTGTGTGTGGGTGTATGCATGTATGGGGGCAATGAGAAAACTTGTGCCATCTTTAGGAATGCTAACCACCTCATTGCCCTGAAGCTCACCACTTAGGCTATTCTGGCTTTGTAGAGAGTCTTTGTCTGTCCCACCAGCCAGCTCCTAAATGACAACACGAAGAATTATTAATATGAAAGTTGAGTCTATAGCTTAGGCTTGTTTCTAGGTAGCTCTTATAACTTAAATTAACCATCTGTTTTATTGTTGTGTTTAACATGGCTCAGTTACCTTTTCTTTGTATTGCCCATGCTGCTTGCTTCTTGGCAGTATCATCTCTGTCCTGAAAATCCTGCCTAGCTATTGTCCATTCAGCTTTTTTTTTTAAAAAATAATTTTTTTTATTATGTACAGTGTTTTGTCTGTATATATGCCTGCAGGCCAGAAGAGGGCACCAGATCTACAGATGTCTGTGAGCCACTTTGTGGGTGCTGGGAATTGAACTCAGGACCTCTGGAAGAGCAGCCAGTGCTCTTAACCACTGAGCCATGTCTATAGTCCCCATTCAGCTTTTTAATAAGCTAATCAGAGTGACACTTCTTCACAGTGCTTATTTTTGCTGAGATGAGTGTCACCAAACCCATTTTAAGATTTTGTTTGGCTGGCTGGTGGTAGAAGACAACTTTGATCAGGAGACGAAGGCAGGCAGTCTCTGGTCTAGAGAGTTTCAGGACAGCTAGAGAAACCTTGTCTCTTGACAATCCCCCCCCCCTGCAAAAAAATAAAGGTTTTGTTTTGAGGTGTCTTATCCTGTGTTTTGAGTGTGCACATGTCCCGGTTGGTACTGCAAAGGCCAGAAGAGGGTGTGGGATCCCCTAGAACTGGACTCCCAGGTGGTTGTGAGCTTCCTGATCAAAATTCAGCCTCTGGAAGAGGAGTGAATCCTAACAATTGAGCAACCTCCTCAGTGCCCTCACCTTATTTATTTTTGTTTTTCAAGACAGGGTTTCTTTATTGCTTTGGAGCCTACCCTGGGATTAGTTCTGTAGACCGGGCTGGCCTTGAACTCAAAAGTCTGCCTGCCTCTGCCTCCCAAGTGCTGGAACTAGAGGTGGATGCCACCAACTCTGCTCCTCACCTTATTTGTGAGACAAGATTTCTTATTGAATTGAATGTAGTGTAGCCAGTTAGCTCCAGGGTCATCTGTATACCAGCCCTGGGGCAGCTTTCATACCAGGAGCTGAACTCAGGCTTGCACAGTTCACTTACACACTGAGCCATCTATCTAGCCCCTTTCTAAGTTTTGTAGAGTTGAAACCCTCAGTCCCGCTGTCTACTCTCTTGTGGGGCTATTACAGGTGAGAGCTACTTGTCCTGTGCTTAGAGATCTTTTTGGAAAATAGATGCTGACTTGGAATGGAGATTCAGTATTTGAAATTTGGGGAAAAGTGGTCTATATGCAGAGATCCTGCCTTGTCTCCCCAGCCCTGAGTGTTAGAGGCATTTGCCACATATGAGAAACTCGTGTTGAAAATAAAGGTTTTCTAAACTGGGGATTGTGATGGTTAAGTTTCACAGTGCTTGCCATCTGCTTGAAAGATTCTGTTTGGAACTCCTTCTGTAGACCAGGCTGGCCTTGAACTCACAGAGATCCACCTGCCTCTGTCTCCCGAGTGCTGGGATCAAAGGTGGGTGTGACCCTGCCTGGCAGAATTTTTTTAATGCACATAAATGGATAGAACCATATCTGGAAAAGAGGGAGTTCTCAGGAGAAAGGCACAGCTGTTTTGAGGGAAGTAAAAGAATTGTGTCCACAGGAAATGGCTCTTTACTGCTTCCTGAGGGATAACTAGACTAATGTAACGTAAAAGCTTGCTGATACTAGAGTTATGACAATTCCGTATGACTCTGGCTTAGGGAGATTGTTATTTATTTATTTATTTATTTTTTTTTAGCACTAATTGTATTGTGTATTGCTGTTTGATTCAAGTTTCAACATGATCCCTTTCTCTTACAAGAGAATTCCATCCCTTGGAATTGTGTGGGGGAAGTATAAATGTCTTGAAACCTAAGTATGATTGAGAGACACTTTGGGGTATCAACACCACTGCCACCACAATAAGCAATTTTTCAGGACCCTCTTATGTGAGCCCGGACAGGGTGGTATCACAGGGAGTGAAGGTGAAGAGCAGGAGAGAAGCCATGCCAGTGGGAACGTGAACAGTAGGTGACACTTCTAGAAAGGTGAAAGCCGGGAGTACTGCAGTGCACTCATTATTGTGGGGTATGACTCTCAGCCGCGGATGGGAAAACTACTGTTAAAAAAAAATCCCAACGTAGGAAAGGCGCGGGAAGTCGCAAGTTTTCCCGCCACAGACAGGCGCGTGACCTGTGACGCCGACGCCCCGCCTTTGTGATGGGCGGCCCGCGGGCTCCGCCCTTAGCGGGATGGCGAAGCACGTGAGACCGGAAAGAGCTTATGGACGTCGCCCGCGACCTGCCTCCGCGGCGAAGCCCCTCGCTTCCGCTGCGCGCCGCGCGACGTGATGACGACATCGGGCCCGCCCCCTGGCCTGGTGTGCTTCGGAGTTCGTGAGTCGTGCAGCGTGCGCGACGGTAGTGACGCGTTTTACCGGGAGCATGGCGGATACCGGCTTGCGCCGCGTGGTTCCAAGCGACCTTTATCCCCTCGTGCTCCGCTTTCTGCGTGATAACCAACTCTCGGAGGTGGCCAATAAATTTGCAAAAGCGACAGGCGCTGTGAGTCCTGGGTTTGGTTCGCGGACCGGGGTGGGACGACTCTCCAAGAGTCTAGGCCTTGACATGCTTAGGAGTCCAGGAGGAAGGGTCTGGGCTCTGTCAGCCCAGTGTCCGCGAAGCCTTCTGGCCACCTATGACAGCTTGAGGCCGCACATCTCCTCCCACCGTGTCTGACCGGTGCGTCTTACTGCTGTTACTTGATGAGTTTTGCAGCGGCGGCAGGCGTGAGTCCCGCGTGGCTCGGGTCATGTGGCTGACAACATAGGATGAGAAGCAAGCGCCAGGTCCCACAGATAGCTTTGGATTGGCGGTGCCTGGGTCTTCTGGTGTACTCTTTTGCTGGTCGCAATTTAGCTTGAGACTCTGAAGATAAATTATTCAGTAATGAAGGCTAGGATTTTATCTATTTTTACAAAAGAAAAAATGAATGAGTGTGGAGAAAGGCTGCTTTCAGTATACTGTAGGAGGAGTGAGCATCCTGCCCTGCCAATTTTCACTGAGCCTGACGCTCTAGGTAGTGAAATAAAACAAACCGGCTTTGGCCAGGCTCCGAGACTTTCTACGTGTATGACCCCGGCAGCGGTCTTTTGAGACAAGATGGCTTGTTCACCTTCCTAATGCTGAGAAACAGGCATGTAGTAATGTTCCTGAGCATAGCAGGATGTCATTTGATTTACATAATTTTTAGGTTTTCTCTGTGTAACTTGCCTGTTCTGGAACTCTAGACCAGGCTGTTCTCAAACACACACCATCTGCTTCTGCCTCCCGAGTTCTGGGATCACAGGTGTGCACCACCATGACCTAGCCTAATTTACAGATTTTGGGTGCATGAAATAGACAAAAAGAAGATACATAATAATTCCATTTTTTTGGGGGGGGGTCTCTTTCTGGAAGAAGCTAGTTGCTGGGCCATGAGGACTTGGTTTTACAGATGGGTTATACAGCTTGGTTGGGCCTTGAACTCACAGATCCTCCCCACCTACCTCTGTGCTCTAGGTTCTGGGACTACAATTTGCTGACATATTATATTTGATGAAAGAGTAACATTGAATCTGACCTAGAGAATCATAGCATTTCTTTAACTCAGCCTCTTTTCTTGCAGACACAGCAGGATGCCAATGCCTCTTCTCTCCTGGACATCTATAGCTTCTGGCTCAAGTAAGCTTTCCTTGTTACACTTGGTCTATTTTCTCCCCCTAGGTGGGCTGGGCTGTGTTCCTTGGTTTGAGAAGGTCCCCATCCCTCAGAAGTCAGCCTAATCTGCATCAGCAGGTCTACCAAAGCCCCCAAGAGGAAGTTGCAGTCAAATGGACCAGTGACCAAGAAGGCCAAGAAGGAGACGTCCTCCAGTGACAGCAGCGAGGATAGCAGTGAGGAAGAAGAAGAAGCCCAAGGACTTCCAGCAAAGAAGGCTGGTAAGGCATGCAGGGCTTGGGGCGGGCTTGAGGAAGAGCATCTGACAGCTTGGTGATTCTCATGGGTCCCCGTCCTTCTATTCAGCTGTACCGGCCAAGCGAGCCAGTGTGCCTCAGCATGCTGGGAAAGCCGCAGCCAAAGCTTCAGAGAGCAGCAGTAGTGAAGAGTCTAGTGAGGAGGAGGAGGAGGAAGCGGACAGCAAACAGAAGCGGCCCGTCCAGGTGTGCAGCTTCAGTGGTAAAGAGGGGCTGCCAGAGGATTGGGAAATGAACCCTAACCTGGGCATCTAGCTTGTGGTTGGGGTGATGGAAACCGTTCAGTATGGAATAAATTCTGGGGATTTTTGAAGGTGATAAAGCTGAGGTCCAGAATAATGGGATCCAAATGTAGACAGAAATCACATCTACTCAGAGCCGTGTGTTCTTCAGGGGTACCTGTAGGGCCCTGAAAATACAGGTGTTGTGTTGGGAGCTCTTGACAAGACTGTCAGAAACAGGCCAGTTTTATCAGTCGGTTGAACATTTTTGTCCACTGCTTAGCTCTTCGTGTATTGTGTCTGACTTTTTCTTGCCCTTTTAGTAGACATCTTGGGTGCCCTTTGAATGCCCAGGTGCTCTTGCTGATTGCCCTCATGTATGATTTGTTTTGTGGGTTTTTGTTTGAGATGGGGGTCTAAGTAGCTCTATTTGTCCTGGAACTTTCTGTGTTATCAGGCTGGCCTTGAACTCAGAGACCCACCTGTCTTTGCCGCACCTGCATGCTGAAATTAAAGCAATTTGCCACCATCTTTGTTTTGTTTTAGCAAAAGGCAGTTAAGCCCCAAGCCAAGGCAGTCAAAGCTCCTCCTAAGAAAGCCGAGAGCTCTGAATCCGAGTCTGACTCAAGCTCAGAGGATGAAGCTCCACAGACCCAGAAGCTAAAGACAGCTACGGCAGCCAAAACTCAGCCTAAAGCCTCAGCTAAACCAGGTACTTCTGTCTCGGTGGGGGGCAGGGCAGCCTGGGACCAGTGTAAAATGTATGGTTGCTGAATTACTGATGTTCATTACTTCTCTTTAGCCAGGCATGGCTGTCAGGGTCTATAATCTCACCTGCCCAGAAAAGTGAAGCAGTGGGATTGAAAGAATAAGACAAGCCTGGAGAGTTTACAGAGATCCTGTTCCAAAGTTTTAGGGGGAAATGTAAAGCTGGGGGTAGCAAGACTGGCAGAGCCTGCCTCCAATGTGTGAGGCCCTGGACATAGATATAGTCCAAATCAGGATTGCTCTATTCAAGTGAAGGCCAGTGTACTTCACTTACCAAGTTCTGGCCCATCTAAAGAGAGGAAGAAACCAGAAACATGATTTAATAATTTTTTATGGCTGGGGCCAGTATATAAGAAAAGTGGTGATTTTAGCAAGAGAAACTTGTTTTTGTCTTTTGAGACAGGAGTTCTCTGTGCAGTCCTGGCTGTCCTGAACTTACTCTGTAGCCCAGGCTGGCCTTGAGTTCAGGGAGATCTGCTTGCCTTTGCCTCCCAAGTTCTGGGCTTAAAGGTGTGCGCTACCACTGGGCAAGAAAAACTTGAAAAATTTCTTTCTGTTCAACAACCCACACAACCCTTGAACTGATTGGTCTTCAGTCACAGGGCTGAGCAGCAATTACACTCAAGGTCGTCCTGTCTAATGGCTAGAATTACAGACATGCTCATAATACCTAGAGGCAGAGATGTATCACTTAAAAAACCTTGTAGCCTGGTGTAATAGGGCACACCTTTAATCTCTGTACTTTGGGAGACAGAGGCAGGCAGATCTTTTAAAAACTTACAGGATAGTCACGGGGATTATACAAAGAAACCCTGTCTTGAAAAACTAAGAAAAGGGTGTGTGTGTGTGTATACTCATGCCCATATGTATGCAGTGACTCCAGAGGCCAAAGTAGGGCATCAGATCTAGAGGCAGAGTTAATGTAGATTGTTGACCTGCTTGATGTGGGTGTTAGAAGAGCAGTAAATTTTTAGCTACTGAGCCATTTTTCCAGCCTTTCATTTTTATTTTTGATTAAAAGAAAGTCTAAAAACCCAGACTGGCCTTGAACTCAATCCTGCTTCTGCTTCCAAGTGCTAAGACTGTGTGTGTGTGTGTGTGTGTGTGTGTGTGTGTGTGTGTGTGTGTGTGTGTGTGTGTGTGTGTGTTCTATGTCTATGATATGCATATTTGTTTGTTTGTTGGGTATGATACAGTTCAAGTGGCCTTAGAACTTGTGATCCTCCTGCCTCAGGCTTTCATGTCCTGGTATTATTAGGCATTCCTTAGCTCAGCATAGTGGTTGGTCAACTAGCCTCTGCCTGGAGTTAGGCCCTCAAACTCAGCAGAACCCCCAGGCTTTGTGTGAGATGAGTACTTCATTACCTCTGAGCAACACTCACAGCCTGTGTATTCTGTGCTGCTTTTACTCCACACAACAAATGAATAGTTGCTTCCTTATGAGAGTTGGCTTGTGATTTACAAGATCTATGAGTAGAGATTGAAGAAAAAGACTTGAGAAAGTGGTATATAAATGGTTTATTGTATGTGTGGGTGCATCTGTGTACATATCACAGCATTCACTTGGAGTTGAAGAGGAAGGACAACTTGGCAGGAGTTTGAAACTGATGGAGACTCTTTAAGTCCTGTGCTAACAGCATTTTTTTTGAAGTCTTCCTATTTGTCTCTTTTGTTTGTTTTTGTTTTTTGAGACAGGGTTTCCCTGTGTAGCCCTGGCTGTCCTGGAACTCTGTAGACCAGGCTGGCCTTGAACTCACAGAGATCCACCTGGTTCTGCCTCCCAAGTGTTGGGATTAAAGGTGTGTGGCGCCACCATCTGGCTCGCCAATTTGTCGTAATGTCACTTTGTTTCTCAGGTACACCAGCCAGAGCACAACCTAAAGTAGCCAATGGCAAAGCAGCCAGCAGCAGCAGCAGCAGCAGCGATGACTCTGAGGAGGAGAAGGCAACAGCACCCCTCAAGAAGGTTAGGGTTGTGACTATCCGGGACGAAGTGAAGGGACTAGAGGGTGTCTCTCCTCTGCTAGAGTGGTGGTTTTGTTTTTCTGAGTCAGGGTTTCTCTGTGTCAGGCTTGGCTGTCCTGGAACTAGCTATGTTGTCTCTTCCTCCTCAGTCCTAAACCACCACTACTGCCAGCCAGCCTAATAGAATTAATGTAAATTTTCTCTCAGATGCAGACTATACCCAAAAAGCAAGTTGTGGCCAAGGCACCCGTAAAAGTAGCTGCCACCCCTACCCAGAAGAGTTCTAGCAGTGAGGAGTCTTCTAGTGAAGAGGAAGAACAGAAGAAACCCATGAAGAAAAGACCAGGTGATTAGACAGGGGGCACGAAGCTGTATAACCCATCTGTAAAACCAAGTCCTCATGGCCCAGCTTCCAGAAAGAGACACCCCCCCCCCCCCCCAAAAAAAAAAGGCAGGAGGGAAGCCACAGTGCCTCATGTAACCTAGAATCAGAAGTGACATGGTTAGAAACGACTTAGTAATCTCAACCCGCATTCTGCATAAAAGGGATAAGCCCCTTTCTGGATAGAGGGAATAAGGAATTTAAGTACTTACTTAATTGTGTGGTGCTAGAGATTAAACCCAGGGCTTTACGTGTGCTAGGCAGGTTCTATACTCACAAGATACATCCTCACCTGGCGGTGGTGCATGCCTTTAATCCCAGCACTTGGGAGGAAGAGCCAGGTAGATCTATTTATCTTAGTTATTTGCTTGCTCCGAGACAGGGTCTTACTATAGAGACTAGGCTGGCCTGGAACTCATAAAAAATTTGTCTGCCTTGGGCTGGAGAGATGGCTCAGTGATTAAGAGCACTGACTACTCTCCCAGAGGACATGGGTTCAATTCCTAGCACCCATATGGCACTCAACTGTCTGTAGTTCAAACAAGCACACACAATATATACACGAAAACAATTTTTAAAAAGAAAGAAAAATCTCTGTTTCCCGAGTGCTGGGATTAAAGGTGTGCAGCACCCCAGATCTTTTTTATTTTTTTGCTTTTTTGAAATGTTTTTCTCTGTGTAGTCCAGAATAGCCTCAAATTCTCAGTGATTTTTCTCTCTTAGCCTTATGATGTTAGGATTACAGACATGAGCCATCATGCCTGGCAAATGCTTCTTTCAAAACTATTCTACCTTTAAAATAGGTCCCTACAGTTCAGTCCCACCGCCTTCTGTTCCTTTGCCAAAGAAGTCCTTGGGAACCCAGTCTCCAAAGAAAGCTGCTGTGCAGAAACAGCCTGCAGAAAGCAGCGAGGACAGCAGTGATGAGTCTGGTGAGTCATGGGGTGGAGTGAGGCTCTCCAAGGAACTGCTCTGTACCTCTGTTGCCTTTGACAGAAGCAAGAGAAAGCTAAGGGATGGTGTATGGTGTTACATTGTTTCTACTGCTCTTCGGGTTGGCTTGCAGTACTGGACCCACCCTAATGTCCCAAGTCCTCCCCAGATTCAAGTTCTGAGGAAGAAGAGAAGAAAGCGCCGGCTAGAGCGGCCCTCTCCAAGACACCCACCAAAGCAGCTCCTGCCAAAGCAGCGGCAGCAAAGAAGAAAGAGAGCTCTTCAGACAGTTCCGGTACTGCTGCCCAGGCCCTTGGGCCACTGGGATACTCATTGTTCTGGGTTGCTGTTATAAGGGTCCACCGAGTTTGATTCATTCTGTTCCCTCTTAATCTAGATTCTGACAGTTCTGAGGATGAAGCTCCTGCCAAGCCAGTCAGTACCCCCAAGAATCCTGTAAGCAAGGCAGCTGTCACTCCCAAGCCATCTGCAGCTAAGGCAGCTGTCACTCCCAAGCCATCTGCAGCTAAGGCAGCTGTCACTCCTAAGCAACCAGCAGGCAGTGGCCAGAAACCTCAGACCAGAAAGGCTGACAGCAGCTCCAGCGAGGAGGCCAGCAGCTCCAGCGAGGAGGAGACAGCAAAGAAACCGGTGACAGCCCTCAAGCCCAAGGTGACTGCTAAAGCAGCACCATCCCTGCCTGCCAAACAGGCTCCTGGGGCTGGAGACAGCAGCTCCGACTCAGACAGTTCCAGCAGTGAGGAAGAGGAGAAGACACCTAAGCCTCCAGCTAAGAAAAAGGCAAAGGGAGGCAGAGCCCCTTCCCAACCAGCCTCTGTGAAGAGAGCAGCAGCCGAGAGCAGCAGCTCCTCAGAAAGTTCCAGTGAAGAAGAGGAGCAGCCCAGGGGCAAAGGCAAGGGCGTTGCTAAACCACAGGCCAGCAAGGCCAATGGCCCTGCAGCTTCTCAGAATGGAAAAGCAGGCAAGGAGAGCGACGAGGAGGAGGAGGAGGAGGAGGAGGAGGAGACGACAAAGGCGGTTTCCAAGCCAGGTCTGTATCGTAGAGCGACCTCCTGGGTCTGTCCTCTGCTGGGATGCACTCAGGGAGGTAGAAGAAGGGACACTTGCCCTGAGTACCAGCTGAACATTTCCACCAGACTTGGCTTCTGAGTCTGCCTTTTTGTTTTGTCGGTTCAGGAAAGAAACAGAAGCAGAATGAGACCGCAGAGACGCCTCAGGCTAAGAAAGTGAAGCTCCAGACTCCTAACACATTTCCAAAAAGGAAGAAAGTACGTTGCTCCACAGTATTCTCAGAACCCAGCCCTCAAACCATAGAGAACACCCTGGGGTCACCCTGACATCTGGCCTGACACCTAGGCCTGTAAGAGAGCCGTTTAATCACCATCTCATTTTATCTTCTGCTTCATTCTCTAGGCAGAGAAAAGGGCCTCTTCCCCGTTCCGAAGGGTCAGGGAGGAGGAGATTGAGGTGGACTCACGAGTAGCAGACAATTCCTTTGATGCTAAGGTGAGGCTTTGACATTGTCTCATTGTCCTCTTGGGGCTGGGGTTGTTTGGTTTGTTTTTGTTTTTTTCTTTATAGTTTTTTGAGCCAGGGTTTCCCTGTGTTGCCCCTGGAACTAGCTCTTGTAGACCAGGTTGGCCTTGAACTCAGAGATCCACCAGCCTCTTCCGAGTACTGGTACTAAAGACGTGCGCCACCAACGGCCAGCTTAGTATTGTCGTCTGTATTAACTTCATTATTCCCCAGCGAGGTGCAGCTGGAGACTGGGGTGAACGAGCCAATCAGGTTCTGAAGTTCACGAAAGGCAAGTCCTTCCGCCATGAGAAAACGAAGAAGAAGCGTGGCAGCTACCGGGGAGGCTCCATCTCTGTCCAGGTCAATTCCGTCAAGTTTGACAGCGAGTGACCTGTGGGCGCATTAGCAAAGGAAGGGCGATGATGGAAGGCCGGCCAGTCACCTCCAGTGGACTCAGAAACTGTTGTCAGAGGGTCTTGCAGCCTGTCATTACAGTCTGCAGTCCGCTTATGTTCCTCTTTTGTACGGGTTTGTTTGTTGTCATTGCCTTCCTGTTCTGTGGGCCTTCATCCCGAGAAGTTTGTATATTTTATATTAAATAATTTCGTATAGATTTTTGTTGTGATTTCCGGAGATGAGTTTCACAGATTAAAGACCTAGCTATTGCCCAAGACGTAGCAGAATGTCACTTGGTAAGAGTTTTTCCCATTGGAGGATTCTTCTCATGTGAGTGTACACATCCACATTTCCCCACCTTCACTTAAAAACCTTGGTGGACTAACAGTTGTGGGATTTGTCTTGTAAGCGTGCTCTGTGTCCAACATGATCTACCAACCTTTGGGATAAAACTGCTGTTCTTGGAATATAACAGCCTATAAAATTGACAGGCGGTAGCTGTGCGATGTGGCACATGCCTTTTTAATCCCAGCACTTGGGCAGAAGCAGGAGGATCTCTGGGTTCGAGGATAGCAGGGGCTACACAGAAACCCTGTGTCGGGGGTAAAGTGACAGGCAGAAGTCTCTGTGGTGTGAATGTAATTGTCGAGTATTTTGTTTCTAGTAACTATTACTATTACATGTTTACAGTCCGTCTTAGTTTTAATTTCTAAGCAGGCTTTTCTGACATTGAAAGGCATTTTCAACAACTTGACCCTTACTGCTATGTATACTGAATTCATGTGTACACTAAATTCATGCTTGTATTTGGTTGGTTTTAATGTCACCAAGAACTGAATGACTTAATGCTTAATTACTTCTGTCTTGGTAACAGTGGTGACCCAAAGTTGGTGTGATTCGTTCCTGCATGGTTGAAAATCACCCGACAAGGAAATGATTAATTAAAATCCTCAGCCCTCAATGGGAAGTAGGTTACAGTGGGTGCACAGCAGGAAACCCGTGATGAGAAATAAAAGGAACTTTGCAGAGACAGGCTTGAGAACGGCAAGGTTGGAGGCTCTGAACGGGATCGTTTTGTCTTGAATGGTACTTGGGGGTGATTATGTCTTGTTAACTGGTGCTCTGGACTAATGGTTAGTACCTCATGGTTACTGATGGAGACTGGTCGCAGGCTGGGAGGCAAATGTAGGGGACAGTGTGCTTGGCTAGCACTCAGGGCACTTCAGTAAATAGGTAAACAAATAAATGAGCAGAGATCCCTGGACCAAGGAAGTAGATTATAAAGACACGGGATGTGCCCATTGACAGCGCTCAGCCAGAGTGAGTGAGCACCAGACTGGCCTGGTGAGAATAGACACCAGGTTCCACAGATGAAATACCTGATGACTTGTTAAAAGCTGGCTTTCTGTGGCAGTAACTCGAGGAAGAAAATGTGCGGTTTCTGCATGGTCAGAGCTCTACGTCTTACTAGAGAACAATAAACTGGATGGTTTATAAATGTGTTCAGAGTTTTATTTTTGTGAGTGTAAGGCCTCGTAGCTCTGTACACAGCAGAGCAAGTAGGGGCCAGGGTGAGGATGTTGTGACTTCACTATGGAGGGTCCTTGGGCAGTAGTTTGCCTACTGGTTCTTAGTCACACTTCTCATTCTCCGTGCCCCCCCCCATTTTAAAGGTGGTGTCTACCATGCTTAGCTCTTATGCACAGTTCATTTGGCAACTTACAAGATGGTCTGTAAACCAAGTCTAACCTATGCTACTTGTATTTGCATCATCTAGGGGCTAAATGATTTTTATATTAAATTGCCAGCACTTGGGAGTCAGAAGACAGGCTAGGATACAAAATGAGAACCAGGACAGTCATAAAAACAAAAAAACTTTAGCTTGGTGAGTCTTAGGTCAGCTTGGTCTGGAGAGTTCCAGGACAGGCCCCAAAGCTACAGAGAAATTCTGTTTGAAAAACCAACCAAACAAAAACTTTACATGTAGTAGTGTAGACCTTCAATCCCAGCAGAGGCAAACAGCCTAAGACTAGCCTGGTCTACATAGAAAGTTCCAGGCTAGACAATGCTGCATTGGTGAGACCAGTTCAGGAAAAGAAATTCTGTTTATTGGTGTCCCATCTCTTTAATTCCAACACTCGGTGGACAGAAGCAGGTAGAGCTCTTTGAGTTAGAGGCCAACATGGTCTACAGAGTGAACAGGACAGCCAGAGTTACACAGTGAAGACTTGAAAAAGTCTGGCCTGTGGTGAGGCACGCCTTTAATCCCGGGACTCAGGAGTTGGAGGCGAACCTGGTCTACAGAGCTAGTTCAGGACAGGCTCCAAAGCCACAGAGAAACTTGTTTTGAAAAACAAAAAAAAACTATTTAAAATTTTAAAGATGTAATCTTTTAGTTTATATGCATTAGTATTTTGCCTGCGTGTATTTCAGATCCACTGAAAGAGTAACAACGTGTAGTTTTGCGAGCTGCCATGTGGGTGCTGGGGATCGGACCCAGGTCCTCTGGAAGAGCAGTCAGTGCTCTGGACCATTGAGCCATCTCTCCAGCTCCTGTAAAACTTTTTTTAAAAATTACTTACTGGGAGCAGTTAAAAGCAGTTGTTTTGCAGAGGGCTGGGGTTCAATTCCCAGCACCTACATTACATAGTGGGTGGTTCATAATCGTAACTGAAGTTCCAGAGGATCCAAAACCTCTTCTGATCTTGGGCTCTAGGCATGAGCATGGCACACATACATACATGCAGTCAAACAGTCATAAAATACACAAACTTAAGTTTCTATTTATTTTGGTTTTTTAAGACAGGGTTTGTCTGTATGTTAGTCCTGGCTGGCCTGGAACTCACTGAGACCCTCGTCTCTACCCTTCAAGTGCCAGGATTAAAGGAGGTGTGCGCCACCACCACCCAGCACAAACTTAGTTTTAAAAAGCATTTGTGATGTATGTATGGGGACACCACCATTGTACACGTGTGGTCAGCAGTCATTTTTCTCCACCGTGTGAGTCCTGGTAATTGCACTCAAGTCCTCAGGCTCAGCGACAAAGTCTTAAGACTGGATCTAGCTGGGCGGTGCTGGCGCATGTCTTTAGTCCCAGCACTCGGGGAGGGGGAGGGGGCAGAGGCAGGTGGGTCTCTGTGAATTCCAGGCCAGCCTGGTCTACAGAGAGAGTTCTAGGACAGTTAAGGCTACACAGAGAGACCCTGTCAACAACAGCAAAAGGGCAGGATCTCAGGCCTCGAGCTGAGAATGACCAAGAACTTTTTCTGAGTGCTGGGATTAGTGTGCCACCCATCACATTTTACGTGGTGCTGGAGACCAAAGCTGAGGCCTCAAGAGTAGTAGGTCAGCACTCCAGCAGCTGAGTCACATTCTCAGTCCCGGGACAATACTCTTGACTCAAACAGCTGCCGGGAAACAAACTTGAACTGTGAGAGTTCAGAATTGCAGCTTTTTGAAGAACCTGCTTTAGCTTCTGCAGTTACTGAAAAGGCCAGTAGGTGGGGCTCTTGCTCTCTGCATAGGATGCCTGTTCCTGCTGTGAGTTTCTAGAAACAGAGACAGTAAGACTGTTCACTGGTTATGGAGGTTATGGAAAGGCAATCTCTCTCTCATACATGTATGGCATGTATGAGAGCCATACATGCAACATGGCTTTTAGAAGCCAGGACTCTCCTGGAATCTTGCAACCTACCCAAGTGAGGGAATAAAGAGGGAAAAGCACAAAAAGGAATATAAAGATAGTTATTCCAGGCAGTGGGGGCACTCGCCTTTAGCCCAGCACTCAGAAGGCAGGGGCAGGCGATCTCTGAATTTGGGGCCAGCCTGGTCTAAAAAGAGATCCAGGACAGACAGCCACAGAAACTCTGTCTCCAAAACAACAAAAAAAGTATAAGATAGGTCTAGAGGGTATTATTGGGTGCCCTTAATGGATGTGTAGAGTTGTGTTCAGGAAGTGAGGAAAGTAGCTTTCAGGATATGAGCAATGTACTCTACCCTGGATGGAGCAGTGATTTCAAATAAGCTGTATTTTTATGCTTTGTTTGTACCTATACAATTTTTTAATTGGTATTTTCCATTCATCTTATTTTTTTTTAATTTATTTCTTGTGTAAGTGCTTTATATGCGTATACACCTTTAAGCCAGAAGAAGGCATCAGATCCCACTATCCATGCTTGTGAGCCACTAAGTGGTTGCCAGGAGTTGATCTCAGGACCTCAGGAAGAGAAGCCGGTGCTCCAGCCCCCATCCTTTCATCTTACCTTTGGTGACATGTTTTAGAGGAACATGAGCTCATTCAGTGACTGTTCCTACCCCATTCAGTGACCTCAGCATCAGAAGATGCATCTGGCTGCTTGTTACAGTTTTCAGAAGGGAGTGGTTCCACAGGCACAGAGGTTGCCCACATGCTCTGAATCCCCTGCCACCTCAGAATAAGCAGCAGTGATCTTAGGAGCCAGCATAGTCCATGCACCTTGAAATTCCTCCTGGGTGTAGCTTTGCCACCGTTGCTGCTGCTGCTCCTTAGGGGCTCTAAATCAGTGGTGCCTGACCTTCCTAACGCTGTGACCCTTTAATACAGTTCCTCATGTTGTGGTGACCCCCAACCATAAAGTTATTTTGTTGCTACTTCATAACTAATTTTGCTACTGTTATGAATCATAATGTAAGTATCTGACACTAGGTCCTTGTTAGGGATTGCCCCACAGATTGAGAAGCACTGCTGTACAGGGACCAGGCATGACCTACGGGTATCCATTCACACGGGATGGTGCTGTGTGCACAGAGCTTTCGGGGCCAGCTTCCACCACATCAGACCCACCGAGCGAGTGCCTGGTTGCCAGGATGACAACGCCCACAGAGTGTGGGGGAGAAACTATGCATCCACCACGACCATCCGCACACTGATGTAAGACGGCTCTGAGAGATGCTGGTAGCCAGCCTGGACCATTTACCACTAGAAGATGCAGCTCCTTGGGTCTGGTTCATGAAGGTCCCATGAGTGAAGTCAGTCAGACTGGCCCCAGTGGCTGGTATTCCTGGAGGACAAAACAGTGACACCAGCAGGGGTCTCTGTGGCAACAACAGCCAAGCTGTGGACAGAAGCTTCCCCAGATTCTTTTCAGACTTCTGATGGAGCTGCCATCCAGACGGGTGCCAAGTAGGGGCCCTGCCCTGTGGATCTGAAGACGCCCTTCTACTGTTCTTGCATCAGGGGCTGCTTACACTGAAGTTTCACTTTAAGTGGCCAAGCAAGAACGGGGATGTGACTCCGTCCCTGGGTGGCGCAGAAAGGCTTCTGTGTTGTTCATCTTCTGTTTAAGGTGGTGCCATTTCCTGGGACAAGTGAGATGAGGAGAGCCTTGGAAAACCAAAGCAACCATGTCTACACCTGGGGTTGATTTTTTGACATAGATATACAGAACCTAAAGGAAGACAGCTGAGATCTGGTTTTACTTTTCAGATAGCACGTCTTGAAGCCAGCTTCAGCTGTCAAGTTTTAGAGTCTGTACATCGTTGCTTTTCATGACTAAGTCTCACACTTAACCTGGGCCTCACTGATTCGTCCAGGTTGGCTAGCCAGCGAGCACCAGGGATTTACCTCCCCTAGCTGGGGTTAGGCATGCATGTTACCTTGCTTGGACAGGGTTTCTAGGTAGCACTGGCTGCTGCGGAACTGGCTATGTAGACCAGGCTGGCGTCTAATTCACAAAGATCTGCCTCCTTCTGGCTTCCAGGGTACTAGGATAAAAGGTGTGTGCCATCATACCCAGCAACTTTTTTTTTGAGACAGTGTCTCACATTGTACCCCAGCTTGCCATGGAACACATTATATAGGCATGTTGACCTATAACTTGAGAGATAAATATATATATATATATATATATATATATATATACACATATGTATATATATATATATTTCTTATTTTACATATTGAGACCTATAACTTGTGAGACTCCTTCTGCCTCAGACTCCTCAGTGCTGGAATTATTGGTGTCAGCAACCATGCTCAGCTCTCTTACTTTTTTTTTTTTTTTTTTTGGTGGGGGGATATGGTCTTACTATGTAGCCTTGGTTGGTCTGGAACTCACCATATAAATTATGCTGTTCTCAAACTCATGATAATCCACTTGCTTCTGCCTCTTTAGTGCATGCATCACTATGCCTGACAACAATGTGTTTTAAAGATTTATTCATTTATTATGTATACAGTGTGCTGTCTGCATGTATCTCTGCAGGCCAGAAGAGGGCACCAGATCTCACTATAGATGGTTGTGAGCCACCATGTGGTTTACTCACTGAGTCATCTTTCTGACTCCTAATACCTTGGGGTATACATAGCAAATTGAAAAAAAAAGTTTAAAAACTAACAAGAAGCCAGGTGGTGGTGGCGCTCGCCTTTAATCCCAGCACTCTGGAGGCTGAGGCAGGAGGATCTCTGAGTTTGAGGCCAGACGGGTCTACAGAGTGAGTTCTAGAACATCCAGAGCTGTTTAACAGGGAAACCCAGTCTTGAGACTCTAAAAAAAAAAAAAAAAATAAATAAAATAAACAAAAATAAACAAAAACCCAAAACCAACCAAACAAATAAGAATAACAGACAATTTGTTAGGAAGAGCAAAGGCAGATGGCAGACAGTAAGGAACAGTCAGTGAAGTTGACACTAGGAAAATGGGAATGAATGAATCTGAGGAAGAGAGGAAAAGATTGAAGGTGGAGAAAGAAAACAGGGATTGAGAAAACAGGGATTTGGGGAACTGATGATTAAACCATAATTATATTTTTTCTTAGAAGCATAAGAAAGCTGCACTTGTGTTTACAGAAGCACATTACAGTCTGGAAGGACCATAGGAAATTGCTGCCAGCTACCTTTTTACCGTTTTTGTTTTTTATAGATTTTAATGAATCTTTTGCCTGCATGCAGGTATGCACACCACAGGAGTGTCTCTTGAAGTCCATGGAACTCGGGTTCTGCTCTACCAGAAGAACCTGGGTCTTCTGGTAGAGCAGATGCTTTAACTGCTGAGTCACCTCCCCATCCCCCCACTCTGATTGTCTTTGAATGGGACTGAAGGCCAGGAAAATGGACACGGCCTTCACAATCCTATACTGTAGTTTTTAAATGTTTTATTTTCCCTTTAATGAGTGTGTGTGTGTGTGTGTGTGTGTGTGTGTGTGTGTGTGTGTGCGTATGTGTGCGTGCGCACATGCGCGTGTGCATGAATGAGTACAGATGTCCTCAGAGGCATCATATCCTCCTAGAACTGGGGTTACAGGCAGTTGTGAGCCACCTGATGTGGGTTCTGGCAACCAAACTCAGGTCCTCCGCAAGAACAGCAAGCACTCAACTACTGAGCTGTTTCACTAATCCCATATTTTGTTTTTGTTCCAAAGAACACATCACTCTTTGGTTAGAAGACTTTAGAAAAGGCTTAGGAAAGACCTTTTAAAAAAAACAAATGTGAAGATCTATTCCCAGTCTGTGTGCTGCCGTTTGGTCTTGTCAAATGTGTCCTTTGCCTTACAGAAGCTTCTCAGTTTGAGGAGGTCTCATTTATTAATTGTCCATCTCGGTGTCTGTGCTACTGGTGTTATGTTCAGAAAGTGGTTTCCTGTATCAATTTGTTCAAGGGTACCTCCCACTTTCTCTTCTAAGAGATTCATTGTGGCTAGATTTATGTTAAGGTCTTTGATCCATTTGGACTTAAGTTTTGTGCATGGCAATAGACATGGGTCTATCTACAGTCTTCTACACACCATCATCCTGTTGTGCCAGCACCAAATCTTCACCAACCCCACATCCAACAGAGGGCTGATCCCCAAAATATACAAAGAACTCAAGAAATTAGTTGCCAAAACACCAAATAACTATTAAAAAGTGGAGTCAGAACTGAATAGAGAATTCTCAATAGAGGAATCCAAAATGGCTGAAAGACACTTAAGAAAGTGCTCAACATCCTTAGCCATCAGAGAAGTGCAAATCAAAATAATTCTGAAGTAACATCTTACTCCTGTCAGAATGGTTAAAATTAGAAACACCAATGACAGCTTATGCTGGAGAGGATGTGGAGAAAGGGGAACACTCCTCCACTGCTGGTGGGAGTGCAAACTTGTACAGCCACTTTGCAGATCAGTATGGTGGTTCCTCAAGAAAATGGGAATCAGTCTACCACAGGACCGGGCAATCCCACTCTAAGGCATATCCCCAAATGATCCACATCCATGCAACAAAACTTCTGTTCAACTATGTTCATAGCAGCATTTTTTGTAATAGCAAGAACCAGATGTCCCTCAACTGAAGAATGGATAAAGAAGATGTGGCTCATTTACACAATGGAATACTACTCCTAGGAAAAAAAAAACAGTGGAATCTTGAAATTCGCAGGCAAATGGATGGAACTTGAAGAAACCATCCTGAATGAGGTAACCCAGTCACAAAAAGAGGAACATGGTATTTACTCACTCATATATGGATTTTAGACATAGAGCAAAGGATCACCAGTCTATAATTCACACCGCCAGAGAAACTAGGACACAAGGAGGAACCTAAGAGATTCATACAAGGTCCCTCACAGAAGGGGAAAGGAACAAGATCTCCTGAGCATATTGGAAGTGGGTAGGGGGGCAATGAGTGGAGAAGGAGCTTGGAGAAAGAGAAGGGGAAGAGAGGAGAACACGTGGGACTAAGAAGATTGAGTTGGGGGACAAATTGACAAGAGAAAAAAAAAGAGAGAGAGATGCCATAATAGAAGGAGCTATTATAGGTTTGAAGAGAAAACTGACAACAGAGAAATGCCAGAAATCCACAAGGATGACCCCAACTAACAGTCTAAGCAACAGTGGAGAGGCTACCTTAAATGTCCTTCCCTGATGATGAGATTGATGACTACCTTATACCATCATAGAGCCCTCATCTACGAGCTGATAGAAACAGAAGCAGACACCCACAGCTGAACACTGAGTCGAACGAACTCCTGGAATCCACAGAGAGGGAGGAGTGACAAAAAAAAAAAAAAAAATGGGTCAAGACCAAGCTACAGAAACCCACAGAGACAGCTGACCTGAACAAGGAGAAGCTAATGGACCCCAGACAGACAGCTGGGAAACCAGCATAGGACCAACTCAGACCCCCTGAACATGGGTCTCAGCTAGAAGGCCTGGGCAGTAAGGGACTTCTGACAGTGGAACCAGGATGTATCCCTGGTGCACGAAAGGACTTTGGGAGCACATCCTCCATGGAGGGATACTCCCTTAGCCTAGAGGCAGGATTTGACATATTTAGATGACCATATGATTTGACAGATTTAGATGACCCCTCCTGGAAAGCATCACTCTCCCTGTGGAGTTGGGGGGGGGTAGATGGGATGGGAGGAAGAGGGAACTAGGATCGATATGTAAAATAAGAAAAGTTATATATATATCTCAACTGTGAAGCTGGGCGTTGGTGGTGCACACCTTTAATCCCTTCTGTACTCAGAAGGCAGAGTCAGGTAGATTTCTATGAGTCTGAGGCCAGCCTAGTCTACAAAGCTACACAGGGAAAACTTGTCTGCAAAGATCAAAAGAAAAACCAAACAAGTAACAACAACAACAACAACAAAACAACTATAGAGCTCAGTTGGTAGAGTATTCGCCTAGCGTGCCCTTGAAGCCCTGGCTTTAGGCCCCAACATCACGTGCATTGGAATTTGGTGGCACATGGCTATAGGCGCAGTGCTTGAGTGGAAACAGAAAGATCAAGAGTTCAAGGTCATCCTTGACTACAAAACAAGTTTGAGACCAGCCTAGGATACATGGGTCCCAAAGATGAACAAACAGAAAAGCCTGAGCTCTGGTAGGCGGCTTAGTCAATGTTAGCACTTGCTAAATAAGCATGAGGATTGGAGTTTGATGTCGAGGGCCCAGTTTTTCACATGTGTGTGTATGTCTGCAATCCTAGGTCTGCTGAGGCAGAGACAAGAGGCTCCTGGGGATTGCTGATCATCCTAACAAGCTGGGTCCTTGAGCCCCAGATTCAGCGAGTGAGCGCAGCTGTCTCCAAAAGTTGAAGTAGAGAGCAATTGAGGAAGATGCCTTAACGGCAGCTTCTAGTTTTCCACACACATATGCACATACATGTGAGTGTGTATCCGTACACGTGACCACACATACACCAAAAACAAACAAACAAAAGAACTGTGTAAGTCTGGATATGGTGGCTGCCTTTAATCCCAGCATTTGGGACATAGGGGCAGGCGGATTCTGTGAGTGTGAAACCTGGTCTATATAGCAAGTTTTGGGACAGCCAAAACTTGACAGGGTTACACAATGAACCCTGTCAACAACAACAACCACAAAGGCAATCAGAGAGCAGCCCTGAGACAAAGGAGATTGGCAGTGGCTAGCCCGTTAGCAACCCTGGGACAAAGGAGATTGGCAGTGGCTAGCCTGTTAGCAACCCTGGGACAAAGGAGATTGGCAGTGGCTAGCCCGTTAGCTTTACAAAGAAGGCCAACCGCATAGAGCGGAGAGCCTTGTATTTCCTGGTGAGTGGCCCCAAGTTAAATGAGGCCCCACAGTCTTCTCTGAGGGTAAATCTAATCTCAGAAAACCATACAGAATAAAACAAGCGAAACGGGGAACCTGCCTTGGTGAACCCCAGCACTTAGAAGGCTGAGGCAGGGGGAGGGTTGCCATGAATTTGAGGCCAGCCTCATAACAGATTAATCTAGGCTGCACATCGAGAAGACCGTCTCAAAACAAAACAAAACAAAACAAAACAAAACAAGTCACCAGGACTCAGCACAGACCGGTCTTAAAGACATTCTCAGGGCCAACATGGTGAGGCTCACGTCCCCCTGTAACTCCAGCTTCAGGGTGTCTGATGCCCCTTTTAGCCCTTTTGGGAATTGCACTCACTTTCACAAACATATATACAACTACACTTAAGGGGTGGGGGGTGACTGAAGAGATGGCTTAGCAGGTAAGAGCGCTGGCTCTTCTTCCGGAGATCCTGGGTTCAATTCCCATCACCCACATGACAGCTAACAACTGTCTGTAGTGCCAGTTCCAGGGGATCCTATACCCTCACACAGACACTAATGTGTGAGGGTAAATAAAAATAAACATTAAAAATTAAAAGGAAAGAAAATAGTTATAGTATAGTTGTCTTAGCAGTAATTGCTTTAATATATAGAATTTCAGAATTTTATGAGAATATTAATTGACACTAAAGAATATTGTTAGCTGGGCAATGATTGTGTACACCTTTAATCCTAGCTCTCAGGAGGCAGAGTCTGAGGCCAGCCTGGTCTACAGAGAGTTCCAGGACAGCCAGGGCTGCACAGAGAAACCCTGTCTCCAAAAAAAGGCAAAAGGAAAGAAAGATAGAAAAAGAAAGAAACAACAGAATAATGTTAATGACAGAAAGGCCAGGAAACAGTTGATATACCAGAATTTGAGATTATAAAAATAAAAAAGGTAATCTACAGCTATTACATTGTGAAACCAAAAATTACTAAGGTAGGATATGAGAAATCTCCAGCTATGGAGAACATATTATCCCTACATTAAGATCAGCTTAGTTTGACTATAACATAACTGAAGATTTTGAGGGATACAGAATAAATGAATACAGACTAAAGGTGGGTTTTTTTTTTGTTTCTGTTTTTTTTTTTTGTACTATCCTTATAGTGGATTGATTGTATAACCAACCAAAAACCTTTAATTTGTTTTATAATAATAAAACTTGCCCCCCCAAAATTTGATCACCAAGGACAGTAGCACATAAATAGTGCACATACATACATGCAGGCACATACTCCTACACATACAATAAAATGAGACAAACAAGAAAGAGAGAGATACATGTTTAACAATTACTGATTTTGGGGTTGACAAGATGGCTCCATGGGGAAAGACACTTGCTGGGAAGTCTAATAACCTGCATTTGATCCTAGGGCCACACATGGTGGGAGACAGCGTCTCAAAGGTATGCTCTGACCTCCACACAAGTGCTGTGCCATGTGCACCAAAATAAACATTAAAAATTAAAAGGAAAGAAAATAGTTATAGTTTTCTTAGCAGTAATTGCTTTAATATATAGAATTTCAGGATTCTATGAGAATAATAACTCAAGACAGGGTTTCTCTATGTAGCTTTGGAGCCTGTCCTGGAAGTCACTCTGTAGACCAGGCTGGCCTTGAACTCACAGAGATCCAATTGTCTCTGCCTCCTAAGTGCTGGAATTAAAGGTGTGCACCACCAACACCCAGCATCGAGAAGTTGTCTGTCATCCTTTACACTTTGGGAGATTTGTTCCTGCATATCATGCTAATGAATTTGTAATTCATTCTGCCTTCCCAAAAAAAAAAAAAAAAAAAATACCAGGACACTAAGCTGGCATGATGAAGCAGACAGTGAAGGCACGTGTTACCAAGAGAAGGGACCTGGGTTTGATCACTAGAGCTCACATGGCAGGAGGAGAGAACTAACTCCTACAGGTGATTTTCTGACTTCCATTTGCACACAATTGTGCATGAGCCTGCCACAGAGCACACACCTCGCCCCCAATAAATGTCAAAATCGGAGGAAAATACAAACATACAAATGCAATACCACACTACAATAAGTACAACCCTTCATCCACTGCAATGCATCTTTCCACTGTCAGGCTCTCCAGAATGCACTTTACTGTCCAAATTTCAACCAATAATCTGATGGCTCCACTTAATTTGTCTCAGAGAACACTGAAATTCAACCTTGGCCAGGGGAGTGCCTGTCTGCAGTGGTGGGGAGTTAGCACAGAGACTCCTAACTGCTCAACATCTGTTGAGTACTCAGCTCCGAATGGCACATCTCTACCAACTTCTGCTAACAAGGTTCAAAGACTACCATGGAACATGAACAGAGACAAGGGATCTGGGGGACAGGGAGAAGAGCTGTGGGTTGCTGTCTTTAGGATATGACATGGCCATTGTGCCCAGGAGCTCACTGTGGCTATGGTTACCTGTACAGGATGAAGTCAACCAGATCAGTCAACACTCCAAGAGGTGGCACTCATTGGGCCCAGGGCACGGTTACCATAATGAAAACGGAGGGTGCAGCCAGGCAGTGGTGGTGCTCACCTTTAATCCTAGCATTTGGGAGGCAGAGGAGGCCGATTTCTGTGAGTTCCAGGGCAGCCAGGGATGTTACATAAAGACACCTGTCTTGGGGGGAAAAAAGGAAAGGAAGAAAGAAAAAAAAGGGGGGGGAGGATTATGAAACAGGGTGGTGGAATGTTGGGGGTACCTGTGGAGAGTGAGAGAGGAGACGGGGTGCGTTTGATCACAATGGCCTATTTACATGTATGGAACTATCAAAGAATAAATAAAAGAGGCCTTACCAGTCTTTTTTGTTTGTTTTGAGAAAGGGTTTCTTCTTGCTCTATAAGCCAGGCTGGCCTCAAACTTACAGTGATCCACCTGCCTCTGCCTCCTGAGTGTTATGGAATAGTCTTTTTGTACACTGTGAAGATGTGTTGCTCTCACTGGTTTAATAAAGAGCTAAACGGACCATAGCTAGGCAGGAAGAGGTTAGGTGGGACTTGCAGACAGGGGAAAAGAGCATGGGGGTAAAGAAGGGTGGAGTTGCCAGGAGATGCGGCGAGAAGGAAAATGAACATGCCAGGCTAAAGAAAGACACCAAGCTACCTGGTAGGACATAGATAAGAAATATGGGTTAATTTAAGTTATAAGAGCTAGTTAGTAACATGCCTACGCTAGTCCTGAGCATTTATAAGGAATAAATCTCTGTATCATTTATTGTGGAGCCAGCAGTCATGACAAAAATTTCCATCTACACCTGAGTGCTGGGATTAAAGGTGTGCTGCACCACCACCCAGCTGACCTTCCCACTGTTATAGCTCATTTATAGCAATACACACCTTTTCTAGAATGTTCTGGATTCTGATAGCTTTTAACCATTGTCTGATTCCAAAGCTTCTGTATTTTGGGCAGCTATTATAAGCAGCCCCTTTTTTAAGACAGGGTGTCATCATGTAACCCCTGGCCTCTAAATCAAGATCTGCCTGCCTCTGACTTCTGAATGTTCGTGTTAAAGACATGTACTTCCATATCCAGCAATACCCTCTTCTTGGTCCTTATTTCTGTCTCAGTCCATTCAGGCTGCTATAAATAAAAGGGTCTTTGCTGTGTAGTGTATAATGAGAGAAATTCATTTGTCACAGTTCTGAATCTTAAATCCAAGTTCAAGACACCAGCGTATTTAAGGTCATAAACCATTTTTGCTGTGTTCTGCAGTGGTGGAAGAGGCTAAAGGGACAAAGAGATATCCTGAAGCCTTTTAATAAATGCCCTTTCTCTTTAATGAAGGTGGACTCTTGAAATCTATCAATTTCCAAGGTCTCAATACTATTGCATAGCAGATCGTTTATGCTCTAGATGTAAAGGCTTGGTGTTGTGGAATAATCTTTTTGTACACTGTGACGATGTGTCACTCTGATTGGTTTAATAAAAACTTGAATGGTAATAGCTAGGCAGGATTTCCAGGCACAGAGGACTGTAGGCGGACTTTTCTTTCCCACCTGCCAGTTTCCAAATAACCGACACAGAGGCTTAATATTAATTATAAATGCTCAGCTGGTAGCTCAGGCTTATTATTAACTAGCTCTTACACTTTAAATTAATGCATTTCTATTAATCCACATTCGTCCTGCATCTGGCTCTGGCTGTTTACTCCTCTGACTCTGCCCTTCTTCATCCCAGCATCCTTAATTTGTTTGTCCCACATATACTTCCTACCTGGCTACCAGCCAATCAGATTTTTATTAAACCAATGCAAGTCACTGGGCAAAGAAACTGTCCTTGCCTTGATTACTGACAGTATGTTGTCCAAACTGGACAAACAAGACTGCTGGACCCTGCCAAGATAGGGTAGGACAGTCCTTCAAAAGTTTCTGCTTCACAGAGGAGTCTGTCATATACTGTAGGTCCATAGGCTGAAGATAGAAGCCCCCAGTGTTGCAGAGGAACCTGGGGTGACTGTCCAGGCAGCCAGATGTCTCCTATAATGACTGAGTTTCCCTTAGACAAGATAGAAAGTAAATTAGCTACAAAACTAGCTCATGAAGAGATGCTAGATAATGGAATATTGTCTCTAAATTTGCCAAATCCTAATGGACTGGACATTGTAAATGTATTTCTTACTTGATAATTGTTCTTATTGTATATAGTTTTGCATTATTAGAATTTAAACCTTTCCTTTTTATTTAGTCATAAAGGAGGAAATGTGTGAAATAATCTTTTTTGTACACTATGAAGATGTGTCATGTCACTCTTATTAGTTTAATGAAAAGCTGAATGGCCAACGGCTATGCAGGATTTCTAGGCACAAAAACAAAACAAAACAAACACTGGACAAAAGAAGGGAGGAGACACCAGGGAAGCAAAGCAGCAATCTGGGCTTACAGAGTAAAGGTAACTGAGTCATGTAAGGGAATGCTGATTAAAACATATGCACCAATTTAAGTTATAAGAGCTAGTTAGGAACAAACCTTAGATACTGGCCAAGCTTTCATAATTAATGTCTCTGTGTCATGATTTGGCTGGCAAGACAGTTGTTTCCAGGTGTGAGTAGACTTTTGCCCAACACCCACTTTCTCACATGTCCTGACTCACAAAGGTCCCAGAATCATCAGTGCCAAGAAGTATGGGTTGAAATCTCTGAAACTGCAAGCCCAAATAGATCTTTCTTTCCTGAAGTTGTTTATGTCGAGTATTTGAAGGAAGATTGTAGCTGGTTGGTATGTGGTGGTCTACACCTTTATTCCCAGCACTCAGGAGGCAGAGGCAGGTGGATCACTGTAAGTTTGAGGTCCTTTGGGTCTATAGAGGTAGTTCTAGGACACACAGGGCTACACAGACAAACCTAGTCTCAAAATTTTTTTTAAAAGATATTTATTTTTTATTTATGTGTATATGCCTGAGTGGGTTTATGAGCATCACATGTATGGGTGTACTCCTTGAGGCCAGAAGAGGGGGCTAGGTTCTCTGGAGCAGCCCTTTGTAGGTGCTGGGAACCCTGGTCTTCTATAAGGACAAGGAACTCGGCCAGGCGGTGGTGGCCCAACCCCTTAATCCCAGCACTCAGGAGGCAGAGGCAGGCGGATCTCTGTGAGTTCAAAACCAGCCTGGTCTACAAGAGCTAGTTCCAGGACAGCCTTCAAAGCCACAGAGAAACCCGGTCTTGAAAAACCAAAAAATAATAATAATTATAAAAAGAACAATAACCCTGAGCCATCTCTTCATTTCCGTAGCGAGCTCTATTACAGAGCTGGTGAAATGGCTCAGCATGTAAAGGTGTCTGTGGCCAAGGCTGGTGAACTTGAGTTTGATCCCCAGGACTCGTGGTGAAGAGAAACAACTCAGAAAAGTTTTCCTTAGTCGTTCACTCGAATGCTGTGGGACAAATTAATTCATGTAAGAAATTAATTGTTTAACGTTTATGTATGTGTGTGTGTGTGCATGCACATGAATGTACACATGTGTGCATGTGTGCCAAAGCAATTCTGCACGTGTGTGCTTGTACACCCAGCAAGTATGCAGAGGTCAGAGGACAAACAGCTCTGGGGAGTCAGTTCTCTCCCTCTACCACGTGGGTTCCCAGGGTGCAATTCAGGTTGTCAGGCTAGACAGCAGGGGCTTTACCGACTGAGCCACCTCTTCAGCTCCCAATCATTGCCCCTGTTACCATGATTACTGCTTCATCTGTCCACCTAACCTGCTTCTTTATTCCTCTAGTGGTTTTGTTTGTTTGTTTCAGTTATTTCTTTTTTCTGCTCTAGAACTTGTGTGTGTGTGTGTGTGTGTGTGAGAGAGAGAGAGAGAGAGAGAGAGAGAGAGAGAGACAGACAGACAGACAGACAGACAGCACACACACACACACACACACACACACACACACACACACACACACACACACAGGGTTGCTGTGTACCCCCGGCTTGCCTTAAACTCACAAAGCTCCAGTAATTCTGGGGTTACAGGTTTGAGCCTCCATGCCCTGCTATGAATATCCTGTCCTTTCCTGGTCAGTAGTTTTTGGGTGGATGAGGATGCAAGATTTTCACCTTGTTGGTCCCTACACCATTGTTTTCCTTTAAATCGGCCTTCTCAACCTGTGGGTCATAACCTCTTTGGGAGTTGCATACAAGATATCCTGCACATCTGATACTTACATTATGATTCATATCAGTAGTGAAATTACAGTTATGAAGTAACAACACAATAACTTTATTTTGGGGGTCACCACACATGAGGAACTGTATTAAAGGGCCACTGCTCTAATACTGGGGATTTTTTTTTTTCACTCTTTTTGGTGTACAGCTAGGTTATTTGGAATTACATTGATCCTCTTGGCTTATGTTTAAGCTTTGTTTTGGTATTTAGCAAAGCCTTTAATCTAGCAATAATTGATCTCTACGACTAGACTGCCAATTAGGGGGTTCTGTGTACCCAGTACCCAGTATATTAGAAGGGCTGTCCATCCTGGCAGTAGGAACATGGGCCACCCCCACACTGCCTATGCTATTGCTGCATTGTAATCTACAATGCCATACGTATTTGCATACATCTAACTTGAGTCATATTGCTTTGTCCTAACTTCTTCAGGACAAATTAGTTGCAAAGGGTATATGTGGGTAATGCAATGATCCATGTGTAACTGTTTGTTTTGTGAGACAGTCTTATAGCCTAGGATGGCCTCAGGGTCAAAGCCATGTCCCTGCCTCAGACCCCTCCCTCAAGTGATGGGATTACAGGCAGGAGCTGCCACTGCTAGGTTAAAGCATCTAGACTTTCCCTCGAAGGGCTGAACTAACATGGTGATTGCCTTTGGGGAGGTCACCGGCATGGTGCTGCTTAGCTTAGTAGGTGATGGGGAGCCTGTGAAAGCTGGGGCAGAAAGGTACTTGATGGACCTGAACAACAAGCAAGAGCAGTAGACAGGAAGTATTGCAGGCAGGAGGAGCTGCAGGTGCAAGGATTGTGTGGCAGAGCAAGCTGATGTTGAACAGCAGGGCAGACAACACACTCAGCATGGTGGGAAGTGATAGTAGCTGCAGTAGGTAAGGGTCAGGTGTCTTAGGGTCGTGTTTCTCTCCCATTGCTGGGGGCTAAACCCAGGGCCTTGAGTATCGCCAGGCCTTCCTCTGTTTTTCTCTGTCTTTTAAATTTTATCTTATGTGTATGGTGGGTATTTTGTTTGCATGTGTGTCTGTGCATCATATGCAAGAAGATGTCAGGTCCCCTGAACTGGAGTTACAGTTGTGAATTGCTATGTGGGTGCTAGAAACTGTAACAGGGTCTCCTAGCACCTCCCTTTGCGCCTCAGTCCCTCCTCCTCTTCCTCTCTCTCCCAGGAAATCCCACCTATACCTCCTGCCTAGCTATTGGCTGTTCAGCTTTTTATTACACCAATCATAGCAACACATTTTCACACAGTGTCCAAATATTCCACAACAAGGGTATCTCTGTGTATCCCTGGCTGTTCTGGAACTCGCTCTGTAGACCAGGCTGGCCTCGAGTTCACAGAGATCCGTCTGCCTCTGCCTCCCCAGTGCTGGGATCACAGGTGTGTGCCGCCAGCACTGGGCCCTCAGGCGTATTCTTAGCATAGTTGAAAGTCATTAGTGATTGACATCTGAGTCACTATGGAGCATGAAAATTGAACGCAGGGTTTCATTGCATGCCAAGCAAGCAGTCTACCAACTGAACTACAGCCTCGGTGCCCCACTTTTTTTGTTTTGTTTTTGAGACAGGAACTCATGTAGTCCAGGCTGGCCTTAATTCACTGTGGTTTCTGAGGTTAGCCTTGAACCCCTAACCTCCCACCTCTGTCATTTCAGTGGAATTGTAAGCAGATACCACCACAGACAGATCCTTTTATTTTTAAAATTGTGTTTCATTTGTACTGTTGACTGACTAGAATTCTTTATTTTCTTTGGTGAGGGAAAATTATGGTTTAAGACAGGATCTCTCCCTGTAGCCCAGACCAGCCTTAAACTCACAGCAATACACAGACTGCTAAGAGGAGACAGGAGTATCTAGGGGTCCAGGCCAGCTTTGGCCATACATCTTAGCTTAGACGTGCAAGTGTTACACAGACATACACAAAACACACACACATAAATAAATAAACTTTTTTTTTTTAAATATAGCTGAGTGTGGTGGCACATGCTTTTTATCACAACCCACAGGAGGCAAGGTAGATGGGTCTCTGAGTTCAAAGCCAGCCTAGTCTACAGAGTGAATTCCAGGACAATCCAGGGCTGTTAAACAGAGAAAGAAACCCTGTCTCCAAAAACAACAATGAGAGAGACAGAGAGAGAGAGACAGAGAGAGAGAGAGAGAGAGAGAGAGAGAGAGAGAGAGAGAGAGGAAGGAGGGAGAGAGAGAGAGAGAGAGAGGGAGAGAAAGAGAGAGAGAGAGAGAGAGGGAGGGAGGGAGGGAGGGAGGGAGAGAGAGAGAGAGAGAGAGAGAGAGAGAGAGAGAGGGAGGAGAGGGAGGGAGGGAGGAGAGAGAGAGAGAGAGAGAGAGAGAGAGAGGAAATAGATGAGAGGTTATCGGGAGCTGGAGGGAAGGGACCAGGTGCTTGTTGCTTAATGAGTGCAGAGGTTCTGTGGCAGAGACAAAAAGCTTTGGAAAGAGTCAGCATTGCAAAACACTGGGAATGTGGGCTGCTGTGGAACATTTACATGTAGCTCTACACAGGGTCCGGACTTGAGCTCCGGCACTACCAAACAAAAGAACCCATTGTGAATATAACTAGTGAAAGACCCAGAGAGTGTGGACCCTCACAGGGTCCCACTCAGGAAAGCCCCCCCCCCCAATCACTCACGAGAAGCGGTCTTCATGCAAAAGCATGAGGTCTTCTATATCCCAAGTGCACTGGGGTTAACAGCCATACACCTCACAGGGGTAGAGGGCTGAGGACCCTGGGTACAGAATTGAGACAGCTTTTATAGGGTTACAACAAAGCCCACGCATCGTAAACCAATCATCTCATAGCATCCAGTGTGAACCAATCAATTTAAACTATCCAAGCCGGGCGCTTAGCTCTGGAGGTCTGCATTTGTGTGGGCTCCTGGGTGGGGTGGCGGCAAAGCTCATTTCCTGTATTCACTCACTCACAGGTGCTGTCCTAAACAGCAAAGAATGTGCAACCTTTTGCCTACTTACTGCTGGGGCAAGGTCTAGAATTTAAACTTCTAGCTTCCTGGGGTCAGTGGAGAGTTAGGGTAAGTTTTCCATCCTTACACTAGTACCCCTGAACTGAGTTCTTAAAAGTAATTTAGATGAACCAGGCATTGGTGGCTCAGCACTCAGGAGGCAGAGGCAGGCAGATCTCTGAGTTGGAGGTCAGCTTGATCCATACAGTGAGTTCCATGACATCAAGGGCTACACAGAGAAGCCCTGTCTCGAAAAACAAAAGGAACAAAACAAACTTAAGGGACTCAGCGGTTAAGAGCACCTCACACCCTCTTCTGGCTCCTCAGGCACCAGGCACACATTTGATGCACACACACTTAAGGGGTCACACACAAACACATCAAATAAAAATTATGTTGTTTTCTTTTAAAAAATGATGAACATGGGGCCAGTGAAATGACTCAGCCAGTAAAGGTGCTTACTGGCAAGCCTGACAAGCTGAGTTCAGTCCCCGGGACCCAACAGTAGGAGAGAACTGAGTCCTGCAAGTTGTCCTCTGACCTCCACACACACCTATGTGAGCCCCCAATAAATAATTGTAAAACATGCTTTTTAAATGATTAAAATAAGGCTGGTGATATAGCTCAGTTGGCAGGTGCTTTCCTGCACTGTAGAAAACATTGCCTTGGATCCTATGCAACAAATTAACCAGGTGCAGTGGCCAGTGCCTGTTATTGCAGCACCGGAAGTGGAGTCACAAGTCCAAGGTTATTTTTGCCTACACAGCAAATTCAAGGCCAGCCTGGACTGCAAGAGTTAGGACTCTTTAAAAAAGAAAAAGGCAGCTGGGGGTGAGAGAAACCTGGGTGTGGTATTACACATCTGAAATCCCAAGGGAGACTGAAGCAGGAGGATTGCCTCAAGTGGGCTATGTAGGGAGTTCTACGGCACGGATTAGGGTGTGAGGTTGGTGTGTGCGTGTGGAGGGGGGTGCTGACAGAGGCTAGGAAGTAATCCAAGTGTTGACACTGCTCTAGTATTCCAATACTCCAGAGTCTGAGGCAGGAGGATCAAGAGTTTTAGGTCAGCCTGGGCTGCATGGTAAAGCCTCTAACTCATAAAACAAGAATAGCTTCTGTCTGCCTCGAGGTACAATGCGTGCTCTGTCCTGTGCTGTGCTTCTGCTGAGTAACTGGCTCCTGTAGTTTCTATGTGACAAACAAGGACACAGAAGAATGAGGTAGGGTATCCTGGTTTCCAGCTTTCAGGTTGTGTTTTGTCCATATGTATGTGCAACACATGTGTCCCTAGTGGCCTTAGAGGTCATTGGAGCCCTGGCCCGGAGTTTCAGATGCTTGTGAGGCCGCAGGTGGGTTCTGGAAACTGAACCCAGATTCTCTGCAAGAGCAACAAGTGCTGAGTCAGCTCTCCAGCCCACCCCCACACACACAATATATGGTTGTTTTAATTTGTTTTAGGGGCACTGCATCACACCTCACTTTGGCAAACTGACAAGTGGGGAATGGCAGAGATGACAGAGAAGCTGAAGATGCTGGGGACCTTTCCCTACATTTCTAAGTAGGGTTCTCTGTCTGGTCCATCATCCCTATAAAACTCCCGTGGCCTCCCAGGTCCACAACCTGGAGACTCTTTAAGCCAGTGGCTCTCAACTTTCCTAATGCTGAGACCGCTTATGTTGTGGTGACCTCAACCATAAAGCTATTTTCATTTACCGCTTCATAACTGTACCTTTGTTACTGTTCTGGTTCAAACTGTGAGTATTGTTGGAGCTAGAGGTTTGCCAAAGGTCATGACCCACATGTTGACCCAGAAGCTCATACATGGGGATCACAGCTAAGAGCATGGGGGGGGGCAGGCATCACGGTTGGGGACAAAGGACATACAGGAAATGGAGTTTTTGACATCCCACTGAAGAAAGAGTGGCTTTCACTCAACCCATCTGCTGAACAAAAACTCTCCGGGTTGAGGGGTAGCGGTGATGAGGTGGAGACACCTGTGACTCTGGCTTCCCAGAAGACAGGTGGGTGGGAGACAAACTTACTTAATTTTTTTTGGGGGGGGACAATGTCTCATATGACCAAGTTCAGTGACCTTGAACTCAAACTTGCTATAGATAGGATCACCTTCAACTCCTGACCACCTTGGCTTCAGATCCTTACACTGGGATTTATTCTCAGCTGGACTCATGTGTGTCTTGCCAAAATCTTAGCTCTGGTGAGGCAACCCTCTCTGCCAAGCTCCTTTTGTTTCTGTCTTTTGGTAATAGCTGCCTCTTCTACTTCTTGGCAAGCAAACTCCTTGAGAAATGTGTTTGTTTCTCACTGTCCTAGGCTAAGACTTTGCTTGAATGGCCTCGTTTGAGTGTGCTCTAAGTTCTGCCTTAGACAATGGTAAGATCAGTGGAGAAGGAAATGCATTTCTTTGGAGGTAGATCCCTGAGGTTTGATAGATTGGTGGTGTGGTAGACAAGTCTTTGACTCTCAGAAAAGTTTCTTAACAAGACACATGACCTGGAAAAAAACCCCCACAAGATTCAGATACAATTTAGAGAATTAACAATTTAGATTCATAGCAACCAATTGTAGTCAAGTCTAGCTACAGATTCTTCATGGAACAAAGGGAAGCAGGTATAGACTGGTATACTTCTCTGTCCACTCTTGTTCAAGCT
Source organism: Cricetiscus sungorus (assembly GCA_030556225.1). NCBI lineage: Eukaryota > Metazoa > Chordata > Mammalia > Rodentia > Cricetidae > Cricetiscus > Cricetiscus sungorus. The sequence continues at coordinate 142,008,143 of JANBXA010000007.1, forward strand.
CTCAGATATGCACAAGGGAGGTTTGAGGGAGTTGGCTGTTTTCTACAGACAAATCTGAGAACCAGTGTCCTAGGGAAGTGGAAGAAATAATCTCAGACAATAGTTCTAAACAAGCCAGGTGAAGAGTCAAGATCACCCTAACTTACGGTGGCTCAGCCTCCCAGTCAGACGATCCGATCTGGAGATAAGTGAAAAGAGCAAGTCATGGAGATAGTCACACCTTGGGTTTATGAAGCAACAGGGCCCTAATCCATGAGTAGCTGTTCTGCATCTATCCCCTTCCACAAGCCATTCACAGAGCGAGGCAGGGGGATTTCTCCAGCCGAGATTCAGTCATTCCTTGGGAGCATTTCCCTGTTTGCTCATGTTCTCTCAAGGTCCGTCTCCCAGCTCGTCCATTACACTTCTGCGAGGCTGAGTGTCAGAAGCAGAGGGGGTTTCCTGGGTCACCCTGACCTCCTGACAACCCACCTGGCTTATTCCCTTTTGGCTGAACCCTGACGTCGCATTCAAAGGTGTAACCGTCACTCCCTGAGGTTCTTCCCATGACCTGTAGCAGGGTGCATGCTTTTCCAGGGACATCTTCAGTGTTACAAGGATCCGGGCACCCTGAGAAAGGTGGTATTTACAACTTTGGCCAGCCGTGTGATCTAGGCCTGGTAGCCTATTTTGTATTCTTCAACTTGTTATTAAGTTCTTAGCCAATGTCTGGCAAACACACAAGCAGCAACTGTTATTATCATGGCTACTGGATTTTTTGTTTGTTTTTCAGACAGGGTCTCACTATGTTGCCTTTTTTTTGCTGCCCTGAAACTAGATATGTAAGACAGGTTGGCCTTGAATTCATAGAGATCTGCCTGCTTTGGCCTCTATGTCCAGCTCATTGCTACCAGATTTTGTACACATATGGCTCTGGAGGTCAATCCTAGGCCTCATCCGTGCTATGCAAGTGTTCTACCACCAACCTACTTAACCTCTGAATTCCTCACCGTGGCATGTGCCCTGCCCCCATCAGTAACTATATGGATTTTTTTTTTGTTTTGTTTTTGTTTTTTGGTTTTTGTTTTTTTTTTGTTTTGTTTTTTTTTTTTTGAGGCAGGGTAGCTTTGGAGCCTGTCCTGGAACTCACTCTGTAGACCAGGCTGGCCTCGAACTCACAGAGATCCGCCTGCCTCTGTCTCCCGAGTACTGGGATTAAAGGCGTGTGCCACTAACCCCCAACATCAGTAACTATATGTAATATAATTTTTACAAAGAAATTCAAAGTCATCACTTTTTGGCTTGTGGTTAATATGGAATATCCAAGCTCAAAGCCATCCTTGGCCTTAGCTAATCTTATAGTAGGTTTGAGTCCAGCCCTAATCCTACTTTTCCCTCTAGTGAGTTCTGAGTTTGATGTAATAGGAAGGTCTTTGATGCATTTTGGAATAGATTCTTGTTCTAAATGAGAGATAGGATCTAGCTTTATTGTTTACCTATGGATATCCAACTTCTCCAACACCATCTGTTAAAGATACTGTCTTTTCTCCAATGTATATTTTTTTTGTCACCTTTGTCAAAAATTAGGTGGCTGTTGTCATGTGGAGAGGGCATCCCAGTCTTTGGGACTGGAGTTACAGATGGTTCTGGGTGGGAATTGAACCTGGGTCCTTTGCAAGAGGCACAAAGATGGCAGAGTTCAGGAGTCATCTTTCTCCTTCCTCCTTGCTTGGAGCAGAGCAGGGGATGTCTTGCTTCTTTGTTCCACTGCACTGCGTGCGTGAACTTCTGGCTGAGTGAATATTCTATAGAGGTCTCTTAGTCCCACTTAACTGTTATAGCATTGATCTCAGTCAGATGTCTTTGCTTATTTTGCGTG
>JANBXA010000007.1:142737500-142845000 GCA_030556225.1 Cricetiscus sungorus
TAGACCAGGGAGACTCACGGGTACCCACCTCACTCTGTAGACCAGGGAGACTCACGGGTACCCACCTCACTCTGTAGACCAGGGAGACTCACGGGTACCCACCTCACTCTGTAGACCAGGGAGGCTCACGGGTACCCACCTCACTCTGTAGACCAGGGAGACTCACGGGTACCCACCTCACTCTGTAGACCAGGGAGGCTCACGGGTACCCACCTCACTCTGTAGACCAGGGAGACTCACGGGTACCCACCTCACTCTGTAGACCAGGGAGACTCACGGGTACCCACCTCACTCTGTAGACCAGGGAGACTCACGGGTACCCACCTCACTCTGTAGACCAGGGAGACTCACGGGTACCCACCTCACTCTGTAGACCAGGGAGGCTCACGGGTACCCACCTCACTCTGTAGACCAGGGAGACTCACGGGTACCCACCTCACTCTGTAGACCAGGGAGGCTCACGGGTACCCACCTCACTCTGTAGACCAGGGAGACTCACGGGTACCCACCTCACTCTGTAGACCAGGGAGGCTCACGGGTACCCACCTCACTCTGTAGACCAGGGAGGCTCACGGGTACCCACCTCACTCTGTAGACCAGGGAGACTCACGGGTACCCACCTCACTCTGTAGACCAGGGAGACTCACGGGTACCCACCTCACTCTGTAGACCAGGGAGACTCACGGGTACCCACCTCACTCTGTAGACCAGGGAGGCTCAACGGGTACCCACCTCACTCTGTAGACCAGGGAGGCTCACGGGTACCCACCTCACTCTGTAGACCAGGGAGACTCACGGGTACCCACCTTCCTCTGCCTCTTGAGTGTTGGGATTAGGAGTACAAGACCATGTCCAGCTTGACAAGGTTTTTGTTTTGTCTTTTTTAAGGTGAGGTCTCGTGTAGCCCAGGCTAGCCTCAGATTTGAAATTGCTCTGTAACTGAGGATGACCTTGAGCTCGGGATCTCCCTGTTTTTGTCTCCCAAAAGCACCGACTATTTATTGGGTGCCCCCATGCCCACATAAAACTTTATTACTGTCATAAAACCTTGACACAGAAATTTGACAGCAAAACATGAACCCAGACTTGGGTGGGGCTCCTGCCTCTCCATGTGTTTGGGTCCTTGGTGCCCTGGCTGTCCTGGAACTTGCTCTGTAGACCAGGCTGGCCTCAAACTCAGAGATCCACCTGGCTCTGTCGTCCCTCCCTGCCCCCCCAGTGCTGGGATTAAAGGTGTGCGCCACCACCAGCCAGCTCTGTAGCTAAGTGTGAATTGATTGCAGGGCTGTTTCAGGATTGCAGGGTTCATATTGCACTTATGAACCAGTTTGGAAATGTAGCCCTTTATCTGAAGGATCTCAGATAAAGGATGCAAATTTGTGTTATTCTTTTTCTTTTTTTTTATTAAGCAAACTTATTGGAGGTAACATTGTGCCACAGAAAGACATTTCAGTAAGTTAAAGCCTAATATGAACTAAGAGGGCTATGCTAGGATGAGCATTTTCCTCCTCTAGCACACGAGGGTGGGTGTCTATTCATTAGTCATTAGAATTCTTCATTCTGTCAGGGGTGGAAAAATCAGCCCACAAGCCCCAAACCTCATCCCATCTCCTGGGTAACTATTCAGAACCAGAGTTCTTGAAGCTCTGGTCTTCAGACAGCAGGTAAAGTGTTTGTGCGTGCTCATTGCAGTCCCAGACGGGGAGAGCTGAAGCAAAGCTTTAGTGAACCGGCGGATTTCAGTGTGAGAAGAGTTTAGCACTTGGTCCCAAGCCAAGAATATCCAGGGTTAGAAACACTGGAGGGAGGGGAGAGTTTAATTCACAAACACAAAGAAACAAAGAGAAACAAAGTATCATTGCGTTTAATTCACAAACACAAACAAAGAGAAACAAAGTATCATTGCGTTTAATTCACAAACACAAAGAAACAAAGAGAAACAAAGTATCATTGCATCAGTCTAGAGCCACCGAGAAAATACTCTGGGCAGTAAACAGAAACTTCGGTTCACCAATTCCGCCTTCAGTTCTCAAACCCACAGCATCTGCAAACACAGCTAAGGATGCCGACTCTGGAGCCTGTATTTCTCAGTTGTCCTCACTAAGCATGCTGACGATGTTGTGTTACGTTTCCTCGGCTTATGCATTTTGTGCACAGTTCTCATTTGCTGCATTGTTTGACCATGTGACTGTCACATGGGACCAGAAGCCAGGAAGCTCACGTGCATCCCGGAACCACAGCTTTGAAGCCACAAGGTGGAAAAGCCACGGAGTCTGCTTTCAACCAGAGTTCAGCAGACAGCATGGATGGGTGGTGATGACCGCTGAGAGTCAAAGTTAACACATGTGGGCCTAGGCGACTGGGTTTACTGAGTCCAAAATGTTTATGCTACACCTCCCCGCCCACCTTAGTATAAAGTTACTGTCTGTGGGGTTGGAGACATGCTGAGCAGTTGAGAGCATTTGGGCTTTTGCAGAAGGCCTGAGTTCGGTTCCCAGCACACACACCCCATGCATGGCTCTCGGCTGCGTATAACTCCACTCCAGGATCTGCAAAAAACACTGCTGGCTGTAGTTGCTGTTGAGCAGTGCCCCTGGTCTCCATGGTCTCCAGCCGCATCTCCATCCAGCCGCATCTCCATCCAGCCGCATCTCCATCCGCTGGCTCCCTGTGGGTCTCCCTGCTGCTCATCCACAGAGGCCCTTAATCTTTTTCATTTTGAAACACTGTTTTGTCATTTATCTTCCAAACAAGCTCATACCAATAGAAAGGAGGCCATGCTCCCTTAGAGAGCTAAGGTGAGATCATGCACTTCGGTAGCTTGGGAGTTGGACCAGGGCAGACACCATAGTGACTGAAGGGACAGCAGAGAACAACAAAGGCTTGGAAACAGTTGAGGCCCACAATGAGTAACCGAGGTCACTTTCTCAAGACTTACCTTACGCAAAGACAGCAGCTAATGCTAACGTCAGCGGTGTGACATAGAGATCAGCAGTTAATAACATAAGCAGGGAATCATCCTAGAGGTGGAGCAGCTGAACAGTACAGTCCCAGGTGGCTAGCTGCGGTGCCATCAGTGGACGGAAGCCTCCATCCGTGAATGTGGAGAAGGGACATCTGCAGAAAGGCTACTCTGCACACAAGCCAGGCATTGGTGTTCTCCGTCACTGGAAAGTTTCTCTCAGAAGGGTCAGCTGCGTGTGCTACAATTTCCCAGTGAAAGTGGCTTAGAAACAACACAGTTCAAGCAGCCGCCTCAAACCTTGATGTCGTAACATGCACCTTCCGGAGCCTTTACTGTCACTAGCCCACGTGTTGGTGCAACTGCAAGCTGGTGGAAGGCAGGGGACAGCGTCTGGGACAGCACCAGGGACAGCATCTGAAGAGCAGCCACCACCTCTTATGTGACTTTATGTTTTGCATTTTTTTCTTTAGTCGTCTTAATCAGGTTTGCTGCCATTCCTGCCCCTTGACAAGGTTGGTAGGAACAAAGTGGCCTCCCTGACCATGGCACCCTGGCAATCCTACTCTAAACTTCAGTTCAGGGCCCAAGAGATGGCTCAGTGAGTACAGGCCCCAATGCTATACCTGATTCCTGAGACCCACGTGGGAAAGGAGCAAACCATTCCTAACAATGTGTCCTCTGACATCCCCTCCCCAAATAAAAATTTTTTTTTCTTTTTATCTAAACTCAAACACTTGTCTTTTCCGTGGGAGAAAGAAGCATGTGACATTTAGAGCAAGCAAAACGGTCACAGGTTTTCCTGGCTCAGAGACTTCTACCGCCTTCCCGATCGGGCCATCTAGCACATGAAAATTCTGGTTCTGAGCCAGGTGGTGGTGGCTCACATCTTTAATCCCTGGACTCAGGAGGCAGAGGCAGACAGCTCTCTCTGAGTCAAGAGTTCAGCCTCTACAGAGTGAGTTCTAACACAACCAGGGCTACACAGAGAAACCATGTCTTGAAAAAGAAAAAGGAAAAAGAATTCTGGTTCTGCAGTGATGAGTGTAAGTACAGCAAGTTGTATCCAGGTTCATCCCACAGAGATATGAGCAGAGGGCATCATGACAGGACCCGTGTCCCATCACACGGCCCTCTCTCAATGGTGACATCTGTCATACTGATGCAGTGGGCCAGGCTCACAAGAAATGTCAGGGATTCATCTGGCCACTGACTGATTGTCCCACTCTCTGGGACACCCACAGTATACAAGTAGCAGCAGCCAGCGTGCCGATGGTTTACACAGCATCAGACTATTCCCAGGGCTCCAGTGTGGACAGCTCTTCGAGAAAGCTTGTGAAATTCCTAGAATTCAAAGCAGCTATGAATTGAGTCAAATCCACTGCCATCTTTATCAAACCCAATAGGGGACACGCTCCCGCTGAGTGGGTAAGGCTCCCGCCTGTGTATTTTAGTCCCAGCTATGACCAAACACTGTACGTCCTTTCGATGGTCATCACACTCAGATCCTGGACTAGGTGGAGGAGGAGCCTCAGACCCTGCCTGCATCGGAGTGCTGCCTGGAGGACCTCCCAGCAGCCTCTTGAGAAAGCGCACAACTTCCATCAAAGAGCCATGAACAACCGTAGGGTAACCAGTCAGGTCTCTCCTCGATGTTTCCACCCTGCTGGGAGTGTCACCCAAGGCCAACTCTCTTTACCATCATTTTATAACTACAAATAATGAGACTCTACTGGCTACTTTTTATGAGCAAAGGTTTATGTTGTGAGTGTAGACAGGTACAGTTTCTCAATTAGCTGGTGTCGCTGGACATGTGGCATGAGATTATTGCTGTTGCTGTTAAGACTTTAATATTGTCTGTGAGATGCTGAGCAGTGTGTTAAAGCCATGAGGTATGTTCCCAGACAGTCATGTCAGGCCCATGGTGTGTGCACACACACGCACACACGAGCACACACACACACACACGCACGCACGCACGCGCGCACGCACGCACAGCAGTGCTTCCTGACAGGGAGTCCAGAAGAATCCAGGCCCTGTCCTCCACCTGGAGGTCTGGTCAGGAAGCAGTGAGCCTACCAGGCCCCTTACCTTTACTATCTTGAAACCATTAGTAAACACTGTTCCAAAAATGTGTGGGGACATGTGATTTGTGGCTGAAACCCAGAGGTACAGCTGTAGAATGTCATGACAGGTGATGTCATCTTTGTGTGGAAAGGCTTGATCCTGAGGCAGGAGCATGGCGGCAAGGTCTGGGGTAAGCTAACGGGAAAGAACGGAGCCTGTCAACGTGGCACATCTGTCTGGTGCTCCCTGGGTGTCATGCTGTGCTCAGCCCTTCATATCTTCCCGTGAATCTCAGGCCACATGAGCTGGGTAGCACTGTGCACATTTTACAGATAAGGGTTCTGGAGCTTCTCTGGAGTCGGTCACCTGTTCAAAGTTTGCCTCTGCTGAGTCTAAAGCATTGGTTATTAATGCCTGGTCTATCAGGAGGTGGCAGGGGCAGTAGGAGGCGCTGATGAGCTGAAGCCGTGGGGAACCCGCTCTGAGAACTATGACAGGGAAGTGGTGGTGGTGGGTAAGGAAGCACCTGCGGCCTAGGGTCCTGGTAAACTGATTCTTGCTGTCCCGAGGGGATGCTTTCCACGTCGAGTTGGTGGTGAGGATGGGCTGAGCATTTGGTACCTGTGAAGGGGGACGGAGGGTTCCAGGTCCTCCGGGACACTGCAGAAGCCTGTCACTAGAGGTAGGAGGTAGACTGTGGCCATGATACATTTTTTCCCAGTGGAGGGGCAGGACAGGTTGGCTCTTCTGTGGGGACATCTGCTGGACATTAAGATGGGTGATTGTGGCATTCTGCAGTTCAGACCCCGTTTAACATGGGCAGCCAGCTATTTCTGTGCAGTAGAGTTGGTCAGAACGGTGGAGAGGAAGCGGCTTCCTCGGCATGGGAATTAGGGTTTGTTTGTTTAGGTTTTTTGAGACAGTTTCTCTGTAACTCTGGCTATCCTGAAACTCCTGTGGAGACTAGGGTGGCCTCAAACTCAGAAATTCACCCACCCCTGTCCTTGAGTGCTGAGGTTAGAGGCGTGTACCACCCACATCCAGCTAGTTTTATTTTTAGCACAATTCATCTCTAAAGCTACAGGGAATGGGGAGAGAGATGGCTCCGCGGTTCAGAGCACTTGTTACTTTTCCAGAGGACCCAGGTTCAATTCTTTGCACCATATGACAGCTAAAATTTTAATTCCAGTTATAGGGGCTCCAACCCCCTCTTGTGGCCTCCAGGGGGACTGCATGTGGTAGGACACATTTTTTTTAAAAAAGCCAGGAGGAATGTTCTCTGGCAGCAAGAACACTCAGGTCCTCCTGCCCTTCTCCATGTTTTTCTGAACACTTGTCCGGAGCTCACGGCGGGGACCCTCGGCACCAAGACACCGCAGGTGGGCCACTCGCCATTTGCCATCGCCTGTGCTCTTGACCGCTGACGGATAAGAGGCAAAAGGTCCAAACAGAGGGATTCTGACAATTAGTTTTGGCTTCCAGAAAATTAATCGAGAGTCATTGTTTGGTCCTTATTAGTCCCAGGCAGCTTCCCTGCCTTGTCCCAGCTCCTATGGGGAGGGTTCCCAGCTGCCAAGCCCTTGTCTTTCTACCCTGATTGGTTCGGTCACACTGAGACACACGCAGTCTGTGGGAGAGGGGTGGCGTGCACTTGTGGGATTTTCATTGGAGTAGCCAGTCCCCGTTGGCTGTATCGAAGTGCTTTAGAAGTGCCTTCTCCCTTTCCTAGGTGAAAATAAGCCACCTCCCCGCCCCTGTGGCCTGAACCACTCAGACTCTCTCAGTCGAAGCGACCGGATTGACGCCATGACACCAACTTTGGGGAGCAGCAACAACCAGCTCAACTCTTCCTTCCTACAGGTCTACATCCCCGATTACTCAGTCCGGGCCCTCTCTGACCTACAATTCGTCAAGGTGAGCCTGTCCCCTTTGCGGCAGAGCACCCGTCTCCTTCTCCTGGGCCCGGAACACAGGCTGGAAAGCACATTGATCTCAGTTCCATGCCTTGAGCAGCCCAGGGGACCGTGGCGGGGGACAGAACTGGAAAGGGCCAGCCTCTGGGTTCTCTGGGGCCTGTAGCTCGTGACCCTGGTTGGCCTAGGAGGCACGAGGAGGTTGCCTTCTGCCCCCGGGACAGGTTCTTCTCCTAGTCTGGAGACCAAAGCCACTCGAGCGGATGGGAGCGGGTCTCCACTTTTCTAGTCTCTGAGCCTCATAGGCAAGATGTAGATTCCAGTGGTGAGAACTGACTTTATTGCTGGAATCAACTTGAACTTGAGAGTTGCCTGCGTTCTATTCAAGGACGATTTTCTCCTAGAACGCTGGGCCTTCTGGGGTGATGTCTAAAATTAAGTGATGTCTGAGTTTGTTTTCTGTGTCCGCTTCTGGCCCCAGATCTCCAGACAGCAGTACCAAAATGCCTTGATGGCATCCCGGATGGACAAAACCCCTCAGTCTTCAGACAGTGAAAACACTAAAATTGAATTGACTCTTACGGAGCTGCACGATGGGTTGCCGGACGAGACGGCCAACTTGCTCAATGAACAGAACTGTGTGTCACACAAGGCCAACCACAGCCTGCACAGTGAAGGCGCCATCTAGGACCCTTCCGGCCCTCCTCGTTCCGCCTCCTGGCCTGTCTGACCATGACGTCCACTAGTGTGACCTTGTCTGCCATGCTGCGACCTACAGCATCGAGACCAAAGACCCTTTCCCTGGAGGCCGCGGAGGACGGCAGGGGGAGGGATGGAAGCTACGTGACATCGACAGCTGGGGCATGGCTTTCAAGAATTCGGAGACAAACTTCTTCCGCCCAAATAGAATCATGTTTATTTTTTCAGTACCTTTTATCGTTTCTTTCCTCCCTCAATTTGCATGAATTTAAAAATTGTTTCATTTATTTTTTTCATGAGATCATGTTTTTGTTTTAAGTGTCTTTTGCAGAGTTTTAAGTTGGTCTGTCTGAACTAACTCTGCTGTGGTCCCATGCTGTGACCCTCACAGGCTGGACTTGCCCTTGAGTGGCCTTCCTTGGCCGTCCCCAGGAAGGATACCTTTCCTCTGTGTGCCGGTGGGTGTCGCTGTCGAACTTGACGGATGAATGAAGAAAACCATGTCACTGACGAACGTGCCAAGTCTGTTGTCACTATGGGTGTTGCAGACCCTGCAAACGCCCCTCTGCAAATAGTGTTGTTTTGCAAATATGTTTAACTGTTTGCCTTTCCCTCAGGAAGGGTTAACATTTGCTTGGGAATGTGATTTTGCTCCCACCCTAAGGAATTTTTATCACCAAAATGAATGTTAATGAATTTTAAACCCATGGCTATCATTGGCAAGAGGCAAGTTGACTTCATCCACATTCCTGTAACCTGGGGTGGTTTGGGGCATCAGCTGAGCCTCCCCAAACCTCCTGGGCCCTCATTTTGCTAACCCAAGCCGCTGCTCCAGGTGCCAAATGGAAACCTTCCATGGGGCTTCTTAATGAACATGGGTGTGGCAGCTTCGTGAGGGCCTCCTTCCCAGCTGGGATCTGTGGATTAGAATGAGGTGGGTGAGGGGCTGTGTACTTGGGCATCTCTAGACCCATGTTTTTAATGGAAGGACAAGGGATTGCCTGTCCTGCCCCTCCTTCTGTAGAGCCAAGTGCCCCCCTCCCATCTTGTCCCTGGCCTGTGGGGCAGTGGCCTGAGCAAGGGTGCCCTTTGCTTCAGCTGTGGTCACTGCCAGAGAGGCTGTGGTCACTGCCATACAGCCAGTCAGGTTGACCCCAAATGGATTCAGAAACCAAATGTGTGTTGTGACCATTCTGTGTATCTGTCTTATTTTAATACCAAATTTACCATGTGTTGTGAAATTCATGCCAGCAGGTACTGTTTGGGTAACTGAATCCTTAACTAGCGTCTCTGTGTGCGTGGTCACCTGTGTTTGCTGGCGTATCGATACTCATACCCTGAAATGAACTGCCGACCATAGTGTTTGATAGGATTCTCGGCACCCAGGTTACTGCTGGAGAAGAGAGCATCTCCCGTGCCTGGCTTCCTGCCCTAAGGCTCACATCAGCCTCCTCCCGAAGGTAGGAGGTCTGCCAACCCCGGGTTGGGCTCTGGGAGGGTGACATGTTAGGTTGGTGGCCTGGTAAAGTTGGTGGCTCTGGGAATGTGTGTGTGTGTGTGTTGGGAGTGGAACCCATGGCCTTGGGCATGCTTGGCAAGTGTCCTGTGACTGCTACACCTGGGTTCCGGCCTCTGGTGCCATGGCCACTGACAGTGTTAACCCTGGTGGTCCTGGAGTGTTCTCAGGCAGGCTGGCCTTATTTAGTGGAGGGTCATTGGGGGTGGCCTCTAAGGTTGTTAGTGGCCTGCTGGCACCACGCCTGCCACCTTGGGATGGCCTTCCTACCATATGGAGCCCCATACTGTGAGTAGCCCTCTTTTCAAACACACCCAGGTTTAAAAAAAAAAAAAATATTTACTAAGGAGCATACAGATGCAAACACTCTGGCCATGGCTGGGCTCTCTCTCCACCAGTAGGCCTCCACCTGGCCCCTCCCTGAGGTCTGGGGAGCCCGGAGCCCAGCCCAGGCTCTGGTGGTGCATGCTCCCCTCTGTCAGCCTTGCAGGCGGGCACAGTGCTTGGAAGGAGCCTGTGGGAGAGAAATCTGCTGGGTCCCTTTTCAGAGCTTCACCGTTTGTGTAGTCTAGGGGGCTGAGAGCGCCAGCCACCACCTAGTGTGGCACTACTTGCAAAGCGCTCTCCCAGAGCTGGAAGTGGGGCTCCCAAGGGTTTGAGACTATAGCCTGCCACCTTTGTGTCATTTCCTGTTAACGACCTAATTACCTCTGAGTAGTCCCTCAGTTCTCCTAACCAGGAATTCAGAATCATTCCTCCCCGGTCCCCAAGTGTACAAAGTTGAACAGGCTATATTTCAGCTGCTCTGTGGAGAGTTCTCGACCTTCAAACAGGGCTTGCACCTGAGTGACCGATTCTTCAGGCCTTCCCTTTCTCCCAGACTACTTGGACAACTGAAGGAGAGACACTTCCCTCTGGGGCAGTGTAATTGTCTTGTCTTGGAAGGGCACGTGCTATCTGTGGCCTGACCCCATGGGCCTCCCAGCCCAGGAAGACTGGCAGGTAGGGAATGGCCATGCACAGGGGCTCCTCCCAGACCACAGCATGTGGGAACGTGGAGGGAGGAGGGGTCTACCCCCTGCTGCCCGCCAGAGGATGGGGCAGCCCTGTGCACAGATGTGGTCAGGACATTCATTGTAGATGAAGGTCCACTGCCCTCGGTCTAAACTCTTAACAATTAAAACCTTGGGAAAACAGAATCCTAAAACGTCTGCATGAGAATTGGGTGCTAGTCAAGTAGATTAAACTTTGGTTCTGAATTTGAAGGTGCCTCCTCTTTGGTACTCTGTAGGGCGTGGTTGACCTGGCGTGAAGGGAGCTGAGCCACACACACTTTCTCACGTTATTCCAAGAAGCGAGTGCAGGTGTTCAGCACAGAGCTTCACTGATAGGAACACTAACTGTGAAGTCATCCCCAGCTCTGTACAGCTAAGGGACTCGTCTGTCCCAGAATGAGGAAAACATGCAGCTCCAAATGCATTACCTTAAGAAACGGAGCAGCGGGACTTTAAGTAGGGACCTCATGTTATTTGGGTTAAGGAACAAACCAAGTAGGTGCTGCGTGAATGAGTCTGTGTCCTGGTTAATTAAAACACGCACAAGTACCCATGTCCTTCTCTGAAAGCTGTCAGGGATCTGTGCCACACACAGTCCCTGTGCCTGGACCCACGGGATCTCCCAGGGGAACCCGGGCCGGAGAGCAGTCTTCTTATGTCGCCTAAATTCCGTGGTGGCTCGGCACAGCTCCCCTCCCTGCTCTGACCCAAGACTCGCGTTTCCTGTGAGGGGCTGATGCCTGTCTTAGGCTTAAGGTAGCATTGTGCCCTTTCTTACTGGGACCAGACTTTCCTGGGCTGTTTGCTCCCATTCTGGGCCTAGGCTTGTGCCTCTGTGTAACAAGGACAATGCGTAAACTGTAGGCTAGCCCAGAACTAGAGGGACTTGAGGTGAATATGTAAGTGACTATGAGGGGCTTGGGGTTTTTCCCATACAAATTTATCAATGAGCAACCTACTCAGTGGATTTTTATACCTCAGGGCCGTTTGCTTTTGTGTCTGAGTGGCTGATAGGAAAGATGAACTTGTTGAGTGAGGTTCATTTCTTCTACTTGAGGGATGGATGGGTAGCGTTCCAGGCTGAGCCCTTCCCCCAGCACCTGTGCAGCCTCCTCCCAGAGTCGAGGCCCTGTTAGTCCCCAAGCCCACCCAGCCAGGCAGGGGAGCTGTCCTTTACAACAGCTAAAGTTATCAGCCAGGGCCTTTGTCCCTTAGTTCCTGTGACAACCTTTTTATACCAGAGCCAGTGAGACTTCTCAACTGCGATTGTTTTAAATGCCTTTTGATGGGGAATTCCAGGCAGTACTTGAAGCAACATCAAGATGGCAGGAGTCAGGTTCCAGGTGTCTGCCTGCACACAGGGGTGACATATGTTACAGAGCTATGAGTCAAGCATGGCTTGAGGGTGGTTCGGTACTGTCTGGCCTCACTTGAAGGGCACCTTCTGACTGCTCACGTCTGATCCGCATGGGTTTACTGAGAGGGCTGGATTCTTCCGCAGTCTCTCTAAGAGAACCATCAGAGGCCTAACAGACCTGAGTGCCTGCTCTTCTTGAAGACTTGGGTTTCTTACATACAAACAGCTGGGCCCCAGGCCCCCAGAACAGAGGGAGCAGTGAAGAGTGATTCTTTGGGTACATTCCCTAGACGGCCCCACCTAGCTTCTGAACACCACTACCCATGTGTGCTCTACTGTGAAGTCAATTAATCCACTGACTCTTATTTTTACAGTCCTTTAAATCCATAATGTATATGCTTTATTTTATATTATTTATTATGTACATATGTCTCTACTGTTAGTATGTCATCTGACTACGACCCTCTTTTAATGTCCCTCATCCATGGAGCCTAGGGCTCTGTTCTCCCTTACTGGGTGAGGGTGGTGGGACTCTTAAAGGAAAAACTGTGTTGATGCTGCTTTTCCATCGGCTTCTTCCATTGCCCCGCCCCACCCGTTCCTGGTGGCCCGCTTTTGGGAGGTGGGTGGAGGCAGACCTTCTCCAGTCTCCACGAGTTACTGCAGAAGTGTTCTTCCCTGCGTGGTGGTAGCGTGTGACTCCTTCCCCGTCACTATCCAAATCAGATCAGTTTCCTGGTCCCAAAATGTCAGCCTCCACTTCTCACCTTGTGTGCTGGACCTGTGTCATGCCCATCTAGGTCTGAACACGCCTCCTGGTGTCATGGCCGTTACTGACTTGCACTGGGCCTAACGCGAGCCCTGCTTTGTGATTATTTACCCCTCCTTAGCTGTGCCCACTGTGTCATGGTGTACATTTATGTCATGCATTTGAGCAGTGGCGTCAATGGAAAGCTACACAGGCACAGGCCACATGCACAGGGGTCACAAGCTCTCATGATGGAAGCATTTATAATTCAACTGTTGTAGATTTACAATACCTATTTATTTTGTACCAATTTATTTGTAAATCTTGTGATTGTTTTTAAAAGGTTTTGTTTATTTCTATTATTCTATTTAGATAAATGATTTTCTGTTCACCCTTCTAGAAGATGTGTGTTCCCTCTTTCCTTGTGTAACACCAACCCGTTTGTTTTGTTTAGCCTTGGTCCCCAGCCCAACTACATGGCTTTGCTGGTGGGAAGACTGGACTGGGCCGCTGCCTCCAAGTTGCAGCCTGGCACAGTGGGTTCTGGAGTGTTCTGCACCCACCAGCTGTTCCCTAGGAAAAGGTGTAAGGGGCCACTCAACTCCCCGTGGTCACAGCCCTGTGACACAGCCGCTGGGCAGATGGAAGAGCTAGTTTTCCTTGGCAGTGGCCTCTTGGGGCTCAGATGGGAATGGCTATGGAGGTCCCCTAGCTAGAGAGGAGTCAGCTCATGAGTGAGTCACCTCAGGTGACACCAGGCATATTAGACGTACTTCAGTGCTTGAGAATGACCCGCGTCTTTTGCTGTCACCCCAGAACTCTTCCTTTGGTCCCTGCCCACCCTGGTAACAAGACCTACATCATCTGGCTGATCCACTACTTCACTGCCCCTTTCCAGAATCCTCTGCTTTTATTTTCTGTATTTTACACTCCAAATAAGACCATGCTCTGGAGATCAAGCCTCCAGTGCCCCCCAAAGTCCCACTGCAGTCCATGTCTTACTGTTGATCAGGACTCGGTCTGATTTGATGCCTGTCATGTATGGGGACATTTCAGTGGAGTAGTGACAAGACCAACTTTAAAACCGTTCTGATCATTATAAAGGGGGGTGAATGCATCGCATCCCAGTGGAGGGTCTGACTCACTTTCCCTAGACTCAGGGCACGGAGCAGCAGGGAAGGAAGATGGTGCAGCACATCTCCCGAAGCTCCTGTTGTGGTTGGATTTTCATTCGGATGGGTGCTGAGATGGCTAGGAAACGCCCAAAGAGAAAGGGGTAGTCCTCCTGTGAGGACCCGTGCAACCCCGGTCACACCCATGCCCATTTGTTTCTGAGCTCAGTGCTTCAAGGAAACATAATAGCAGAAGGAAGACCTGTGGAGAAGGGACAGAATGACCTTCCCTAGACTGGCGCTGACCTCTGCCAACTGTTTGCTTTTTTGCAGCGCTGGCGATCAAACCCAGAGCCCTTCACACGCTAGGCACGTGTTCTAGCACTGTGCTACCTTCCTGCTTATTTTTACATTTCTTGAAGGCAATGAAATCTAATGAGAAACATTCCTCCTTAAAGCCTGACAGTTACTTTGATTGCTATGAGCTCTTCTGCTGTGATTGCTTCATTTTCCTTCCGAGAGCCCTGAATCTACTCATTTCCAGGAACAAATGTGCAGGAAGTCCCAGGATAAAGGAATGGTCATGTGGCCCTTGTCGTAACTTCAGCATGTTTGTCCTGGTGATGACCTGACAATGGACAGGTTTCTGAGAGGGATAAAAGCTGTTGTGTGAGTAGCTCTGAGGTGCTGAAAATGCAGGAAACGCCAGGCAGGTGTCCTTCGACTGAGCCTGTTTCTTATGTCCGTTAGACGTGGCAGTCACATACGTAAATCACATCCCCACAGGAGTCCAAGAGTAATGCTACCGAGAAGTCTCAACATTCAGTGCTGGGAAGGTTTGCCTGGCAAACTCAGAACTTGAGACCTGAAAGACCCTCGCTGTGTGTTGTTACCTCACCCTGGCTTCCAGGTCTCATCTACAGACCCTCGGGAGGAGTCTAGCAATGAGATGAGTTTGGGAACCTTACTTACCCATGTGAAGAAACATCAAGTGTCCAGGCTGAAAACTGGAGTTTTAAGTTGGGAAATGCTTAGACATGCATGTCTGCGACGGTGCTCAGAGCTGAGGTAGGTATAATTTTAGGTGTGGCTCTCAGAGGAACTTGGGCTGTGAGCACAATGCATGGGTCACTTCTGTGGAAACGTGTGTGAGAAATGTGTCACTAGGCGACCTCATGGGACAGCATTGCATGTGCTCTCACAAGCCAGATGCTTCCATCAGCAGGCCACCATGATATACGTGGCCTGTTGGTGACAGACACACTGGCGTGGCATGTGGCTACATTTTCTTTCTTGAAATTACAGTATTTTCTCAGACCTTCATCACACTGTTGTTACCATATTTTGAGAAATAGGGGCAAGTGATGAGGAAAAAGCTGTGAATTTTGTAAATGAATATTCTTTCTAAAAGATATGTTTTCTGCTATTTCTGGACAGCAGTGGGATGGTGAAGTTCTGTTTTCCTGTCATGGACTGTGTGGCAGGCAGCGGTGGCTTGCTCTGCGGTCTCCATGCTCTGCTTTCTGGCTGTTGAGCATGTGTATGGCATCTACACGCCTCACTGTGCACACTTCTGTCTCACCTTGAGGAAAAGCTGTAAGAGAAGCTAATATCCTGTAACAAGAAGGAATGCTATGAGAAGCTGAGTCCTAGCTCTCAAGCCACATGGGGACTGGGGCTCTAAGGGAGTGGCAAATGACTCTGGCATGTCGTTTTCCCACCACCAGAGAGGTTAAATAGTTTCCATAACATGGAATGTGGACAAAGTTCCTGTCCTAATACAGACTTAAATATGCACTTGTTTATCTCAAGCTATTCGTGGAGAATAAGCAGGGTATTTAAAAATGCCCAAGAAGCCTTGGAAAAATTGCAGGACTCTAAAGTTGTTAAACAAATAAGTCTGGTTTAGAAATATCTAAACATGGACAAGCTTTTCAATCTGCGATGTAACTGCATATAGCTTTTCTAAGTGGCTTTCTAAAAACAATGTGGCTTAGGGCTTTGTAGCCCAGTTATTCTATTTAAGACAAAATTTAAAAAGCATCCTGGAGTAGCTTGAAGGAGTGGTGGCGGCGGCGGCTTACTTTATAGCTCGTTGCAGACCTATGCTTCTGGTAGAAGAAAATCTTGGATATAAAACAAACATGGAATTTCTCTGCTTCAAATGGTTTGAGTTGCTCATGGAGACATGTGTACCAGGCAGATCGTTTAGCTGTGGGACCCTGCATGATAAACACTGGGGTCCTTAATGCTACACAGCTGGGCTTGAAGTCCAGTCTCATGCCAAAGAAGGGATTTTTGAATTCTGATGTTCTACAAAGCCTGAAAACTAAGGTGTGTTCTCAGACTCCCTGGAAAGGTTCAAGAGTGATGGAAGGTCTGTCATTTTTGTCATCTAAATCATTCAGATTTAAGAAAGCAATCGAGTCAGGCATGGTGGCCCAGCATGTAGAAGGCAGAGGCAGGTGGCTCTCTGTGAGTTCCAGGACAGGCTGGGCTACAGAGAAACCCTGTCTCCAACAACCACAAAAGAAAACAATGGAGAAACTTAAGTGCTGACAACAGAATTAACCTGACGACACACTGCCAGCACGTACTGAGCAGGGGACATCCGGAGCCCTGGATTGTTAGCAGTCCTGTCTCTGACCCTGAGGACATGTGACTCACACGGAATTCTCCCAACTCTGTGCTCTCCATGCGGTCTCCCCAAGTCACCTGGAGCAAGCTGTTATCCAACAGCCCCTGCTCTAATGGGACACTAAGGACCGCACTGCTAGCAAGGTGACTGGAGTTGTGCCAGACATGATTAGGGCCCGAGAAGACAACACTGTCAACATCAACCTGAAAGAGAAGTTAGCAACTTTCACGGCTATGACAGCCTCTAAAATTTAAAAACAGATCTAACTGTCGTGTGTATGTTCCAGAGACACCAGTGAGAATGCATGTTCTAAATGCATGTTGGGATGTTCTAAAGCTACAGCTTGTGAAGTTATGCAGCTATGCGCCTTGCTAAGTTGCTGAGCTGTGTTCCATACCTATCCAATAATTACTAGAAAAGAAAGCAGGAAGGTTAGAGCACGCCTTTAATCCCAGAGCCCAGGAGGCAGAGGCAGGAGCATCTCTGTGAATTCAAGGCCAGTCTGTTCTACACGGGGAGTTCCAAGACAGCCAGGGGTACATAGATAAACTTTGTCTTAGAAAAAAAATCTTTATACCTATGAAACACTGTTCACAAAAGCATGTTCTTCAACTCAAAGTGACAGACATAGTTAGCAATTTTGAAAATGTAATTTCCACCTGCAGACTGATGGCTGTGACAGTTGTTCTGCACAAGGGCGGTGTCAGCATTAGACATACACTTTGCTGAGCTCTAGAGCAGCCAGTACTCTAGTGACCAGGGCCAAGAATGGAAGAAAGCTGAAGCAAGAATCTATAAACGCGGTCCAAGTGTTGGGGGCTCCCTGCACTGGCAGAGCGGTCACGTGACTGCATATTCACAGGCTGCTGCTCCATTCAGAGCAGGAGTGACTTCCGCAGAGTTCTCCAGTGAACCGGCACTAACGGTGCCTTACGCTGATGAAGGCAGCTCTGGCTGCAAGCAGCAGCCGCAGTTCTCTGGGAACTTGCACGGTTGTATCTTCAGTTACGTTCCCCAAAAGGATTGTTTTTATATAACCAAAACACACTTGTGCTACCCATTCTTTAAAATCAAGGATGAGGACTTTTGCCTCAAATCCAAAGCCCTGCGGCCTAGTCTAAAATCACCCTGCACCAGGGAAACCCAAATCTAAGGAAACTTGACCTGACAGAAGACGGACTACACTGGGTCATGAAGACAATGTACTTCTCCACTGACGTACAATACTGTATAATGCACTGGAAAGGGGGGGAGCAATAGCTCAGTTTGTAGTAATACGGTATTGGGGCTCACCTCTTCGCACCAGGCTTCAGCTCTGCTCTGAAGGCCTTTCCTACCCTCAGTGTATGCAGATGACATACTGATGATGGAGACAGGCAACGAGACACTGTCACAACCACAGGGTGCCATCTGCATGCAGACCCACCTGACTTTTTACCTTCCTTCCTACCGTTTCGAACAATCTGCAGAGAATACAGATACACAAAACTCAAGTGAGAAGCTATGATTAGCATTATTTAAAGCCTTAAACTTTCCAAATGTACTTCTGACGGGTCCTCCCACCCTCCCTAACAAAATCTTAACAAGGCCACCCTTGCCCGTGAGTCCTGCCAGACTTGCTGATAGGTGCTCAGGGTTTTAGTTTGCCTCCTTATTCTTCCTCTTCCTCCTCTTCATCATCATCTTCGTCATGGCAGTGTGTGATCTCCTGGGGAGCCAGTGGGAAGAGGTTGGGGGGCTTAATCTCACTAATGGACCTTGTAAGCTGATGACGTTTGTAGTCGGTGTCTTTGAAATCCACGGATGTGCGGTTCCGGGTGGCGAGAGGGGATTCCATCTCATTGATATCCACATGCGTGTGTTCCACTGTTGATTCATGAGGCATCTAGAACAAAGCAAAGGCTCAGGCTGCAGGCAGAATAAAAATAAGTGCCACCGAGTTGGAATCCTAACTTGGAAACCTAACTTGTCTCATCTACAGTATCTGAGTTAAATCTGGAAGCAGGGACAGAAGTACCCAAGCCGCCCGGATCATTTCCTACAGACGAAAATAAGTAAAACAGAAAAACCTTACTTTCTATTTTTACACTCCCTAAGCCAGTCCTGAACCAGAACAGTATTGGGGCACACATAAGAACATTAATTTCAATTTGTACTAACGAAGGAGTCTCTCAATGTAGTCCTAACTCAGATCACTTGCTTCTACCCGCCAGGTCCTGGAACTGTGTGCACCACCACACCTGGCCGCATGTGGTTGAAACTGGCCTTGAACTCCCAATCCACATGTCCATGCTCCCCCCAAAAACTGAGATTCTAGGTGGGAGCCACCACACCTACTCAAAGGAAGAAAGTTTCTGTCTATCCACATGAGCCATTCAGTTCTCACACAGACTATCTCCCACGTCATTCCACAAAGCTGGCTCATGACTCAGGAGTACACCTTCCCCGTCAATCAGCTTTACTCACCAGGACATGGGCGGCTCTGAAGAGGTAGCTGAATGGGTAGTACAGCAGGTTGATGAACGAGGCCGCGTAGAGGTCAGCATAGCGCATCACTTGACTGGCAAAGAGTGTCTGCCGGGAGCCACTACGGAAAAGGCTTCCCATCATCCCATAGCACATGTCCATGTCATGAGTTACTTTCTTAAAAAAAAAAAAAATTCAACTATTTGCTGGTTTCCAGTGACATACAAGTTCCTACATAAAATCACAAACATGTAAATGATTTCCATACTTTATCCTAAAGCCCATCCACATACCTTAATGCGTCTCTGGATGGAACTAATGTCTGGGCGCTCATTGCTACTGCTGTCAAGGTGCCTGGAGACAAAAGGAGAGCGCAGAGCGGATCTCTAAGTGAACACACTGCATTCCTATGTTGTCCCTGAAGAGGTTAGTGGGTTTTAGAACTGGGAAACTTACTTGTAGAGTTCAGCCAAGAAAATATCCAAGCTCTGAAGTTCTTCGAAAAGTGCTAGTTAAAAGTTTAGAAAGGAAAAGAAAATGTTTTACGTGAATCAAGCAAAATCACCTGGCTCTTAAGTGCTGCTCAAACTAGTGAGCTTTCAGATATGGCAAAGTTGTGTATGTATATATGTGTACGTACACACACATGCACACACACACACATCACCTCCATCTTCCTCGGAGGCTTGCTGACACCATGTGTACTCTGCCAACGAAAGACCACCACAGTTCCCTTTGAACAGTCTCCTCCTACCTAAAAGCCACCGACCACAGCTCCCCTTTGCAGCTTTATGCGACTATAGATGGTGTGTGTGGGAGTCAGTCCTCACCATGTGGATTATGGGGACTAAGCTCTGGTGAAGCTCACCAGCAAGCACCTTTACCAACTTACACATCTAGCTTGCCCAATTTCTAGAAAAAAGGACTAGGAATTAGGTGACTTGTCCAGAGTTGAAGGTCAACTAGACTTCACAGGTGGGAAGCTTAAACTGTGAGGAAACAGTCTGCATCACCTGCATGCCTCCTGCGTTCCCCAGGAGAACCCCGCCCTAATTGATCTACTGCATAGAACAGGTTTTCTACCATCAGTCATTCAAATTAGGTCCTATCACCGAGAAGGAAAGCCATCGTTTCTGCTTTATGTGTTGTGCCTCGCCGGGCATCCACCAGCTTGCACACAGGCATTATTGGTTTTCCATTTTCATGGGGAAACAAGGCTCAAGGAACATGCAGATTTTGAGCAGAGGAGCCAGAATCCCATCAACAGAGCACACAGCAGAGCTGTCACTAACTATGGCCACAAGGAGGACCTGCATATCCAATGCCTTTCTGCAGCTACCTGTGACCCAACTGAAGAGTGTGTGCCACACAATGTATGCTGTGTGGCTCAGCTTAAGGACATTGGCTTCTGTCTTCATGAATACAGGTAATTAGCATTCAGAGCCACTGCTGCCCCAGAATCATAAACAGTGTTAGAGAGACTAAGACTACTGGATGGGGCTGGAGAAACATGGACTACAGACTGTGATGGAGTTTCAGTTCACAGACTCTTACTGTATGTATGTATATGTATACACACACATACAACATATGAACAAGGTGACTGTGTGTATAAACGAATTCTTGAGTTGTAGATCCACTCGATGTCTTAGACTAAGTCAAAGCTGTCGTGTAAGATACAAACTAGATTTGAAAGGAAGGGTGATGATGGTTCCTTACAACTCTTGTCGGTCCAGACGTGGAGCTCTTGCGCAAGCTCAGGAATCACCAAGAAAGTTCTCCACCCCTGCCGTTTCTTTGACTTCAAAATGTCTCCAAAAATGTGGTCTCCAATGTACAAAATGTCTTTGCCCTTGGCTCCCAACAGGTCACAGATTGTATCAGATGAGCCTGAAGAAGTGAATGAGAAGAATGTTTCTAGATTAAAGAAAGCATTGAGCCACAGCTCTATACTCCAGAAATGTATAATTATAGGAAAGAGATGCCTTTCTTAAATACAAAGGTTCACTGTTCTTTGTGTAGTCCCAGTCAACGCTTTAAGCTCTACTTTGCTGACCAGAGCGCTAAGCAAGGTGGTGGCAGCGCACACTTTTAAACCCAGCACTCGGGAGGCAGAGGCAGGTGGATCTCTGTGAGTTTCAGGACAGCTAGGGTTGTTACACAGAGAAACCTGTCTTGACAAAACAACAAAATCTAGGAAGAAGACCACCAGAATACCACGGCTGGGTTGGAGATAGAGTGCAGTGATGTAATGGTGTGTCATTAAGAGGCCTAGGTCAGCCCTCAGAACCAAAGGTACCATAACTACTTTCCATCACAGACTGCTCATTGAGTTGGCATTAGTCCACTACGTCTGACTCCTGACATTACATGGGCTTTTTCAAAGTCCTTTGAGAAGAAATACACCCAAATGGTTCCAGAACACGAAGATAAGCCCTCAAAGGAGGACAGAAAGATCTTTTCAGTGACAATAAAACTTAACCCCTTGACTTCCATTACCAGAAGACTGTTGACTCCAGGAGCTGACATTTCTGGTCCTGAAGAATTGTGAGGCACTATGCTGAAAGACCATGGAACAGTGAAGTCTGAAGCAGCACTCTAGTGAAGCCAACACTCACATGTGTGCAGATGTGTCCAGAACAAAGGGAAACGGACAGCTCACCTCCTGAGTAGACGATGCCATGCTGCAGGGGGCCTGTGTAGGTACCAATTTTCAGTTTTCCAGTTTTCTGAGTAAAAAGAATAAAGGCTGTGAAATGGTCTGTCGTTTCATCTCTACCCACATCTGCTCCTTGACCCAGACACTCCCTCTCTTCAAAACACCTAACTGAGAAATTATGGCCAGTAAGAAAGGAAAGGAAAGTGGGGGAAGAAGAAATAAGGGAGGGAGGGTGTATTTGAACATGTCACCTCCTCAACTTACAGTATCCACCTGACGTAGTACTGTGCCTTCTCCAAAAAAGAGTGGTTTCCGTGCATCCACTAAAATCAGATCAAAGTAAGACTGCCAGGGTCGATGGGAGCTTCCCGGCTGGTGAACAGAATGGGCGAAAGCTACAACATCACTGTACATTAATACTTAATCCCACTCATACACAAGGGATTTTTAAATAATTAAACTTGTTTATACCTGTCAGTTCCAAAAAACTTAACTTATTCTCTGAAGGACAGTAGCTTATTTCACAGTACTTTCAAATATGAGAAAAGCTATGCAGATGCCAGCTACAATTCAAGAGACAGACTGTGTGGGTCCCATCAGCACCAGAACTAAACACAGAAAGTGGCACTGAGACTGGGAGACTCCCACTTGCTTTTAGGACGATGGCTCTAGATCCACACTGGCTTCAGCTGGTTCCACAAGATATTATGCAACTTACACTCTGCATTCTGAGATGGTGTTAACCTTTTCAAGCCAGCATAAAGAGCACTATACACTGTGATTTCGGCATTTACTGAAGCTTAACCCTGAGCATAATCATACTGCAGAAAGACTTCTCAATACCAAGGTTAACCCGCTTTCTTAGCATAACACCCATCAGCAACTAATCTAGAAGCAGATACAACCTTCACACTGAAATTCTATTTCTTTTAAATTGGTATCACCCTTAATCTATAATCCCACACTATACAAACAATTCTGCTTAAGAACTTATTCTGATCCTATTCACTCCAGACCACATATGTTAAAAACATTTTATTTCTATATAGTAAATATTTAGAAACCAGGTTTTAAATTAAACAATAGGCTTTCTAAAACTGGAGCTTTTCTAGGTGGATCCTAGCCATTTCCTTCCCTTTAATATTCTAAAATGATTAAATACATTATTAGTTAACAAATGGCCTATTACATTACTATAATACCTTGGGTCCATGTGGAAAATCAAACAGGTAAGTCATGATTTTCTGGGGGAAAAAAGAAAGGTCCATGTATAATTGTAGCACAAGACATATGCAAGCTTTTCACCACATTGCCATGCTTTCTGTATAGCATCTTATGACATCATGACAGGGGAAGTTAGAAACGAATGCTTCATGGGGCAAAAGGTGGACAGACAGCTACTTGGGAAGGATGTGGACTTCCGAGTGCTTATTGATGTTCCCAGTCACTCATGCCCCTAGCCAGTTCTCCTGGAAAACGTGTGTGGAGGTGAGGGACCCTGAAGAAAGGGCTCAGAGAAAAACCAAAGACTCCCATGAGATACCACACTGCCATTTGGTTAGCAGAGAGCTGGGTGGCGCAGAGCTTCCTGCTAGAACTGTAAACCTATACTCGCATCAGCAAAAGTAAGACATTTAAATTTGGTTTGTGCAGCTTTGTTTTTGTTTTTTGTATCCTTTAGTCATGATCTTTTAAAATTTAAAAATAAGAGATGGGAAATTTTGTTCTTTAAGGTTCAAAACACATCACCGTTCACTGCAGGCCTTCCAATACCAAGGGTTTAAGGGAAAGGGCGTGAGTTCTCAGCTCTAGATAAATAATGCTCTAAACGGGCAGAGAGACCATTCTATCAGCACAAATCTTTTAAGTAACTCCCATATTAAAACCTTAAATAACCACTATAACAGAAAAAAAAAAAAAGATGTACAGGCATGTCCCTTATCCTATGCACTTAGAAGCCCCTCACTGTCTTCAGTTCTTTAGGCCAATGCTCTTTCCTGTGTAAGCAAATGAAGATGTTAAGTACTTACATCTGTGTATTTATAGTCACTGTTAGTGGCAAGAAACACTTTCCCTACTTCCTTCATCCGGCTCAGAAGCAACGGCAATTTCCCCTGAAACGGTGACAAAATACTTCAGTGTTGTGTGTACAGTTCAGTCAGACTGGGATTCTGCCCACATACGAATAGGGCAATAAGTCTCTTAAGGGTTGGTTGGTTTCAGAAGTCTGCATGTAAAAGGCCACATTATCAGGCTTTTACAGTATTAACATAGTAAATACTTTATACTAACAATAGATCTTTACCATCCTCGTGTCTGTTTCAGGAAAGGGTTTTCAGTACTGTGTGATTCCTCAAGTATGGGATTTAAGTATATAAAGATCAGAAGTTGATTGAGACAGGATTCCACCATGCACACTGGGGCTATTAGAGTTTCTCTGTGTAACAGCTCTGCTGTCCTGGAACTCACTCTGTAGACCAGGCTGGCCTCAAACTCAGAGATCCACCTGCCTCTGCCTCCTGAGTGCTGGGATTAAAGGTGTGTGTCACAACTGTCTGGCTCTTAATATACTTTTAATTATGTATCAGTGTGTGGAATGTGCACATGAGTGCAGGTGCCTGCAGAGGCCAGAGACATCAGGTTTACCAAGAAGCTGGAGTTACAGGCAGTTGTGAGCTACCTGATATGAGTGCTAGGACTTGGGTCTGTGTGTGTGTGCGTGTGTATACATATATATATAAATAAAATTTTTTCTAGCCCAGTTTCCTCTTCCTCCCATCCATTCCACAGGGAGGGTGATACCTTCCAGGAAGGAATCATCAAAATCTGTCAAGTCATTTGGAGCAGGGTCTAGGCTCTCCCTCCTCCCTCTAGGCTAAGGGAGCATCCCTCCATGGGGAATGTGTTCCCAGAGTCCTTCCCTGCACCGGAGATGCATCCTGCTTCCACTGTCAGAGGTCCCTCAGACTGCCCAGACCTTCTAACTGAGACCCATGTTCAGGGGGTCTGTGAGCTCCTCCTTGTTCAGGTGACTTGGATCTTCTTAAAGAACAGCAAATGCTCTTCACCACTGAGCTAACTCTCCAGCCCATGGGAAAATAAAAAAAAAACAGTGCTGGGGCTCACACCTAGAACCTTTTGCAAATCAGGCACACAACTAGCCCACTACTGTTTCAAACAATTTTAGCTTCACAGAAAAGTTGTGATTATACACACAACACACACACTTGCCATGCATTCCTTTAATAGTAACATTAGCACTGAAGCACAATTATGAAAATTTTAAAATAACATTAGTACAATGCTATGAACTAGAGCTATTTAAAAAGTATCTACCATGTGTCTTAAATCTGTGCTCATTATTCTTTGCTAACAGGGTGAAGACACTTTAGGCGACAAGTCATATCCATGTACATTTTTAGAGGATCAATCACAGTGTTCACTAACTGTGTGGCCTTCCACATGATGTTTAAGCCTTTCTTTATTCATAGGTGCCTGCTGAATAATGTAATAATGTAATAAAAGTAATAATGGCTAGAGTATGGTGCCATGCACACAGTAATCCCCAGTTGCTGTCATTAGAGAGGCAAACGCTGGAAGAAATCTTTGTGATTATGCTACAAGTGTCTTTCCTTGTCTCATCATTCACTTCGATGCCATGCAGAATCATTTCCCCCTCGGTACTCACATCTTTGACTACATACTTCTCAAGATTTTCAACTGTCTTTTCCTTAAGGGAGCCCTAGAAGAAGAAAAAAGAAAACAGAACTAAGAAAAGTTTTATTTATGTTAAAAAAAAATAGTAAGTTCTTACTCTGCAGCCCAGACTAGCCGTGGACTCATGATCCTCCTGCCTCAGCCTCCCAAGTGCCAATATTACAGAACCAGGATACTACACCCACCTCACAAACTGAGGTTGCTTGTCTGAGACAAAGCCTCACTTTGTAACCCATCTTGGCCTTGAACTCCTCGTGCAGTGTCTGGGATTGTGGGTGTGCCACCACTCCTGACCTATAAATCAGTTTTTAAATTTTACTAGAAAATTTGTACTTATTATCAAACAAATGAATCTGTTTACCAAAATAAAAAAATGCAGATAAAGGGCAAAAAAACTTTAAATATAAAATTATATTTTAAATAAAAAGACATTTCATATTTTATTGAACAGATTATAGTAAATATAAATTGAGTACTAACTAAATGATGTTATTAGTCAGGTGGGACTTATTTGGATAAAATTTAAATAGGATAAAATTTAGTCATCCACTAAAATCCTTCTAAATAAGTTTCAGACAATAAAATCTAAAAGCTGAGCCTCAGGACTGAAGAAGACTGTCAGCATGGTCAGACAAGACTGGATGGAGGAGGCAAATCTCCACCCAGTGGTGGTGACACCTTTAATTCCAGCACTCAGGAGGCAGAGATAGGTGGGTCTACATGAGTTCGAGGCCAGCCTGGTCTACAGAGCAAGTGCCAGGACAGGCTCCAAAGGTACAGAGAAACCCTGTCTCAAAATACCAAAAACCAAAACAACCATAGATTCATTTTTGTTTCTGTTAATGTGCATGCGTGTTTGGCTGCATACATGTCTGTGCACATGAGTGCTGGGTGCCCAGAGAGGTCAGGAGAAGGCACTGAACTCATTACAGCTGGTGGTGAGCTACCGTGTGGTGCTGGGAACTGAACTGGCATCCTTTCTGAACCATCTCTCCACTTTCTTTTTAAAAAGGAAGAACGTTCTGCTCCATTTCCACTTGCAAAGTTAGTGTCAGACCGTAAATTTGTGCCAGGCAAGGAAGCAGCTTCTAAATACCTTGTAATGGACCCAGTCGACTGCGTCCCTCACATCCTGAAACATGCTCCGGTATGACATGAAGAGGTCCCCATCTTTAAATCCTGTGTCACAACTACAGAAAAATGAAAGAACATGACAGGGAATCCAAAAGCGAGTGTCCAAACCGACCACGGGACCCAAGCAAAGGCTCCACATCACTTGGTACAGGACGTGGTTAGCTAGGAACTGCTCCCTCACCAAAGTCCATTTGCGTATTAGAAATGGCCAGAGTGTTGTATGGATGGATATAGTAACTGTGAGCGAATATGAGGTGACAGACAGTATACTGGATGGAATGTGAAAGGCCAAGGTCCCAAGGCACCAAGTTTCACAGAACATTTCTCACTGAACAAACAGTTACAACATAGGTTCGTCCACCCCAACCTTTCTGGCATTGTCTCTGGGTACAAAGGTGCTGTACATTTTTATCTGAGACTCAGTTTTCCACCAAGTTTAGTGCCCTAAGTGGGTAAGGCCTCAGATAGGAAGTTAGCAGACTCGCACAGGTTGTTTCACATCAAGCAATGGCCACACAACTCCCCCAAAGGGAAAAGCTAACCTATGCAAGACTTAAGCAAAACTTTGCTTCGGGAAAAGTAAACAGTATCTATTCCTTGATGAAATCTCGCTGGGCCTGGGAATGAGACTAAATGACCATCCCTGAATGGCTCCTGGGTAGCTGCTGTGAAATGAGTTGGGGGGTTTTAGTGTAATTCTGCTTGGACAGATAATCATCACACAAACCTCCCACTCAGTTGTCACAATTAGCACCTCTGCTGGCGTCTTCATTCCCAGGAGAAGCCAATCAGAAGTGGTCCCTTCCAAACATGGCTGCAGCACACTGGCAAGGACAGGGGCCGTGTGGGAGATGAGAGCCTGCATGGAGCTGCTGGTGCTGTCCATCTCTCAGGCTGGCAATGTAGCATCTCTCACTAGCACTAAATTCACTTTAGAAAAGCAGAAAAGACCTACAATGGCCAGTTCTCTAAAACCCTGTTCATTAATTTAAAAATCAACTGGATAAAGAAAAGTGTAGTATAGACATACCTGGTATATCTTGGACAATTAGTAAAAAAATCTACTAGGCAGGCCAACAGGTAGGTCTCTGAAAAATGAAGTACAGATATTAATCAGCTGTAAGTAAAATGATTAAGCAGGCTTAATTAGCTCCTCTGAGTAACAAGTAGCCATGGGAGGAAGGGACAGCATGTATAGTAAGCAGAGGGTAGTCTACCTGGAAGATTGAATAGTGTGTTCAAAATGTAAAACCGTTCCGTGTCGTCTCGTTGGATAAATTTATTTGGATACTGCTCTCTAGTTTCTGGTCTGCAAGAAAAATTTAAGAATTAATTGACATACAAAAAGTTAACATGTTAACTCTAGGAAATAGTCATTATTCAATGTCCGAGAATGTTGAGATACTGAGTCTGGGCAGCTATGGACAGGCTCAGGTGAGCCCCCACAGTCCTCTTCGTAGACAACACTCAGGCTCTCCCTGTGCCAGAAGAGATCAAGAACATCAGCCCAACTACAGTAAAACTGTGAGGACCTGAAGATTAAAGGGGAACTGTTCAGTGTAAAGGGCATAAGGAAAACAGATCTTAAAAGGCAGCTCACCCCTGCACTCCCAGCCTGGTCAGCACAGTGAAGCTGTCTCAGGATGAATACACAGATTAAAGCAGACGGGAGGGAATGTAGAGAGGACTCTCGCAGGTGGTTCACTGCTCCAACACTTAGTGAACATCTGTGCTCCCGAATGGAGTTTAGAATAAAAAGCACGTCTTCCTTAACCCATCTGAGCTGTATTTTTCTCCGTTCCTCTACTGAAAGCAGACCAACTCCTGAATTGACCTACTTAACTTGCAAGGTCCAGTTCATATCAGAAAGTGCTTGTCAGCCAAACTCGAGGAACTTGTGTGAAGAACCCAATACCCACATAAATGCCAAGCATCGTAGCCCTAGCGATGGTGACAAAAGGGAGACAGAGGAGAGAGCTCCAAGGACACTCCACCTCACAAAATACAATGGAGTGGCAGAGAAAGAAAGACACCTGCCATCGACCACTGGGCCTGCACATAGACACATATCCCACCAAGAAAGGGAAAACATCAATAAAAAGAATCTAAGAGTGGGAATTCTAAAATACATACAATTCTCATGGCAAAAAATTTCACAAATACAAAGAAAAGCAAATTTAAAGCTTATACTTACATATGAGTTGGGTAAATTCCTATTTAAGTTATTTAACTTCAAATGGTATGAACTCCAGTTAGGATCATGTCACCTTGTTTATCATCCTTATAAAACAAAAGTTCCAATACATAGAGACTCACTACAAAGTCACCTCTCTGGCCTTCATGCAGCAGCAAGCAGTGCAAACGTAACAGGCCCTTACTCCAGTCTTTATACAAACACAGGTGCAACTACTCTTTAGCAATTACAACTCAGATCGACTGAGAAACATGATTAGTCATTACATTTCCAGGTGGGGAAGACAATGCATCATACTTGACAAAGGGTCTATGTGGAGTTGGAAAGAAAGCAGCTACAATACTGAACACTAACTTTTCGTGACCCACTCCCAGGCTAGTCAGACAGGTTTCTCCTCCAGCCTCATAACGCCTGCACTTTAACACCGTTTTCCCCCACGCTGGTTCTCCCTGGGGCCTTTCCCTTTAGATTCTAAGGACTGCATTATGTTAAGCTTGAATGAATGGGCAAGAACTCACAAATGACATTTCAGAAATACTATCAAGAGTGTTTCCAAAGGACCAACTCTGAAGCTGTGTTGGGGGAACGTAGCAGGTTGATGTTTGAGATAACATCTCATGTAGCCCAGACTGGCATATGTAGCCAAGGATGCTTGAACCCCTCACCTCCTGCGAGTAGCACAGATGTGGACCACTACCCCAGCTTAGGACCGAACATCTTCAATTAGCAAGTTTGGCTGTAAAACAAATCTACTGAACGGCTTCTTTTCTTTTCAACTAACAACCAAGCAGTAAAATCCCCCTTCAGACATAAATCACATCCTGGCTAACAGTGATAGTATCTGTTCATGAATGAGCTTAGGTTGGTGACCCTACATGTAATCATTTTCCTTCTAAATCCTGCTTCTTTATACAAAACCACCCTGTAGAGCAATGGCAGGTGCACAGAGCCTCTGCCTGTTAAGAGGCCGTTCTCCCTGAGAGGTCTGTGCACCTGGTATGTACTAAAGCCTGCTGAACACACTGAACCATGGCTTCAATCTAAGTGGGACACAGCTCTGGCTTCTGATTTACAGGGTGTTCTGACACAATTTCAGTTAGTTTATGCCTCTTACAAGAAAAAGTGTTTGTCAAAACACTGTCTTTTTAAGTGACAACTACCACTTTTCTATCAAGAATAAATCATTCAGAAAAATTACATGAAATCATAACATGTTTTCATTTCAAGTTGTAGCTATGACTCTAACAGTGTCAAATTATATGTATGGGTGTACGTATCTCCGTGTGTGTGTGTGTGTGTGTGTGTGTGTGTGTGTGTGTGTGTGTGTGTGTGTGTATTAGGTACTATGTTACACTTCTTATGAGGGAAGAAACTCCAAATTAGTAAAGACAGTGGAAATGTTATAAAAACGTGTTACCTGGTTTAAAGTCATTACCCTTACTCTTCCCACTTTCCCTTCCTTCCTTTGCGGATCAAACCCAGACCTCCTTACACTCTGGGAAACTGCGGTACAATCAAATTATCTCCTACTGCCCCATCTTCCATCTCTCTCTCTCTCTCTTTTTTTAAGTATTTATTTACAGTCCTGGTTGTCCTAGAATTCACTTTGTCTGCCTGCCTCAGTCTCACAGTGCTAACATTTAAAGCATACCCCACCACACCCAGCCTTTCTCCCCAATTCCTGAAATGGGTCTTGCTATATTACCCAGGCACTGATAAAACAATTCAAGAGTCCTCCTATCCCAGATTTCAGAGTAGTTGGTACCAAGAGCAGGGGTTCTTGTGCCCTTTACTACCTTGTATTTGAGGTTCCTTATGTTTTTAACTCTGTGTTTTTATGTTTTCATTATACAAATGTCTGGAGATATTCAAAGATTACAATGTACTAGCTAATAAAAATCTCAGTCATTTAAATTGTTGTATAGTTCATAAATTTTCAAATGACCTTTATATGCATATCTCTTCTATATTAAAAAGGAAAAATAATATGCATATCTCTTCTATATTAAAAAGGAAAAATAAAAATCTTAGAACTTGGACTAGAGAGATGGCTCAGTGGTTAAGAGCCCTGGCTGTTCTTCCAGAGGACCTGGGTTCAAGTAACAGCACCCACATGGCAGCTCACAACTGACTGTAACTCCAGTTCCAGGGGACCTGACACCCTCATGCAGGCAAAATACCAATGCACATTACAAACAAACAAACAAAATAAGTCAAAAACTGTGCTATGCAGTTAGAAGATACTGAAACTAATTACTAACGAAATAACCTAACTAGGGATGACTCTTAATGACAGAAGGAAGAGGGAAGCGTATTTCACCTGTAGAGACAATGTCACAGCACTTAACTACTAAACTACCGGAGAGTTAGGCTAAGGAGACAGCATGGTTGGTCAAGTACTTGCCATTAAGTGTAAGTCTGAAAACCCACGTGTTAAAACAAGGGCACGGAGGCACACACCTGAATCCCAGCTCTGGCGAGGCGGAAACTGCTAAATTCTCAGGCTCAAGGACCAGCTGTCCTAGCCTATTTGCTCCCAGCCCCTGAGACTCGGCTTCAAAAAACAAGTTAGAAAGGGCCTAATTTAGGACTTACCACAAAAGCCTACAACTAAGTCCAAGCCTTTGAAGGAAGCCACAGTAGAAAGAAAGAACTAATTTCTAAAAGTTGTCCTATGACCTCCTCTTACACTGCAGTACATGTGCACACACCCATGTACACATTAATAATAAATAAAATTAAAGTAAGATGACAGCTCCTGGTGAATGTCAACCCAAGGTTGTACTCACCCTCTTATGAAATTAAATCCATGTGCACAAACCAAAAGGTTTCCATAGGCATCAACTTTCAAAAGATTTCCGTAGAGTGTGTCAAAGACAAGTCCTCTAAATGAAAATGAAGAAGTAGAAAGTACAATCACCACACATGAATTTGTTATGTCCCCCCCCAACAAAATAACCATATATGCTAAGTGACTGAATGCAACTAAAAATAAACCACAGACCTGGAGACACAGGGCAGTTATACTACACTTGCTAACTGGCACAGATGGATGGAGGGAGAGAGATGATGTCAGAGCAACTAATAAAACCCTGTCCACATCTGTAAGCAGTCACAATTGTTTTACGTTGGGAGAAGGGCTCACCTAAAGAAGCATAGACTACCCTTCCTCTTAGGACAGCTGCTATCTTTCTAGAATAGTACTTAAGTTTCTTTGGACATTGGACTGCTTGGATTTCCCTGTATCCAATGTTGCACATGGGGCAATTGTGATAATATTAGAAACAAATGTCTTTCATAATCTCAATTCTTCCCTATCAAATTCAGAAAAGCAAAGTGCCAAAAGGTTCTTTCTACCGAGTTAAATGTTCAGATGCCCTCCAGAAGTCAAGAGGGGCAAAGAGAGCACCTGTAGCCATCTTCAGCCATAGCAAATCCTTTCTTACCCATCAGTGGGGCTGCAAGAGCACAGGGAACTGAGCAGTATGTGCTCGGGAGTCTGAAGCAGGAGGAGCGAGTTTGAGTCCAGCCTGGGATACACATGGCTGAGAGAGAAGAGTTGGGAGGATGGGGAAAGTGGGAAAGGGGGAGAGAAAAGAGGTTGGTGAAAAGAAGGGTAGAGACAGAAGGAGACAGTGGTGTGATGACTGAGTAGATGCATGAAATGTTCTGGTTATTTTAAAATCAATACTAACATTTATTTTTGCAGGATAAGTTTGGAATTTATAGTTTGGGGACAGGGGAAGCAATATTAGTCCAAAATTATCTTGAAATTTTACCTGGTAGGGAATGTAGAATCATATGCAAAACTGAGCAGCTCCTGAGGATAGCCAATGGAAACTAACCTCTCCACGGTAAGCTCGAAGCCAAGAGATTCATATTCCGGAGACTTGTACACTGCACAAAGAGGGCATTCATGAGTCAGAGGAAGAACAGCCACGAAGAGGCCAACGACTGAGTCTCTGCTCTTTCCCAATTCCTCTTTTCTCCTTCTCCTGCAAACCTTTTCTCTATTATACCCAGTAATTAAGGAAATTAAACCATTAGCAGAAACAGGTTCTACCAGAACAGTTACAGCCTGATGTAATTGTTTTTCCTATATCTACACTTACAATTTAGTGCTGGGGAAAAAAAAACAAACTAATTGTACACAGATATGACATTAACTATGGGGCTGAATAAATAGCAAACTGGGAAAAAGAGGTGTGTGCTTGTTGAGGCTATTACTATAACTGATTGAAGGTATTACTATAACCTTCAATATTCAGATGTAGCAATATTCAGAATGAGTTTCTCTCTCTTATCTGTATACTTGAATTTTAGCTTTGTCTGGTAGTTGCTCTGTAGTCTTTTAATCAATGTATGTGCTCTGTCTGCCAAATGTTATCAGCCCAAACAACTATTAGGCTTAACATTGCTATAACCTTCAAAACCATACTTGACAAGTACCACTGCAAGCAAACCATAAGAAAACATATCTAAGACAATTAGGAAAGTCTAGTTTGTGATCAAGGAACTAGATATTAAATTGTGACTCATCAGATGTCACTCTGGTCACAACAGGTACACAATGCAAATGTGTATGTAAAATATGTACTTCTCCTAATCTGCTTCAGAAACTACTGTTTATTACAAGTCAACTAACATGGTTTTTGGGCTATGGGGTTTTCCTCTACTATGTCTAAAATTGTATACAATGAAAAAAACTGGAGTTATCGTTGCAGCTCAACAATAAAATGTTACTCCTTCAAATATGCTTGAAATATTTAGGTTAGCAACCTTTCTCATCTTTAGAAGCAAATCAGTCATATAATAAATACCAAGAAAAGACTGTTAATTTCCTAAATGCCAACTAAGACAAGGATATCCACCCAGTCCTTAGCCTTATAAAAACCAGTGTCAACTACTGTCATTATGTTGTTATAGCCCTTCCATTTACTATGCACCTTTAGCCCACATTCAAACTGATCTGCTCTTCATCTGCCTATTTAAACTGGCACTGCTGGGTCTGAAACCCGGACAAGCTGCTGAGATGCCTATTAACATATCAAAGCAGACTCTGGTGGCCAGTCTCTCTAGTCCCCACCCGTTACAGAGCCCTCCAGGCTGGCATGCCCCTCACCCTACCCCAACTCTCCAGCCCAGGGACTGAGCTGGGCCCCCTTCCCTAGCACTCTTCTTTATACAACCAGACATTTTGGTCTCTTGGTCTTCTGTCCTCTTGGCTTGATCCTCTCCATTTGGATCAGCTGAGCACTCATGGACACTCTGGGCTCTTCCTATGCTCTCCCTTGTATCTATAATAAACCTTCACCTCAATCCTTAGGAGCATTCATGTCCTTCTCTTCTTCCTTCCTTTCTTTCTTTTTCTTTTTTTCCATTCAGGTACTAAGACTTTAATGCAGCAACTGAATGACCAAGACAAGAAAGCCAGCAAACATCCAGATGCCTACATACCTCTAAAACTCACAGCATAACGGTGTTTCATCTATTTCTAAAGATCAAGTTAAAACAGTTTTTAAGGCTGGGCTTTCAAAATCGTTTAGTGCACATAGTCAGGCTACAAATGCAACAAATCCCTAAGGAGATTGCTGAGCTGCAGCTAATGAAAGCCATGCAAGCAGCCTTGTGTTCCTGCTGCCTCAGAGGTAATAATGACTGATGCTAACATTAACTCTGGATCTAGAAGGAAAATTCCAAATCAAGGAAGTTAACTACACTCACAAAAACATAGGCAATGATAATCCCACATTACCAAAAGTCAAAGGGGGGGGGGACGACCCACACACAATATCACTTTCAAAAATAAACAAGAATCAACAGTCAATGGTCATTAATATCCCTCAATATCAATGGTCTTAATTCGCCTATAAAAAGACACAGACAAACAGAAGGGATACAAAGACAGAATCCATCCTTTTTCAGCAAACAAGAAACACACCTCAAC
Source organism: Cricetiscus sungorus (assembly GCA_030556225.1). Lineage (NCBI taxonomy): Eukaryota > Metazoa > Chordata > Mammalia > Rodentia > Cricetidae > Cricetiscus > Cricetiscus sungorus. Next base: position 142,771,685 of record JANBXA010000007.1, read on the forward strand.
TTCAAAGACAGACAGGATGTTATCTCAGAGTGAAGGGTTGGGAAAACATTTTCCGATCAAATGGACCCAAGAAACAAGCTGGTGTAGCTATCCTAATACCTAACAAATTAAACTTCAAACTAAAATCAATCAAGAGAGATGAAGAAGGTCATTTCACATTTATCATAGGAAAAACCCATCACAATGAAGTCTCAATTCTGAACATTATGTCCCAAATACAAAGGCACCCACATTCACAAAAGAAACATTGCTAAAACTTAAATCACACATGAAACCACACACACTTATAGTGGGAGATTTCAACAACCCAATCTCACCACTGGACAGGACTACCAGACAGAAACATAAAAAAGAAACAAAGGAACTAACAGAAGTTATGACCCAATTGGGTTTAACAGACATCTATAGAACATTCCCTCCAAACACAAAAGAATATACCTTATCTCAGTACCACATGGAACCTTCTCTAAAATCAACCACATAACTCGGCAACAAAGCAAACCTCAACAGATAAGAAAAAAAATTAAAGGAACCCCCTGTAGCTTATCAGATCACCATGGTTTAAAGTTATAATTCAACAACACAAATTGCAGAAAGCCTTCAAACTCATGAAAATTAAACAATGTTCAACTGCATCACTCCTGGATCAAGGAAGAAATAAAAAAAGAAATTAAAGCTTCCTAGAATTCAATGCAATCTAAGTGCCCATATGGGAAAGTGGAGAACAGCCACACTAGAAAATTAACAACACATTTGAACAAAAAAGAAGCAAACGCACCCAGGAGAGGATGCCAGGAAATAATCAAATTGAGGGCTGAAATCAATAGAGTAGAAACAAAGAAAACCATACAAAGAATCAATGAAACAAAGAATCGGTTCTATGAGAAAAAAACAAGATAAACAAACCTTTACCCAAACTAACCAAAATGCAGAGAGAGAGAACATGCAAATTAACAAAATCAGAAATGAAAAGGGGGACATAACAACAGACACTAAGGAAATCAAGAGAATCATCAGGTCATACTTTGAAAACTTGTACTCCACAAAATTCAAAAATAAAGGAAATGAACAATTTTCTGGATAGATATCACATACCAAAATTAAATCAAAAACAGATAAGCAATTTAAACAGACCTATAATCCCTAATGAAATAGAAGTAGTTATCAAAAGTCTCCCAACCAAAAAAAACAAAAACAGAAACAAAACAAAACAAAAACAAACAAACAAACAAACAAAAAAACAGGACCAGATGGTTTCAGTGCAAAATTCTACCAGAAATTCAAAGAAGAGCTAATACCAATACTCCTCAAATTGTTCCACACAATAAAAGCAGGAGGGTTATTGCCAAACTCTTTTTACAAGGCTACAATTACCTTACCCAAACCACACAAAGACACAACTAAGAAAGAGAACTACAGATCAATATCCCTCATGAAGATCGATGCAAAGATACTCAATAAAATACTAGCAAATCAAATCCAAGAACACATCAGAAAAATCATCCACCATGATCAAGTAGGCTTCATCCCAGGGATGCAGGGATGGTTCAACATACAAATATCCATCAACATAAACTACAAAACAAACTGAAAAAGAAAAACCACATGATCCTCTCACTAGATGCTGAAAAAGATGTTGACGAAATCCAACACCCTTTCATGATAGAGGTCTTAGAGAAATCGAGGATAACAGGAGCATACCTAAACAGGATAAAGGCAACATATAGCAAGCCAACAGCCAACATCAAACGGAATGGAGAGAAACTCAATGCGATTCCTCTAAAATCAGGACCAAGTCAAGGCTGCCCTCTCTCCATATCTCTTCAATATTATACCTGAAGTTCTAGCTAAAACAATAAGACAACAAAAGGAGATACACACTGGAAAGGAAGAAGTCAAATTTTCACTTTGCAGATGATATGATAGTTTACATTAAATGACCCAAAAATTTCTACCTTCGGCAAAGTGGCAGAATATAAGATTAACTCAAAAAAAGAAAAAAAAATCAGTAGTCCTACTATATATAGATGATAAATGGGCTGAGAAAGAAATCAGAGAAACATCACCCTTTACAATAGCCACAAACAACGTAAAATATCTTGGGGTAACTCTAACCAAACAGGTGAAAGACCTGTATGGCAAGAACTTTGAGACATTAAAAAAAGAAATTAAAGAAGATACCAGAAAAATGGAAAGATTTCCCATGCTCTTGGATAGGAATAATCAACACAGTAAAAATGGCAATCTTACCAAAAGCAATCTATAGATTCAATGCAATCCACATCAAAATCCCAGCACAATTCTTCGAAAGGACAATACTCAACTTCATATGGAAAAACAAAATATCCAGGATAGCCAATACAACCCTGTACAATAAAGGAACCAGTATTTATCCCTAGTGCAGGAATGAACTTCCAGAGCCCGTTCCCCATGGAGGGATAATCTCTTAGCCTAGACACACAGGGGAGGGCCTAGGCCCAGACCCAAATGACTTGACAGACTTTGATGATCCCTCATGGAAGGCCTCAACCTCCCTGTGAGTGAATGGGGGCTAGGATAGGAGGGAGTTGGTGGAGGGCAGGAGGATTGGAGGGAGAGGGAACTGGAATTGATATAGAAAGTAAGAGTGTTTCTAATTTAAATAAAATTAAAAACAAAAACAAGAGCTGGAGATGGCTCAGGGGTTAAGGGCACTGGCTGCTCTTCCAGAGGTTGAGTTCAACTCCCAGCACGGTGGCTCACAGCCATCTCTAGTGAGACCTGGTGCCTCTTCTGGCCTGCAGGCACACATGCAGGCATGCACTGTATACACAGTAAATACATTTTAAAAACAAAACCACAGCAGCTAGACATCTTTTCTCCCATAAAGTCTACTTTACCCTCCCTACGCTATGCCACCTCAAGGCCTTCGATGTGAATCCAAGTTCCAGCGCTGCACCTGTGGGAGGGAAGTACAGCATGGCCACGTGCTTTAACGGAGGGAGAGGGGGTGAGTAAGGCCTGGTACTCCTGATTCTGACCGACTTACAGATGACAACAAGAACTAGCATTCCTCACCTATCTTCCCCAGCCATCGCTGATGGTGCCCCAATTCCATAGAAAGCACCTTTTAATAAAATGTTTAAAAGCCCAAATTACTTTCCCATCCTAATCAAAATCCTACTTACTTCAAAAAATATTTAAGGAAACAAAATTCCAGTATAGTTGACCTTTTTTCTTCTAGGATCTGGCCCATGTAAAATATTTTTCAATTATTAATATTTCAAAAAGGATAATTTGATGAATATGCCCTCAAATTGAAGATAAAAACTAAACCTTATTCCCCTACTCTCAAACTCATCTCTAAATTGACAATTTTCTGTGGTTAGTGAGTTATAATGGATTAATAATTTGTCATTGAAAATCATGTTCATGAGACAATTTCAACTGAAGGTCAAACTAATTTAACAATTTTACTTTTGTTATTTTTAAATTAAAATACAATTATATAATGTTCCCCTACCTATCCTCCCTCCGAATCCTTTCATGTTTTCTCCCCCCTTCTAAAATTGATGGCCTCTTTTTTATTACTGTTGGTGTGTGTGTGTGTGTGTGTGTGTGTGTGTGTGTGTGTGTGTATGTATGTGTGTGTACATACACAACACCTACACAAATGCATAAATAATTAAATCAGCCTACTGAGTCCATTCAGTGTGACCTGTGTGAATAAGACTTCAAGGCTAACTACTGTCTTTGTATTGGACAATCAATTAGGGGGCTATCCTTGCTGAGTCTCTATCAGCAGCCAGGAGCTATCCTTGCTGAGTCTCTATCAGCAGCCAGGGGCTATCCTTGCTGAGTCTCTATCAGCAGCCAGGGGCTATCCTTGCTGAGTCTCTATCAGCAGCCAGGGGCTATCCTTGCTGAGTCTCTATCAGCAGCCAGGGGCTATCCTTGCTGAGTCTCTATCAGCAGCCAGGGGCTATCCTTGCTGAGTCTCTATCAGCAGCCAGGGGCTATCCTTGCTGAGTCTCTATCAGCAGCCAGGGGCTATCCTTGCTGAGTCTCTATCAGCAGCCAGGAGCTATCCTTGCTGAGTCTCTATCAGCAGCCAGGAGCTATCCTTGCTGAGTCTCTATCAGCAGCCAGGGGCTATCCTTGCTGAGTCTCTATCAGCAGCCAGGGGCTATCCTTGCTGAGTCTCTATCAGCAGCCAGGGGCTATCCTTGCTGAGTCTCTATCAGCAGCCAGGGGCTATCCTTGCTGAGTCTCTATCAGCAGCCAGGGGCTATCCTTGCTGAGTCTCTATCAGCAGCCAGGGGCTATCCTTGCTGAGTCTCTATCAGCAGCCAGGAGCTATCCTTGCTGAGTCTCTATCAGCAGCCGCCACTAGTTGCCCATAGTTCTTTATCTCAGGGTGGGACCTGTAAGAGTTCACACTTCTGCATTAGCATGTTTACTGATATTGTCACTGTTGAGGTCTTGTTTAGGTAGCTGTATTGTTGAGGCATGTATCATGTGTATAGCTTCCTGTTATACCTAGGAGACAAATCTCGCCAGTGAAAAAATACAGAAAAATAATTCTAAACTCTAAAATAAGAAAAACCCCCAAATAGCACATTTTTGTTGTGTTCAAAGGGCAGAATTTCTTAAACATTTAACTATTAATTCTACATTAAACACTAATTTTCTTTCCTCCAAGTGAGTTCAGGGAACTTTCAGAAATAAAATCTACCCTCCTCGTTTCCTGACCTGAGCTAGAGTTCTGGTGTACCTGAGTCTGAGCCAGAATTCTTTGTGTTGGGGTCTGTAACTGTTGTTGCAGGCCATCAAATGGAGGGCTAGATGCTGAAGCACACTCTATACTGTACTATACTATACTATACTATACTATACTATACTATACTATACTATACTATACTCTTCTAATGTCTTCCAACTGGGCCAGCACACACAGACTGCCCCAGTCTCTGGCGGGAATGGATTCATCAGGGAGTCAAGTTCCTCTTTGACAAGACTATCTCTTTCACTTAGCTCTACATTAATCAGCAAGACAAACACACTACTGACAGCTTCTCGGGTAATCATTTCAGCAGGACACACTCCCAGGTCACTGAATCATCTGTAGAGATCTACACATACTACAGTCACAGCTAAAGAAACTGCTGCAATGCAGAGTGGACACTTCTTCTAAGTGCCCCTTGGGAATAAACGTTTATTGTGACCTGGTTGCAAAATGTGCTGAAGTGTATGCAGTACCACCTTCCTCTAACAATAAAGCAACACTCAAGGCAGAGGCAGAGGCAGGCACCTCCCTGAGTTCAAGGCTAGCCTGATCTACAGAATGAGTTCTAGGTCACCCACGACTTCTTAATGGGACCTTGTCTCAAAAAAAAAAAAAAAAAAAAAAAAAAATACAAATTCAACATTCCCCCCAACCCCAAATCCGCCAGGCCCTTTAAACTGGCCACAGAGAGCTGCAGAGACCAATCTATCCCTTCAGACTTGCAGTCCTACGCCTTCCCACAAAGCAAAAGCTCTAACCTCAGTTTTTCTCACAAAACTGGAAAGTGAATAATCAAAGCTTCAAGCCGCATTCTTAGAACCAACTTCCCGTGGATCCGACACCTGGCCAACTGTTTCAGAGCACAAATGATCTCACATTAACTGCTTGCTTGTTCTCTGAGATTCTGTGGCCTAGCCCAATTTACCCAAAATCCGAAGACAAAGAAAGAAATTGTTTTAAGGGCTGGAGTCCAAAGGAAATAGGAAAAAACAAAACAAACAAACAAACAAAACCCCACCACCCTGCCTCAGTCACCAGGACAACACACAGTGTTCTCAGGTTATGTAACAGGACTATAAAGAGAACAGCCAAAGCTTTGAAAGTTGAAGCTACTGAGTGCATTTAAAGATATTCTTTACTCAGTAATCTATGAGGGAAAACAGCTCTTCAAACATCTGCACACATGGGACAGAGCCGAGGCTCTGCCGGTAGAAGCTGTCCACCCAACCAAAGCCGGCGGACCTGAGAGACCACACTTTTTGACTAAGCACGTTTCTTCCAGGAGTCTGGAATGCTTATGCATCTTTACCACTGCCACCACCACACCCTGTGAGGTAGCTTACAGATCTTAGAAAAATACAGGGCAAACCTCTGCAGAGGTTCTAGCCCACTGGAGTATTGCTGCCAAAATGAGAACTCACATGAGCATATGCAGGTACTGTGTGCCACTCCAGTCTTGAAGGAGTTACACTGGCTCTCCTGTTAAAAACAAAACAAAGCAACAAAACAAAACAAAACAAAACAAAAGCTGGTTTTAAAACTCTTGCGATGAGCTGGAACGGAGAGACAACATTTGGAAATTGGTATTTACAGGAGTTACCACTGCCCTCCAATGTAGAAGTCTCCAACCATCACTAAAATTAACTCTAACTGGCTATAACAAAGTACAAGCATTAAAAAAAAATATTGTGCATTATTTATTTTCCTGGCACCCTGAGTTAGAAACATAAGCTAAGCCTGATAATAAAATTTTAAGCCAAAAGAGTCATTAGTTTATATAGAAATTGACTGGTAAATGGTACTTAAGTTGGACTACAGTGTGTAAGATCAATAAAAGAAAATAAAACCCAAAGCAGCCCCATCTTGCTCTCAAAGACCCACTTATGCTGAGTCTCCTGGACCAATCCAACATCTACTTTGTCATCTTAATATATATGTACCATACAACTGCATGCTAAAAATCTAACAGTGTCTACATCTGGAATAAAAGAAAATTTACTATCTTTTCATTTGCCACTGGATATTTTTTTCTCAGTAAGCAGAAATATAATACTTGATTTCGTGGTTAAAACCAACATCCCCAAACAACTGAGGTGAATGCACACGTGTACAGCCTTATGTTTCACTTTACAGGTAACTCTGATCCCCAAAGACTCCCTCAAGTCCTGGGTTGTGGGGTTTTTGTTTGTTTTTTATGTAAAAGGGAGATGGTACTCATAGGAATAGCACAAATGACTGAAAAATAATAAAGACATTGCGACTAAGACAAACCGTCACTACCAGGAAATATGAAAGCAGTAATTCAGCCCAACTACCCAAGAGTCCTTTGTCTTTAGGCTGTACATGAAATCAACATTAACATTTTTCCTACTTAGTAATTAGGCAGTACATGTCATTAGTTCTCGGTAATTATAACTAGAAAACACATTGATGGTCATTTTTGCAAGAGAAATAGTAATAAAATCTTTCAAGTGCCACATAAACAGCTATCAGAGGACTTTTTCTACCTTACAAAACTACGCCAAAACTGTAACCCAGCAGTAGACACAGATAACAATTTTTCTCTAACCTCAGAAATTACCAATGGTCTAAAAAGTTGGTAATTTCTTTAAACTACATATATGTATGTATATGTACACACACACACACACACACACACACACACACACAGAGAGAGAGAGAGAGAGAGAGAGAGAGAGAGAGAGAGAGAGAGAGAGAGAGAGAGATTTTTTTTTTTTTCCAGATAGAGTTTCTCTGTATTGCTTTGGAGCCTGTTCTGAAACTTGCTCTGTAGACCAGGCTGGCCTCGAACTCACAGAGATCTGCCTACTTCTGCCTCTCAAGTGCTGGGATTAAAGCCATCAATGCCTGGCTAAACTACTTCAATTTTAATTTGCATAAAAAATAAAGAAGCTAGATACCACGGAACAGAACATATTTAGTAATTTTTTAAAACCCTCTAAGTTACTAAATATGTAAGTAAAGTAAATATGTAAGTGGGCTTTAAAATATTGCCAATATTTTCATTCTTGAAAATGTAAATTAAATGGTAATTAAGGGATTTATTTGTTTAAAAGTACCAAGTCAGGCAGCAGGAGAAACGGTCCAGTGGTTAAGAGCGCTTCCTGCTCTTCCAGAAAACCCTAAGTTGAGGTCCCAGTGCCTGTACCACCTGTGACTCTTGCTCTAGGGCCTGTAACATCCCATCCTATTCTCCTTGGTTACCCACATTTAAGAAGCTCACAGTCACATGGGCATATGCATACATTTCTTAAAAATTATTAAGTCAGACATGATGTCACATGCATGCACTTCTAGTATTGAGAAGCTGAAGCAGGACTGTTTCAAGGTCAAAGCCAGCCAAAACTACAGTGAGCACAGGACAGGTAGAGATACATAATAAAACTAAGAAATACGAGGGCAAGCAAGCACAAACAGGAGTATTAGAAGAGCATTAAGAGACAGGCAGATGATCTCTGTGAGTTCAAGATCATCCAGGGCTACACAAGAGTGGATTCATCTGAAAGAGTAACAGAGCTCACAACTTTAATCCCAGCTCTGGGGAGGTGGAAACAGGAATATAACAGGAACTAGGGGACTGCAATCTGAGGTTTGGTGGAGAGCAGTGCAGTCTGCATATTGCCTCTGAGGATTGCACTCTGAGGATTAATGGATACAGGATCACCCAATTCAGCCCGAGGTAGAGGTGAGAGCTAGTGGCTGGCTGCTTTGCTTTTCTAATCTTCAGTTTAAACCCCAATGTCTGTAAAATTATTCGTTTTACATGGTACTCTTTAATAACTTTATTCTGATGTTTCTCTCCATGCTTAGAGAAGTATTTTAAAGTACTTAGGTTTGAGATAATTGGATTTCACCCATAGTAGCTTAATGATGTGGCATACAAACAGACAAGGGCAGAAGCTCTGATGTGTTTTCTAGCTGTGGTGGTTTGAATAAGAATGACCCTGTAGGCTCTTATGTGTGAATAATAGTCTCCAGGGAGCAGCACTATTTGGAAGGATTAGAAGGTGTGTTCACACTCTCTCTGCCTATGGACCAAGATGTCGCTCTCAGCTACCATTTCAGTGTCTGCCTGCAGGCTGCCATGCTCCCCGCCATGGTGATAATGGACCAAACCTCTGAAATTGTCAGAAGTCCTCAATTAAATGCTTTCTTTCTAAGACCTGCCTTGGCCCTGGCGTCTCTTCACAGCAATGAAGCAGTGACTGAGACACTAGTCTTTCCCTAAGATTTTTTTTTTTTAATTCAGAAAATATACACAATTTTACCTTAGTATTTAAAATACTGGAAATAAGACTGATCCTTTAAGATTATTTCTAATTAAAGGTTACATAGTCAGCATTCTAGCATGTAGAAGGTGGGCTCACTAGTCCCCAACCTGAGAAGCTATTGATTGGCAATGGCTTTTGGGACACAGCCAGTTTTCTTTAATAGTGTAGCCACTGATAGGTCAATCACACACTAGTGTGATTATGCCTAACACGCATAAGTACATGGGCAGCACAAACTGGACTCACTGGGTTTTTTGTTTATTTAAAGAAGTGGGGAGGTGAATGTCGGAGATAAAGCTACAAGACACAGGAGAAGTTATAGGGGTGGGCATGATCAAAATGCAGTATATTAAACTCTCAAAAGACCTAGTAAATGTATGTATGTGTCTTAAAGGAGGTTAAAGTGTTTGGGCTGACAATGCTCCCTGCAAGAAATGGGAACTAACAAAGCCCCCATACTGTGTAGGAGAAACCGCTACTTTCAAATGGTTGGTCACTGTAGTCCAAATGATTCTCAAAGCCATAGAGACTATGATGCTTTGATTGCTTCTCAGGGGTTGAGGGCAGGCCCCATTACCAAAGACACTGAACACTTAAAAACACAAGACTCAAATAATTCAAGCTAGCCCTGATAAAAAAAAAAAAAAACCTCTTTTGTCCATAGTACCAGAAAAAACACTACACAAGCTACCAAAAGAGGGAAGCAAGTAAATAGTCCTTCCTAGCTGTCACACCTGTGAACCATGACAATGACCAGCATGGCTAGGTATCTGTCAAAGTGCCGTAAGTGCCACTCCACTCACTGATCAGTGGTGGAGACCAACTGCTGTCTAATTAGACTCAAGGCCCATTCAACAGGAGGGAAATCATACCTGGTATGGAAAACCTAGTCATCTTCCGAGGGCTAGTGAAGTCATAAGCATCAGAAAAGGATCAATACCACCACGTTGCTAGATCAGATAATTCCTTACTATATTCTAAAGGTTAGCCTTATACCTGGAGATAAGTACAGCTACCACCTCTCATCAAAGAAGCTTCTCGTTAGAGCAAATGGAGACTATCACAGAAACATCCAACTAGACACAGTGCACTGGATCATGGGGAGCCCAGCCCCAGAGTACATCTACATCACAGCTCCTGTATCTATGGCACAGGAAACACTGGAACAACGGCAAGATCAATGGGCATCTTAACACAGAAGTGGGAAACTTTGGTGGGCTCTCACCCTAGACAAAGAACTACAGGTAACTAGTGACTGTGGAGAGAAGAAATAGCCTCAGTTGTCCAAGGCAGAGCGGTCAACCCTGAAAGCATACACTCAACAGCACAGACAGACTTAGGTTGTATTTATGTATGTGAAGAAATAAAGAAAAAGAGGCAATCAACTTGCAAGTGTGGGAGGGACTTGAGGTACCTGGGAGGAACTGGAGAGGGAAAGTTATGTTACTCTGTTTCAATTAAAATTGCTTAAAAGAAAGGAAAAAGGAAGGTGTGCTAGGATAGGACTGTCGTTAAGGGACAGAACGCTTACCTAACATGCACATCCACAAATACACACACACTTAAGTGAAAGGAAAAGGCTTACTAACGCTAGCTACATTCTAAGGAAAGGCTAGAACTCAGAGGTGGGAAAACAGCATTTCTGTTCACTTAGGGGCCCCAAAATAAAAATCCAGAAAACAAGGAGGCTTATGATTTGTGGTTTGTTGTTCAGGTTTTTGTTTTGTTTTGTATCTCTTATTGATATCTAGAGCTTAGTGAACAATTTTTGTTGTCTTTAAATTTTAGACCACATGAAAAATGGAAATTCCATCTATGAGTTTTGAAAGTCAGTTGCCAGCCAGGTGTGGTGATACAAGATTATAATTTAAGAGGCTGACTCAGGAGGACTGCCATGAATTCAAGGCTAGTCTGGACAATATAGTAAGTACAAGGCCAATAAAGGCTATTTAGCAAGACTATCTAAAATAAAAATAGTAATATAAACTAAGCCAGGTGCTAGTTACCGGCAAGGTTCAGGACACATTACCCAAAAACACTGTCTCTTGATAGCCCCAAAAACAGAAGCAGAAAGGCTATCCTTATATCCACCTGTCCCCTCTGAAGCATACCAAAAACCTCAGGAGAATGGTCTCATGAGATGAGCTTACTGCCAGAAGAAAGGAATAGCCCTCTCTCCAAAGGTGCATCGAAGGATCTGAACACACCCCTTGTCCATTAACCGTCTACTTTATCACAAATCCTAGCATAAAAACACATAAGTTCTTTCATTCCCCATGTCATAAAACAAAATAATGTTTTTCCTTGCTAACCTGTTTTTGTTATATGGGCCTTAACTTCATGAAGTTAAATAGGAAGTAAAGATTTTTCTTTTTCCTTGTAAGCTATCTTATATCTTGACTTGGCTTTCTTTATAAATGTTACTAATGACCCCTAGCTTAAGGAGCTATTATGATTAAAGGTACGCTGTTCATTAAAGTACATTTCCTACTACAGGTACATGAGTTACAGATGTTAGTTCTTCTCTGCCTAAAGAGTGGACACAAGCCATGGACTCCATTTGTTCTAATGGGAGGAAAGTAGTTCATCACTGAATTGATGAAAATGGCTCAGAACCTAAACATGTCAGATCTGGGGACGAATGCTCTTAATCCTAAAATTTGAGAGGCAGACAGATGATCTCTGTGAGTTCAAGGCCAGCCTGGTCTACAGAAATCCCATTATATCAAAAATCACAAACCGAGGGCTGCAGGGATGGCTCAGAGGTTAAGAGCATTTGCTGCTCTTGCAAAGGACCTTGGATTAGTTCCCAGCACCCACAACTATCTGTAACTACTTCTAGGGGATCTGACATCCTTTTGTGATCTCAGCTAGCACCAGGCACATATACAACACAGATCAGTCTTAAAGCCACAAACCATTTGAGATACTTTAGAGATTAGGTAAATACAAAGATATAACAAATGTGTATACTAAACACATCTAAGGCATCAATTCTTGATAAAATTATCTCAAAATTTTTAACTTAAATCAAGAACCATCTTTGTTTTTATTTTTAAATTTTATTTACTTATTTTTGGTATGTGTATAAGTGTGTGTTGTATGTGTGTGCACATGTGCATATGATGTACATATGAAGGCCAGAGGAATGACATTAGGTGGCTTCCTCTCAATTTTTTGTGTATAACTGTTATTACTGGGGGAACCTGTGACTACATATATGTGCACACAAGAGGTCAACTTGGTGAAGTCCATTCTTTCCTTCCATCTTTACGTAGGTTCCAGAAGTTGAACTCAGGCCTCTAAGTTTGCCTGGCAAGCATCTTTGTGTGAGGAGCAAAGTCTCTGGCCTGAAGCACACTTATTGGCTAGTCTGACCAGCCAATGAGCTCCAGAGATCCCCTGTCCCCAACCCCACACCAATCCCCAGAATGTTGGGGGTCACTAATAGGAGCTAGTGAGTCCTATCCTAAGGTTCTAAGTTGGGGCTGGGGGACAGCACTTTACAGAATAAGCCACTATCAAAGAGTATAGTACTTACAATTATGTTGCAAACTAAAATTAGAATAGTAAGATTTAAGCATAAAAACATTAAGACTTTTAAAATATCAATCTCAAGTACAAAATTACATTTACAGTTTCAAGGTCTTCATATTTCTGTAAGCAACATTCCCAATATCTTTTCTTTTTCTTTAACTGGAGTTGAACTGGGTTCCACCATATTTGTCCTCTGTATTAATTCCAAGTTTAGCCTGTTTGTTTTTGGATGCTAGATGGTTTATCTCATCAAATGGATTGGCATCTAGGTATACAGTTTATAAAGGCATACTAGTCAGCTGAAGGTAAAATGGTAATACTGGCTCACATCAACTTTTAAAAAAGGATTTTTGAGCCATCCTGTTCTTGCCTTTGCAACCCGACATCAGCTTTCCCCTGCACCTCTTACAGTAGTAGCTGAGTGCACACAACTCTTACCTTCTTTGTTCAGTGTAATATCTAATGACATCAATGTGAAGAATCTTTACTCCTCATGACAAGGCATTTGATGACACACAATTGGTAGAAATAAAATTTGTGATTGAAGACTTACAGGCACCGCCATAATGGCTAGGGGTAAGGTCCCCAGTGTAGCACGAATAATAAAACCCAGAAACAGATACTGATCAAAGGTGTGAGCTCTTTATCTTTTATCTACTCTCATGTAGCCCAGGCTGGCCTTGAACTCACAGAGATCCATCTGCCTCTGTCTCCCAAGTGCTGGGATTAAAGCTGTGGCCTCCACTGCCTGCCCTCTACAGCTAACGTGTGTGTGTGTGTGTGTGTGTGTGTGTGTGTGTGTGTGTCTGTCTGTCTAACTCTGCACTCTCATCTTCCACAAGCTTTGTTAGATTCCAAACAATATATCATTACAGGTGTGTGTGTGTGTGTGTGTGTGTGTGTGTGTGTGTGTGTGTGTGTGTGTGTGTGTCTGCCTGACTCTGCCCTCTGATCTTCCGGCAAGCTTTGTTAGATTACAAACAGTATATCACTACACTCCAATCTTTGTAGACTCTGTACTTGATACTGGAGATAACTGACCCAATATTTGTGTGCACTTTCCTTTTGCTATGTTAAGGTTAAACCCCTTCTTTTACTTTAGACAGAAAAGAGGAGATGATGGGAGATGTGATTCTGTATATACGTTTCTCATACTGTTAATAAAGCCCTGTGGCCAATAGAAAACTAGATAGGTGGGGCTAGGAGACTAGGAGGAGGAAGAGGAAGTAGTAGGTGGAGTCGAGATGTAGCCCAGGAAGAAGCAGGAAGCCTGCCGCGCGGCTCCCTGATAAGACGACCACGTGGAAATACTTAGATAAGTAGAAATGGGTTAATAATTAAGACAGAGCTAGCCCATAAACAATAATGGTAACTGGCCAACAGGATTGTATCAAATACAGAGTCTCTGAGTGTTATTTGGGGCACATGTGGTTGCAGGACAATGGCGGCAGGACCGGGAGGCTGGCGGGGAGGAACCTACCGCAACACTTTCCTTTTTATTTGAAATAAGGAAACTGTTATCTTTGCTGAGAGATTCACTCTCCAAGATCTTTTATGTCTTTTCATAGTTTTTCAGATATGGGTGAAAGAAGGTGAGTCAAGGCAAAAAAAATTTTTTTCTTTTTTCTTTTCTTTCTTTCATTCATTCATTCATTCATTCATTCATTCATTCATTTTTTGAGACAGGGTTTCTCTGTGGCTTTGGAGGCTGTCCTGGAACTAGCTCTTGTAGACCAGTCTGGTCTTGAACTCATGGAGATCTGCCTGCCTCTGCCTCCAGAATACTGCAATTAAAAGCATGCGTCACCACTGCCCAGCTAAAATATTTTCTTCAAAATGACCTTTATTTGGATTTTTCCAGTTTGTTATTAGTTTTCAGAGATTTCAAAGACAGAACACTTTTTTTATTTTTATTTTGAATTCTACCTGGAAGAGGTGTTTTCCTGTGATCTTCATAGCCTTGGAGTTCATCAAAGATTCCGTGCACCCACATGCTGGGTCCATACTGGGTGCTATACTTCCTGCCATGAAAGCAAGGCTCCAAGGTCTGCCTCCTAACAACCTGGAGCTTGAAGGGGCTACATCTGTAGGCTGAGCTGCCATGCGGCCTCAGGTAAAGGAGGAAAAGACAGAAGCACCTCCAACCTTGCTTTGTAAGATAAGATCTCAAAGTGGCAAAACTGGCTGACCAGTGAGCCTCAGGGAACCTCCTTTCTCCAAAGCTCCAGGGCTAGGATTGCAAGCCAAAAGTCAGGGTCACCATTTTTACCTGGCTTCTGGGGATGCAAACTCAGGTCCTCAGCTCGTATTGAAAGCACGCACTGACTTGAGCCATCGCCACAGTATTGCTTTTATTGTTGTTTGTGGTTTGAATCTTCCTTCCTTCCTTCCTTCCTTCCTTCCTTCCTTCCTTCCTTCTTCCTTCCTTCCTCCCTCCCTCCCTTCCTCCCTCCCTCCCTCCCTCCCTCCATCCCTCCCTCCCTTCTTTCTTTCCTCTTTTTTTCTTGGATTTTAGAGACAGGGTTTCTCTGCATTGTTTTGGAGCCTGCCCTGGAATTAGTTCTGAAGACCAGGCTAGACTTGAACTCACAAAGATCCACCCACCTCTGCCTCCTGAGTGCTGGGATGAAAGGTGTGCGCCACCAACGCCCAGTGTGGTTTGATTTTTTTGAACATAATTAATATAGTAACATAAAAGATTTGTTTTACCAAAAAAAAAAATCTAAAAAGAACAAGATGTGAGGATTCAAATAGATGAGAGCAGAGGTTCTCAGCCTTCCTAATGCTTCAAGCCCAATACAGTTCCTCCTGTTGTGATGACTCCCATCCATAAAATGATTCTGTTGCTACTTCATAACTGTAATTTTGCTACTGTTATGAACTGTAATGTAAATATCTGATATGCAACCCTCAAAGGGATCATGACCCACAGGTTAAAAATCACTGGACAGACTAGAATGCATGCATCCAAAGTTAGTATTCATTTAGCAGCTACCATGTAACACATTTTATACTAAACATACAATAAAGGTAAGAAAAGAAAACCCTTGCCCTTGAGATACTCACAAGCTAAAGAGTAGACAGATTATCCAAAGTTACAACTAGGATGGGTCTGGTGGTACCTGTAATCCCAGCACTGAGGAGGCAGAAGCGGGGGTGGGGGTGGGGGTGTTGCAACAAGTCCAAGTCCAGCTTGAACTGCACACAAAGCTACAAGCTAACAACCTCTCAGTGTACTGAGTTCTAGGATACACAGTAAGACCCTGTCTTAAAAGCAAGCAAACAAACAAGCCTGCAAGTGTATTATAAAACGCTCTAGGGAGGGGCTGGACTGAGGTGGCTTAGGGTTACAGAGGTTAAGAGCACTTGCTGCTCTTCCAGAGGCTTGACCAAGCTGCATTTCTACATGGCAGCTCAGAACAGTCTATGAACTCTTCTTCCAGCGTATCCAAGGCTCTATTCTGGCTTCCATGCCACACCAGGCACACATAAAGTAGAGACATATATGCAGCCAAAACACGGGTACACATAAACAAAATTGTTAATGCTGTGAGGAAATTTACTAGGTGTCAGAATATTTATAAAGAATATAGACTCACATCAAGTAGGCCAGCACTGAGAAGGCTGAGCAAAGATAATAAATTTAAGGCCAGACATACATACATACATACCAAAAATATTTCCCTAACACTCAAGCATTAAAGACAGACATGGACAAACTAACACACACCTTTTATTTTATCATGGCATTTCACTGAACATTTTTCTAATAAAATGTCTTCTAACTTCAAAGATGTGAATTCAGTGCTGAGACTGTAAGTCCACACTGCCAGAAGATTCTTTCTCTGAATATCATAACTACACCTGTGTGCTAAGCACATCTACTTCCTAAGTTAAAGAACGACCTGACAATGAATGCTGTCAACATTTTAAACTCTGAGGAGATGTAACTATCAACTGACACACTGAGTATTTCACTTATATCAGACACAGACAGAAGAAAGAGCACAATGTTAGTCTTTAAGGAAACTGTAACAATGAGCAAAGTCCGTGCACCCATTGTGATGGGAAGTGAATGCCCTTCCTATCTGTCAGAGAGTAAACTATTAATGGGCTAGAGAGCAGCCTAAACGGTTAAGAGTGTGCACTGCTCTTTCAAAGGACCTGAGTTCAGTTCCCACCAAGAGGCTCACAACCATGAAGCTCCAGGTCCAGGGGATCTGATGCCTCTTCTGACCTTGGTGGTCGCCTGCTCCCATGTGAACCTCCATACACACATAATGAACCCTTTGCCTATGACAAGGCCCTAGGTTTGCTTCCAAGCACCACAGCAAACCAACGTGGAAACAGACTAAAAATGTTGCTGGCTCATGCTTGCAATCTAAGCAGTTACAATCTCTCACCTCAATCCATAATAATAAACTATTAAAAACTTTAATAATCAACTTTATGGCGAATGAGAAATCCAGAAATTCATCTTTAAGCCTATAATCCCAGCACTTGGATGCAGATGCAAAAGATTCATGCAAGTTCCAGGTCAGCCTGCATGAGTCCAGGTCAGCCTGTATAAGCTCCAGGTCAGCTTGGAATATAGTATGAAACTTGTCTCAAAAACTTTTTCTACTTTTGAAGAGAAGCTCAAAAGAATAAGAGCCAAAAATGTCCAGATGTTCATGATTCATTTATCTCTAATTTTACTAAAAGGTCTTTTTAACTAGAGTGTGAAAGTAATGTTAGGACTATCTGTACAAGCTCAGGAATCAACTCTCAGGAATACTGGGTAACCAGTGTCCACACATCTCAATAGAAAGACAATCGACAAAACCTTATTGCAGCCAGTAAGTGATTACTGAACAGCTGTGGACCCGCTACATTGTATCAAAACCAGCAACAGTAGAAGAAATCAAAAACCATTACTCACCAGCAAGAGTATAATCCATATCAAAACCAAAACACTTAATTTTTTCCATGGCTAAACTTCGGTTCACAAACACCCTATGAAAAAAGATAAGAAAATCGCATCTTGATTAACACTGAAGTTTAGTGAAATTATTTTTCTATGCTGTCTCATTTATTTTTCCAACCAACTTTACATTATTGTGTATATTTAAGGTGCTTAACAAGATGTCTTGATGTTACAAATACACAGTGACTACTGGAGTTCAGCAAACTCAACTTACCATATAGTTAGTTTCCTTTCTCTCTCCTTTGACTCTCTAGGATACCAGACCATTACCTGTGCTCATAGTGTACATACATACCTAAGACAAATGCCTCCTAGGTAACTGTGGTTATGTATCCCAATCACTAGTTTACTCTCTATAATATGTAATTTTTTCTTAAATTTCATTTAAGTGATTTTATGTAGTATTTCTTCCTGTATTTGGTGTATTTGCTCAGTATAATGTCATTTAAGTTCATCTAGGTTAGCTGAAAACAGTAGAATCTCCTTTTTAAATCTAAATAATGTGTGTATGAGTTCATATTCACCCTGCATCTGTGGATGAATACTGTGATTGCGTATGTATCTTTATTATTGTGAATAATGATGCCATGAACACTGGCATGCGCCTTTACAGGGTGGGTGATCTCATTTTCTTTAAGGTACCGCTGGTTTATAAGGTACTTGTATTGCTTTAATTTCTTTGGGAAACTTGGTGCTATTTTCCACTATGGATATAACAATTTATGCCACACTCTGTATACCTAATTATGATGTTAATTTGAACCTCCCTGATGATTTGATGATCTGTGATTTTAAATACCTTTTCATGTATCTGTTGACAATTTATCATGTATCTTCCTAAAAGAAAAATGTATTCACATTCTTTGCTTATTTTTCTGCTAGGTTTTCTTTACTGCTGTTTATGCTTCCATTTAGATAAAAGGGGGTTGGAGGAGACTTCTAACAGCTCAGCCCAGCAATAAGGTAGGTACAGTGCTGATGTATTCAAAAGGCTAAGCAGGCAGGAGTAGCACTGAGGCCCAGGAGCTCAAGGCCAGACTGGACAACGTAACAAATATGATGTTGCATTTCTGTAATGCCAGCAGTAAAGAGTCTAAGGCAGGAAAATCACATATTCCAGGCCAGCTTGAGCTGGCTCCATGAGTTCCAGCCCAGCTTGGGCTACATACAGACCTTGTCCCAAAACAAAAGTGTAAGTAAATAAACAAATATAAGAAGTAAGCCCAGTGTGAAGGAGCATTTAGAAGGTTAAGGCAGGCCAATCTCATATTCAAGTCAGTCTTGGAAATATGTTGTCACCCTGACGAAAATGAAAACAAAACAAAACCGCCAAGGTCAGCTGAGCACGGCATGCACAACACCCTGGGTTCAATCCCCAGCACTACATAAACCAGGCATGGTGGCACATAACTGTAATCCAGCTGGGAGGCGGGCCAGCACAAGTTCAAGGCCAGCCTAGACTACATGTGACCATGCCTCAAACACACACTCACACACACACACACACACACACACACACACACACACACACACACACACACACAGACATACACACAGGCATGCACACACACATAGACACACACTCTTTTTAAAACTTCTCCATAAACTCATATACTTTATGTTACAAATTGTAGTAAAATGGACAGCTTTAAAGAAGGATGAGTTTTCACAGACTTGCTTAAAATAATTCAATTGAAGACTTAAATGAAAAACTATCATTAATTTTCCTGAAAAACATGAAAATCATTTGCATCTCATGGACGTAACTGCTACCACACATAGATTAGCTCAATAAATGTGTTAGTTTCTGAAAGAAATGTTATGTAAAAAACATACTTTCTCTAAGAAAATCTAGGATTGGGTGGAGGGGGTAAAGGTATGTTGGCAAATGCCCTTAAACCAGAAGAAGCAAATAGATCTCTATGAGTTTGAGACCAGACTGATCTATACAGTCAGTTCCAGGTCAGCCAGAGCTACACAGAGAAACTGTCTTTGAACAAACAAAAAAACAAAAAAACAAACAACAACAACAAAAAAAAAACAAAGCAAAATAAAAAACCTAGTCTGTGGGAAATCACTTTTTATCCCATCTTGAGGGAAGTATGGTACGGAGGAACAGGAACACTGACAGCTGAGAAGGGCGTAACAGACGCACACCCAATCTTTTTTGTTAGTTTCTTGTTTTTATTATTTTGAAGGGCTAGAAAAGCACAGGACTTGTGCATCAAGCACGCTACCACAGAGCTACAAACCTTAACACAATAACAACAAAACAAGTACTTAACTCCAAACACTGCAGTGATCCTCCCAAGTTTCACCCTGCTTTTTCACTGATAACAAAATCTCTTTCATTACTGAGGATCCCCAGCTTCATAAATCCTTTTGAAAACAGAGGTGAAAGACACAAAATAATGGTTGTAACTCTTAAAACTAAAAGCTACTACTAATGCTGGGGCTTTTCAAACAGGCTCATTCTGGCAAAGGGGCCAACTGTACAAATCTTTGCTCAGAGCCTTAACAGCTGACATGCCTAAAATATCCTAAGGGGATATAGGAAGGAGTGACCCGAGGAAGATTTTTCTTTCACATCATGTATTTTAAGAAAGAGGTACAGAACCACATAGCTTTTAAAAAGTGGTTTCAATTTTGATAAAGGAAAGACATCTGGCCTGTTCTAGCATCAGATGCAGTAGCAGGGGAGACTGCTAACTCAGAAGACAGAATGCACATGCTCTGATCACATGTGTTTTCAAAAGAAAGCAAGAAAGGTGAGCGCACCCTTGTTAACCTCTGGGAATAACACACTTCAGGAATATGAAAATCTGTTTTTGCCAAAATAAGCATTGCTAAGTATCTATCAAATTGTATCTCTCATTCCTCTCTGACTTAACTAATCACATTACCTGCTCAATTAAACACATTTATTGGATATGGGCTACAACACATCTCATTTTGTGGCATGTTTCATGGAAATTGTGTACTTGAGGGTAGTCAGAGCTACAAAGGCTCGTATGCTCTTAAAATTAGGAAAACACAACCTGGCAGATGGACAGGAGCACTTGCTGTGGAGCCCGGCGACCTGAGCTCAATCTTTGCAGCATCGTCAGGACGAGAACTCTGTGCCTGCAGCGGCCTGCACTCCCACACATATACATGTATACACAGTATATTAGCAAAACATTTTAATAGGAAGTAATACCTTTTATGAAAAACAGCGACCAAATATCCTTCCTCCTTTCACTCAGAAAGTACTCTAATTCACAGGAGCCACTCCCGTGTCCTCCTCACTTGTGTTGTGATCTTTATGTAAAAACCATGTATTCTCAACCTTTCCCTTTTCCTTAACCTATGGAACATGGAGGGAGGAGCTATACAGACTGAAATCACATGTGCTGTGCAAGCAACGCTAGAATAACCAAAGGGGCAGCTGTGCCATAGAGTTCTAAACCAAATATAGGTACTGCACATATACACCAAAGTTTATAAAGATAATAAAACCCAGCTGCTGGAAGAAAAGCCTTCACTGTGCCACAAGAGAAACCTTAAAGCTTCCTAGCACATCTCAGGACAGTCAATAGATACTTACCTCTCAGCCTAAAACCAGTGACACTCCTCATTGAGTTTATAAACTAAACAAAGTATAAGATGTGTGTCAACTATATGGTGTCAATGAAAACTAGTTCACCGACATGAATATTTCAAAAAATAGACTCATCAAATTTTTCTGAGTCAAGACCTTTCTACAGATCTACCAATTTAATATGTTCTTAATTATTAACTAGTAGAATAATTTTACTGATGTTCAAGAGCATGAATATTTCTGTAAAAATTAAAAAACAAGCTTCAAAATATATAATTACTACCCAAAACCTACGACTAAGCATCCAGTCACAAAGTGTAACTCTCAGCCAGAAATCCCCACAGAAAAGTCACCTGTGAGTGAAGGTCTGAGCATTAACAAGAGGACAGTCTAGGAGATGCACAGGAACTGTAAAGCCTAACACAGACTTCAATAAAAACATGTCTATCACTATTTACTATCATATCCCACAGCATTAAGACAAAAGACTTGAAAAAGTCCATTCAAATACAGATATTAACTGCAAGAAATAAAATCATTACTATAATGTGCTTTAAAAATAGGGATCTAAGAGTCTCAGACTTAACATAAACATGCAATTTACTATATTTGAAATTTCATAAACAACAAACTCTACTGGTTTTGGATTTGACTATAATTGAAAGAAGAATTACCTCATCTGTCACTGGTTGCCGTTTTGCAAACTGAAACTATCTGGGTAAAGTAGTTCCTGAAGTCACATAACAAAATTCTTCTTAAAATCCCTAAAGAATTCTTTAGTGTGTGTGACTTTAATCTAACTTCAAAAAGACTGTTTCCCTGAACCAAGTCCCTCAACAGAATGTATCTTCTGAGACTGTGTGGGAGAAAACACCTCTGTGTCTAATTTAACTTGTCATTGGATATCACTGTTGCTCCACACAAATCCATTTGGAATAGAATCTCTGGCAATGGTGAACTTTATCTGTAACTCCTCCCTTTGCTTAGGAGTCACAGTTTCCTGGCCGAGTGCCCAACAACAGTTACCGCAACAACAAATGAGAGTGAAGACTCAAATGTAAAACGCTCATGGACATCTGTTTTCACTGTGAGCAGGTGCCATTATGAATTCAAACTCTAGTCAAGGAAAGATTCCAAGTGCATCTGAGTAGGCAACTTCAAATTATGAACTATGACAAATCAGTGTCACGACTGCAATTCTAGCTCGTGGGCAACTAAGATGAGAGAACCACAAATTTGAAGCCTGAGCTACAGCCTGAGACAAATAAAAACAGAAGAAAGGAAAATGCTATAAATGTAGTTTCCTTGAAAAAAAAATCTAGGTCCTTCACTAAATTCCTGCTGCCAACAATTTACCAAGGTCACAAACTTCCCTCACTGTTTGGTCCTCGCCCTGCTGCTAACTACTCTGAAGCCATTGCTTGAAATATGTGGTGATGTTTTGTTTTTGATCTAACAAAGTTTGCCTGGAAGTCAGAGGGCAAAGCTAGCCACAGCCACAGAGGCCAGACAGTGGTAGTATACGCCCTTAATTCCAGCACTTGGAAGACAGAAGCAGACAGCTCTGTTAGTTCAAGGCCACCCTGAGATATGCAAAATTGATCCAGTCTAAAAGAGAAACAGAGCTCACACAAAGGTGATCTCAGCATTTGGGATCCCACACCTTCAACCCCAGCACTAGAGAGGAATATAAGGTGGGAGGAGACAGGAGCTCATGCGGTCTGAGGTTTGGTGGAGACAGATGCCGTCTGAGGACAGGATTGTCCCTTCAGTCTGAGCATGGTAGAGGTGAGAACGCTCTAGTGGTCTGGCTACTTTGCTTCTCTGATCTTCAGCTTTAACCCCAAATCTGTCTCTGTTTTTATTATTGATATCAACTAGAATTAGTGCTACAGAAATGGGGTACGTGAACCAATGCTCATCTATAAATATTTCTCTAATCCATGACATCTAACAAAAATTTCAAATACTTAGAAACCTTTATAGAAATTTAATAGAAATACATTAATTAAAAGTGATTATAATATCAGCATTTTTGAACAACTGAGGCTAATCTGAGCTACAAGTGAGAACCTAGCTATAAAAAAAGAACAAATGTTTTGTTTATATATAATTTGTTTTTACTGTAGTTTATAAAGGTTACGGATTGGAAATAGAATGAGAATGATGTTAAAAGCTGGTCCTCTTGGGACAGCCTGAGAAGTATGGCTCTAACTCTGACTAAATCACCTGTAGTCAATGCTCAAAACCACCCAACTAATAAGTTACCAGTTCTTACATTTTCAAGGAATTGAAACCTTTTATTTTGTCAAAATCAGTTTGATCTTGTATTATCCACACCATGCACCCTTTCCTGTTATTACTTTATTAGTTATCAGTTATTGATTTATTAAGCAAACTGTTTGCTATTTCCTAACCCTGACTTGAGGCTTTGTTTATGCTATTAACTGTCCACTTCTGTTATAATTCAAGTCCCTGCATCTCAGATGCTTTCTCTGAAAAAAACATTTTGGGGTCTCATAGATGGCTCAACAGTTAAGAGCACATTCTACTCTTCCAGAAGCAGAGAGCTGAGTTCAGTTCCCAGTACCCATATCAGATGGCCATTAACCATGGTAACTTCAGCTCCAGGGAATCTGTCATGCCTTCTTCTGGTCTCTGTGGGCACCTAGACACATATGACAGACATACAGACCCACACACATCTATACAAAAATATTTTTTTTTAAAGAAAAACTATCCTGGGGTGGTGGTAAAGACCTGGATAGCTGGGGGAAGTATGAATATGGCAATGTTCCAGCTGTGCCACAAACAGTAATGCTTCTGGAGCTTAGATGCTATATGGTTCATGGCAGATTTCACTAACAAATAACCATAGGTGTTTTATTTTGGCAATTATCTATTTTGACAAACACATAAAATATGCAAGTAATTCACCTACCATTTGCTTGATTATAAACTGGAGACCAGGATTTATAGCCTTCCCAAAACCAAGCATGTAAAATAGCTTCAATTGAAATGTAAACTAGAAACAGTAACAGTGTTTGGCAGAGCTTGTAGGAAAGACACAATGGGGAGTTCCTGCCAATGGGTACAGGATTTCTTGTGGGAAAAATAAAATGTCCTAACATTAAAGAGCCAAGGATACCACTTGGTTGAGCCTAGCAAGAAAGAAAAGAGGCAGAAGGGAGGAGGAGATAGGAGGGGAAGGGAGAAAAGAGGAAGGTAGTTTTATAATCAATGGTATTAGTTGCACAACTCTGCATATACTAAAGCCACTGAACTTCAGGCTCTAACCAGAAAATAAAATGGTGTATTTATTGTACTCCAAGACAATACCAGATTTTCAACATTCTTTAAGACCTTTATGGTACTGGAGAGCAAGCCTAAGACTCTGTGTAGTCTGGGTAAACAATCCACCACTGAGCATCACCCCTAACACCTAAATGGGTTCTTAAAAGTTGCCTTACTTGTTTCACATTGGTAGCAAAGGTTAATCTGTCTCTTTTGTGGTAGTAAAAAATAAAAGTCATGGCCTTCAGGATTGAGGTAAACAGAGGCAAGCAGGCCTGCTTATAAGCAGTGGCTAGCAAACTCTTAGAGATCATGAAATCTTTCTACTTATTTAGTGAAGTTATGAAGTCCAAAGAAAATGACAAATGCACACAATTTTGTAAGAGTTTCAGGGAGTCTAACAACCATGGACCTTAGAAAGATGTTGTTCCAAGCCAGAGATGTATACAGAGAGGATGTGGAGGAAAGGGCACATTAAAAAACTGCGTGTGATTCCAACTCTAAGATTCTTATGCAACTGTATTAGAAATACAAAAGAAGCTGTAACCTAGTGAGGTCTGGCAAAGTTGGTGTCACTTGCTTCCCAGGCAATAGGACTGGCATGACATCCCCACACAGTGCAACCTTTGGCACCTCTCCATTAAACAAATCATCTTTGGCCAGGTGGTTGTGGCACACACTTTTAGTCCCAGCACTCAGGAGGCAGAGGCAGGCAGATCTCTGTGAGTTCAAGGCCAGCCTGGTCTACAGATCCAGTTCCAGGACAGCCTCCAAAGCTGCTCAGAGCAACCCTATCTTAAAAAACAGAAACAAAAACAAACAAAAAAACCAAAAATTTTCTTCCCAAATCCTAACAGTTCTTCCTCTATGTACTAATGAAATTTAAAGTTCATTATATTGCACTAAAGTGCAATCCTAACTTCATCTTAAAAAGAAACTGGCATTTTTTACTTCCCCTAGCTGTCCATGGGATGGTTGGCCCTGCTCATTGGACACCACAGCAAGAGGGCTGGCCCCCACACTTAGGAAAGGTGGTCCCACCCCACACCACAGGCTTCGGAGAGTGGACCCCTATAGCATGGGCTTAGGAGAGCTGGCTCCACACCTCACCTGAGAGGGCGGTCCCAGTGGCCCAGATGGACCAGCTCAGCTACCACCCAGACCCACATGCGGGGCCTTCCTTCGATTGCCTCATCCTAACATTTATCACATCAGTGACCTGCTGGAGAGTTTGTGAAGGGGCTGGTCCTGCAGAACTATTAACTGATAACCACAGGATTTCCATGACTCAGGGCAACAGAAGCATGTCCCAAGAAGAGTTTCGGTGAAGGTCCACAGAGGATGGTGTGCTAGAGGTCAGAGGACTTGAACCTGACAATGACTCACTACAATGAGCATTTTATGGGTGTGGCTGAAGACCTGAGTTTGTTCCCTGGGATCCACACAGAAGGAGAAAATCAAACCTCACCAGTTGTTATCTGCTCTCCTTAAGCACCCACAACTGCATACATACATGCACAACCCAAATTAATAAACCAGTATCTGGTCATTTGTCTACTATGCACAAAATCCTAGGTTCCAGGTGGGGGGGGGGCATTCTAACAACTTTAAGTTAGAATTTACCCATTTTTTAAAACATTAGGTGTGAAAGAAGCTAAGGCAGGATTGCCTTAGCCAAAAGTCAAGGACAGCCTTGGTAATTCCATTGAGGGGGTGGGGAGACAGGAATGGAGAGAGGGAGGGAGGAAGGGGGAGAGAAAAAGAGGGAAGGAAGAGGAAGAGAAGAAAGGGAGAGAGAGAGAATAAATAAAACTCAACTGTATTAGCTATGTAGTTGGTTTTTTTGAGGGGGAGGTTTTTGTTTGTTTGTTTTGTTTTATGGGATAGGACAGGGTTTCTTTGTGTTAACAGCCCTAGCTGTCCTAGACTCACTCTGTAGACGAGGCTGGCCTTGAACTCACAGAAATCTGCCTGCATTTACCTCCCAAGTGCTGGGATTAAAGGCATGTACTACCACTACCTGGAAAGTTGGTAAGTTTTGACACCTGTATACAATATAACTACCACTATTTCCTTCTATTCAAAAGAACCATGTCCTTTCATAATCCCCTCGATAACTCCTGACCCTAAAGTATCACATAGACCACTGCTTTTTTTTCCCCTCTGTGTGAGGTTTGTGTGTGTTGGGGGGAGGGGTGTCATGGTGTCATTCCTCAGGGGCCATTCACCTGGGGTTGTGGGTTTGATGCTGTGTTTGTTGTATGGTACAGGTACACATTTGTATATGCATGTCTTCTCCAACTGGTATCTGTTGTGGAATATTAGTTCAAAATGTGATACATTCATTTATGCTATGAAATATTTGTTCAATGATGCAAAGATGTGTTGCATTCTATCATGTTGCATTTGTAATATTTTGCCTGTCTAAACACCTGATTGGTCTAATAGAGAGGTGAACAGCCAACAGCTAGGCAGGAGAGAGAAATAGGTGGGGATACCAGGCAAAGAAAATAAATGGGAGGAGAAATCTAGGGTCGAGAGGAGGATGCCAGGAGCCAGCCACAGAGTACCAGAGAGTAAGAAGGAGAGAAAGGTATATAGAATACAGAAAGGTAAAAGCCCAGAGGCAAAACACAGTTAAAAGAGAAACAGGACACCAGACAAATAGGAAAAAAGAGAGAGAAGCAGGAAAATTTAAGTTAGAAGAGCTGGCTAGAAATAAGCCAAGCTAAGACTGCACATTCATAAGTAAGAATGAGTCTCCGTGTATTTATTTGGGAGCTGGGTGGCTGGCCCCAAAGTTTAAAAAAAACAAGTACAGCTCTCCACCTAATTTTTTGAGACACATCAACTTGGCTAGCCACTGAGCTCAAGGGAAATGCCTGTCTCCATGGCCACAGCCATCAGTTGTTGGGGTTACAAATAAACGCCACCAGGGCCTGGCCTTTACATGGATGCTGGGACTCAAATTGAGGTCCTCATGCCTGCACGACTTTAGCAGTGAGTCATCTCCCTAGCATCTGATCTCTACTGCTTATCATCATAGTATTCAATGAAACAGAACCATATGGAGCTGTGTCTGGCATCTTTTACTTAGCACAGAACTTCTGACATTCATCCATGTTGCTGCATACATCACAATTACTTCTTTTATTTTTAAGTATTCCATTGTACACACATATCACAATTTGTTTATCCATCCTGTCAAGTTGGGTTTTTCCAGGTTGGGGCTACTCTAAAAAAATGCTGTGATGGATTGCCACATCTTTATGGACTTTTTTTTTCAAGACAAGCTTTCTCTGTGTAGCCCTGACTGTTCTGGAACTTCCTCTGTAGACCAGACTGGCCTTAAACTCACAGAAATCTACCTGCCTCTGTCTCCTGAGTGCGTGGGTTAAAGGCGTGCACTAGGGTGACACGGTATATTTAACATGCACTCTCATTGGCCACCCACAGGGCAGCAGCTGCCCCACAGTTAGTCTACTGCTAACTGTGGGTTCGGGCTGGGAAGCAGAGCCTCACACTTTCTAGTCAAACATTCTGTCTCTTAGTTACACCCCAATACACACATATTCCTGTGAGTATTTTTAACTTTAGCCATTCTATGTGTGTGCAATGGCATTTCACTGTGGTTTCAACCCCAAGTCCCCTGATGATTAAGCATCTTTCTAGTGCTTATTTGGCATCTCTTGCTTCCCCCACACACACTCGCTTTTTCCATTTTTAAGATGCATTATTTGCCTTATATGTAGTAGAGTTTTACATATATTTTGAATATAGGTTTGTGAGAACACCCTATATTATCAGATACAAATATGAAAATATTTTCTGCCTGTGGCTTTCCTTCTATTTTCTTAGTGATATATATTTCAAAAAGCAAGTTTTTGTTGGTTTTGATGAAGTTTTTTTATATGTTTTAGGTAAAAAAAACATCTTTTCTGTATTCAAAGTGACAAATACTTAAGTGGATCTATAATCCATCTTTCATTATTGTTTTTCTATGTGCGTACAGTTTGTTTAAAAAGTAACAACTCAAAGCTGAGGATGTGGCTCAGTTGGTAGAGCGCTTGCCTAGCATGCATGGAACCCTGGGTTTGAGCCCCAGCACTGCATGAACTGGGTGTAGTGGTTGCATGTCTGTCTTCCCAGCAGTTGGGAGGAAAAAGCAGGAGGACCAAAAGTTCAAGGTTATTCCCGTACCTAACAAGTTTGAAGCCAACCTGAAATACATGGGGCTCTGTCATAAAACAACAAATAAAACCACCCAAAAGCAAGCAAAGAGGCATCTTACTAAAATCCTTGGTTTCACTGCTCAAAATCATAGCTTACACATAGGGTCTTTCAATTTCCTATTTAATCCTGTGATCTCTGCATCTGTCCTTACGCTAATACCAAACTATCTCACTAACCACAGGTTTACACAGGCTCAAACATTCATCCCGTAACGATGGGACACATTATGTGAATATCAGTATGTTTACACAAACATAGATAGCATAGGTCAATCATTCCACATGGCCTCAATGTAATCGTGACAGGCAGTAAGTATGAACTACATAAGGTTGCTAACAGATTACAGTCTTTTTTTATTTTTTTAAATAGAAACTTAATCTGTGTGTGTTGTAGTTAGATGTTGAGGGGAGGCTGCCAGCTCACAAATAATGGCATGCAGATTTATTATTAATTATGAAAGCTCAGCCTTAGATTAGGTTTGTCCCACTAGTTCTTACAATTTAAATTAACCCATATTTTTTATTAATCTAAGTTATACAACACGCCCTTTACCTCTCTCCCATTCTATATGTCTGACTCGTTCCGCATCTCCAAGGCATCCAGATTCATTTCCTCTTCCTCTCTTTCTGCCCATACTTCCTATTGACCATTCAGCTCTTTATTAAACCAATCACAGCAATATATCTTCACACAGTGTACAAAAAGCACACAACAGTGCATGTTTATATGTACCTTTGTGTGTGTACTCAATTCTGCATGTACTACTCAGGGGCCATGCTTTAGTTTTCTTCTCTTTCTTTTCAAGTCAAGGCCTTTCCCTACTCGAGAGCTCTCCAAGGCGGGCAGGCTGGCTGGCCAGCGAGTCTCAGGGATCCCCCATCTCTGGCTCCCAGGGCTGGGATTGCAAGCATGCACTATCACTCCTGTTTTTTTTTTTTTACATAGGTTCTGAAGACCAAACTCAGGTCTTCTACTTCTCCAGCCCCAAACATTTTTATAAGTGAAAAGAATACACTCTAAAATAGTAATTTGTTAAGTATAGTGTAATAAATTTATAAAGTACTAACATGATTATAATCAAGTATTATATGCTGTACATAGTTATAATGGCTTTTATTTTATATGGCTGGCAGCACTCCCCAGCATGCCATAAAAGCACAAATAATGCATTGTGCATTGATCCTATGTCACTAGGCAACAGGAAATTTTCACCTCCATTATACTCTTATGTGATCACTAACATTAAATTCAATGTCTGTTTCTGTGAAGCATCACTTTGTGACATATGGAAGTTTTCCACAGATGTCACAAAGTTAACAAACTGATGAATAATAATGATAAAACAGCTGACTGCAATGATTATAAACAAGTCATGCTGGCACACACAATCCCAACACTTAGAAAGTAGAGCAAGAGGACCGTGAGTTCAAGACTAGCTGAACTAGTTACAGTTCAGCCAGGGCTACAGAAGCCTCATTAAAAAAAAAAAAAAAAAAAAAATCATCCCAAAGCACAAATTTTATCCACTTGTTTCTAAAAATAGCAACAACTGTTAAACTTATTGATTTTGTTTACATAACCCATGTTCTTTTAAGGGATTGTCCCATCAGCAGAGAGAAACAAACCTAAAAGACCATCTTCACCCCTTTATGGTGCTGTTCTATGCTATACTCAACTTTAACTTTCTCTAACTATATATCTATCTCTAACATCTTGTTTATCAGAGGGGGCAAAAAACAATAATTACCTATCTCAAAATTTAACTCCATCTAGAAATATAGTTAATCCTAAATCTACAAATAAGTTTTTCAAATAACGGTATTATGGGACTGTCAAATATGTCAACATCTGTGATAAACACCGTCATAAAAATGCTTTTGCTAGCAGGGTGGTGGTGGTGCACGTCTTTAGTCTCAGCATTTAGGAGGAGAGGCAGGTAGATCTCTGTGAGTTCAAGGCCAGTCTGGTCTACAGAGTGAGTTCCAGGACAGCCAGGACTAACTGCTGCACAGAGAAACCCTATCTCAGAGAAAAGAAAAAAAAAAAAAAAACTTCTGTGATCTGTAAAGCACTGGAAGAAAACATAAATAAATAGTTCTTTTTTACAACTTTCACATTTGAAAGAGACCTCTCAAATTCAAATGATGTCATAAAACATCAATATACAGAATTACTATACCCAGGTTCTCTTTATTTAGTAATGAAGTTTAGGAATAGAGGTAAAATTGAGAGAGAGACAGAGAGAGAGAGAAAGAGAGAGAGAGAGAGAGAGAGAGAGAGAGAGAGAGAGAGAGAGAAGTAGATCAGTAAATTTTACTTTGCTCATAATAAATATTGATTTAATTTAAATAAACAAAATCCTAGAACCATGTCAGAACTCCACACAGGACAAAAGAACAGCAAAGGAACAGCTCACAGGGAAGGCTACAAACCAAACAACTAACTACCGGGTAACTAACTTGCCACTCATTATTACAAAGGTAACAAAAGGAGAACATCTGAGAAAATAATGCAAAAATAAAAGCTAACAATATATTTTCTATTATAAATCAAAGAGGAACAGGGACTGATCACACTGTCCAGAAACAGAATCAAAAGCTGCTTTTCAATCTTTCACCCCATTTCTAAAAGGGACAATTTCTAAATGTCTTTACATTTTTAAACTTCACTCAGTTCTTTGTAAGGCACTTCTTGTTTCTAATCTTTATAAACACTCTAATAAAGCAAAAATTAGTTCTAGAGTAAGAAAAGCAGGGCACCTAATGCTGTCTTTCAAACAGCATAGATCTTTACCGCGGATTATATATTAACATAGTACAAGCTTTGGCTCAATTTTGCTCAATCTGCCTCCCCCTCCAAACTCAGTCTGGCAGCTCTTCTTATTAATCTTCAATTTACTCAGATAATAGTTCTTCACAGAGAAAAATCAGAGAAAGTATAATAAGTACACTTACCCTTCCTTAGACATTCTCAAAGACTACTTCCTCTGGATAAGAATACAGGATCAACAAACAAGCCCCACTGATCTCTGGAGAACTGTAGCTTATTTGTTAAAGCTGAGAACACAGGCCCTGAGAGGCCCAACAAATTCAGGCACAAAGCCACTAGGCTGTATCTCAGGGACCAATCTCCTCAGCTTTAAAACTTGAAAACCTACTGAGGGGTGGGGGGTAGAGACCAGGAAAAGTTACTAATGGCCTGGAATGTTTATCACTGGCCAGTTAAGGAAGAGAACAACCTGAAAGCAAGGCCCTGTAAGAGACAGGAGTCTACCAGCAAACACAAAAAAGCAAATTTACCCCCTAAAGAGGCCCTCCAACAGTACACAAACAATGTGAGTTTCCCAGAATGGAGCAGCCCTGTCAAAATCATTCCTGTTTGCTCAGAATAGGAAAAGACTAGATAAATAATTTAGTTTTAATGAACAATTCAATTACTTCCCCTCTTAGAAAAGAAACAATGTAAGCTACAAGAAAGAAGTGCTTATATACTAGACCATATTACAGGGGAAATTAAAGTATTTCCACACCAAATGTTTTCCCCCTCTGATTTTATTAACTGTTTTTTGAGTTGGGTTTTTCTTGGGGGGAGGGGACTGGGAAGGGAGTTTGAGACAGGGTTTCCCTTGGCTGTTCTGGAATTAGCTCTGTAGACCTGGCTGGCCTCAAACTCAGAGATCCACCTGCCTCTGCCTCCTGAGGGTTGGGATTAAAGGTGTGTATTAATTACCATGTGTGGCTTTTTAAAATCAGTATGTGAAATGAAAGAAGTCAAAGAAAGTACAAACATATTTACATGAAATGTCTAGAATAGCAAATTCTATAGACAGTATATGCAGAAAGTAAGATAGGGGTGGCCAGGAACCGAGAAGACTAATAAAACTAAAGAATCATCTAATTTGATCAATAAACTAAGAACCACTAAATTTTATATAAGTAAGACTCAATTATTTGGGGGGTGGGAGGAACAGGGCTTCTCTATGTAGCCTTGGCTGTCCTGGAACTCATAGATTTGCCTGCCTCTGCCTCCCAAGTGCTGGGATTAAAGGCATGTGCCACCACTACCCAGCTAACCTCAATAATAAAATTTAAATTGTACAGAAAGGTGTATTTTACCTTATCACAGTGACCTTCCACAAACAATATGAAAAAGGTAACACACAACTGGCAATGACCTACTAGTCAGTATGACAAAGATCACATACAACTGGCAAACACTGCATTATACCACAGTAACTTAAATTGAGCATACACTTCAAAAGAGTAATATTAAAGTGGTTGAGACGCTCTCAGTGTTAAATGCCAGGAGGGTGTGGCGGCCTGCCTATGATCGAGCTTCCATGGGAAGACACAGAAAGAAATCCTCAGAGACAAGCTACAGCCCCAAACTCGGGGTCTGACTGAGAGACCCTGTCTCAATGAATAAGGTAAAAAGAGTGGTCCGGAGCAATGCCTAGCCTCAGCCTCTGACCCACACCAGCATGCACCCACATCTCTCACACATGTGCCCATGCATCCACACACGCGCTCGTGCACACACTCACACACACAGGGAGGGGGGTGAAACTGACGAAGGCTGAAGATGGAGCTCAGATGGTGGAGCCCTTTCAGTTCAATTCCAGTGCCACATAAAATAAGTGTAGAGGCCGCTGTGGGTGTGGGCACAGAGGGTCACAAGTTCAAGCTCCTCTTTAGACATTAGAAGTTCAAAGTCTGTCTGGGTTAGGAGACCCTATCTTTTTTAAAAAGAAGAAGAAAAAAAAAAACAAATCACACAAAAACAAAAACAGACCAATACTTATTTCACATTCCTATGTAAAAACTGAAAATGTTTATCTTGCAGAAGAGCTACAGGTGAAATAGCCAGAAGCATGCACAGTCAATGGGTAGGGGGTACTGAGAGGTTGGGTAATGGATACCACACTGCACTTACTTAGGACTAAGATGTGATGGGCCACAGCAGAGTACAGTGACGATGGTTTTCAATGCCTTAGGATTTACTCTGGAAAGATAGACCAGTCCTATGCCTCCCAACACAAAAATATAATAAATGTTTAAGGAGAAGGAAATCCTAATTATTCAGATGCATTATAAATAGCAAACTATCACAGTACCAAATAAATAAAAACAACCATTTGTCTCAATTTGGAAAGAAAAAAGGAAAACACAAACAAAAAACACTGAATGACAGTCAATAATATCTTTATGTGGTAAAGAGAGAAATTAAGGTTTACCAGTCTTCCCTAACAGTCTCTCTTTGTATATAATCTGATACTTCCCTTGAGGTCAAAAGAACATTATAAACACTGCTAAGTCTCCCAGTACTAACACACTAAGACGAGTGCTATGGAACTATTTTGTGCCAACAAATTCCTTTTTTATTCCTTAAATGTGTATAATTGGAGAAGAAATTATTATTCAATAGGTTTAAATAAAGACTGGCAAGACTTTGAAGATTTCATGTCAATTTAAGCAATAATTTCAGGACACTGCAAAGAGAGCTCAGTGCTAAGAGAGTAAACCGCTCTTGCAGAGGACCCAAGTTTGGTCCCCAAAACCTATGTAGAATAGCACTACTCAGCCATCTATACACACACAATAAATCTTAAAAGAAAACTTGAAGGCTAGGCATGGTGGTGCACATCTTTAATCCCAACACTTGGAGCCAGAGGCTGGTAAATCTCAAGTGAGTTTGAGGCCAGGTCTACATAGCAAGTAATATAGTGAAATCCTATCTCCAAAATAATATTAGGTAATTAGATAATTCAGATAAATATGTGAAATGTCAGCTGGGTGGTGGTGGTGCATGCCTTTAAATCCAGCACTCGGGAGGCACAGGCAGGCAGATCTCTGTGAGTTCA
The DNA here is from genome assembly GCA_030556225.1 of Cricetiscus sungorus. Classification (NCBI taxonomy): domain Eukaryota; kingdom Metazoa; phylum Chordata; class Mammalia; order Rodentia; family Cricetidae; genus Cricetiscus; species Cricetiscus sungorus. The sequence goes on from JANBXA010000007.1 coordinate 142,806,212, forward strand.
AGGCCAGCATGGTCTACAAAATGAGTTCCAGGACAGGTAGAGCTACACAAAGAAACTCTGTCTCCAAAACAAACAAACAAACAAAAGTCTCTAAATATTATTAAAGACAAATAATTGCATTTTTTTTTTTCTTTTGAGACAAGAACTCATTTCTGGGGCCTAGGCTGGCCTAGAACTTACAATGGGGCCAAGGATAGCCTCAAACACTTGGCAATTCTTCCTGCTTTAGACTCCTGAATGCTCAGATTACAGGTAGAAGCCATCACACCAGGCTAGTTTTTAAAGGAGGCAGATGACTGCTTAGAGACAAATTCACAAGTTCAATTATCAAATTTTTCCTCAATATAATAAACACTACTAAATTCATAATCTATGTTCACAAAGAAAAAGTCAATTCCCTATACTGAAAAAAACTTTGTTTTATTATACTTATCAGAGCTTCAAAATGGTAAATGCAAATACCTGATTGCAGCATCATAGGCACTGTCAAGAGGGAAAGTTGATGAAAAACCAAACGGCTCCATTCTGGATGTGCCGACTGCAGATCCTGAGCTGTACTGCACTGTTAGGTCTATGTTAAATGGAACGCCTCTTTGTCTAATTGCTCCTTCCAGGTCACTATGAAATCTAAGCACCTCGGGTCACCGTCGACTGCAGTGAAACATATTCCAATAAAGGGTTTGGCCAGATGATTATCCTCGAGTCACAAACTGAGCAATCACAAACAGATGAGGCACAACCACAGTCACACGTGCTGAAGGTTGGTTCCCGAGTGACACACCATCATTGTCTCTGTGTCGACATGTACAACACTAGCACAATGCACACGATGATGAGGGAGCAGGGCAGTATGCCGGGCATTCACTTGACTAAGAGCATTTAGCTTCTGTGGCTAGAGATACAGCTCAGGGGATAAGAACACTTACTGAGCAAACAGTCAGACCTAAATTCACACCCCTCACGCCCACACTAAAAGCCAGGCATGGCTATGTGCACTGGTGACATCAGCACTGAGGGAGGCAGAGACAGGAGGATCACAGGGGCTGGCTCCAGGTTCAGTGAGACGGCCTGATTCAAAAGAGTAAAAACAGAACAGTAAAGCAGATCACACACCACCATCCGCTGGCACCCATGCATACAGCCTACACACTCACACATACACACGAGAACAGCTAGCTTCTAAAAGAAAACTTTCAAACATCAGTTTCAATGCACAGGTTATGAGAATGATTATTACAGACTGCCTACTTTATCCAGTGCCAAAAGCCAACTCAAATAAATATCTTTAACAAAATTTCAGAAACAATACAAATTGACTTAACTAAAACCAAAACAAACAACTCTAGACTCGACCTAGAGCTCAGGTGGCAGAGGGCTTACACAGCATGCACAGTCCTGTGTGAGCCCCAGGCTGCATGAAACTGGGAAGGGTGCATAGACCTGCAATTTCAGCACTCAAGAGATGCTCAGGAGGATCAGTGAGTTTACTGTAATTTCAGCTACATAGCAGGCTTGAAGTCAGCTTAGGCTACATAAAACACTGTTCAAAGATAAACACATAGAGTAAGAAGGGGGGAGTGAGGCAGGGGAAGAGAGGGGACAAGAGAGGATTAGAGGGAGAAGAGAGTAAAACTAAATGGTTCTATTTGTTGTGTCACAATGTCCTCCAAAATACACTTCTGGGAGGGAAGCTAGGTAAGGTACAGGATGTTCTAAAGATAGGGGAACTAAAGGAAGCTAGGTAGGCTCAGTGAATAGGTAACTCATAGCTTCAGGAAATCCCTGCATCTGACCAGATTCACTAGGCCCCTCCTTCCCCAAGCACACACAGGCAGTAAGGACTGCAGGAGAACTCTCAGAGGAGTGAAGCTGCCTAAACTGCCCTGCAAGGCTGAGGCTCCTCACAGAAGCAGACATGCTCCACCCCCGTAACACTCGCAAACAGTCAGACCACCCAACGCTCTCAATAGACATCTGCTCCCTTTCCTGCTGCCTATGCACCATACAGGGAGCCCCACATCCCCATGATGGGGCGGCCCTCCGGTGACAGAGCTGTCTCTGGTTGTTTCTGCTCCTCTAAGTAACTCCAAGAAAACTCACTGGCCCACTAGCTGGACTTTGGTGACTCCCTTGCCTTGGTCTGTTGTGGGTCACCTATGTGGGGAGAGCAGATGTTTGTTGATATCCCCCAGAAGAGTGTCACACACCACTACTACATGTGTTGTTGTCTTTTAAATTATAGTTATTTAAGAGGGTGGCCCATGCTGGCCTCAAACTGACCCTGGCAAAGCTAACCTTGAACTCCTAATCTTCCTGCCTCAGATCCCCCCAGGCGCCACGATTACAGGTCTGTGATATCATGCTAAGCCAATCTGATTTGGGGGGTGTGAGGTTGGAAGAAAATTTAAAGCAAGGCCTCATGTCTCAAATTTTTCATCAACAAAGAAAATATTGTTTGGAAGATTAGCTCAAGATATCTATTTTACAACATGGTAATAATACTAACAATAAAATATTGTGTACTCAAAAACAGTTGAGAAATCTTTGTTGCTTTTTCCTTTTTTTCTTCTGGGGCGGATGATGTTACTTGAGACGGGTCTCATGCAGTCCAGGTTAACCTAGAACTCATTATGTAGCCAAAACTGACCTTCAACTTCTGGCCCTTTTTTTTTAGCCTCTACCCACTACTAGCTTACTAGGAGACTTTAAGTGTTCTCACCAAAAAATAGCTAGTCAATGGGGTGTGGGTGTGTGCTCGGGCACATACATATCTATAAAATGCATGTTCACCTGTGCAGATGTGTACACAGGTACAAGCATGTCTACACAGATAAAGGTTAGAGCTCCACTTCAGATGTTTCCTCACGTGTCATCTACCGGAGTCCCTTTCAACCTAAAGCTCAGCAAGCAGGCTGGGCTGGCTAGCCGGAGAGCCTACGAATCCACCTGTATTCACCTTCCCAGTGTTGCCACAAGGCCTTGCTTTTGTTTTTTAACTTTTACTTTATGTGCACTGGTGTTTTGCCTGTGTATGTATGTCTATGTGAGGGTGTCAGGTCCCCTAGAACTAAAGCTACAGACAGCTGTGAGTTGTCATGTGGGTGCTGGAATTGAACCTGGGTCTTCTGGAAGAACAATTAACTGTCTAAATTACTAAGCCATCGATTCAGCCCAACCCAAGGCCTTGTTTTTTTGATTTTTAACATGAGGACCCATGGCAAACACCTCAGTAACTGGGCTATCATCTCAGCCCTAAGGTAATATGTTAATTAGTTTTATTTAGCCAGTCCATACTATACATCTACTTTAAAATAGGATGTTTGAAATTATATACATAATTTTTTGCCAATTTTAGAACCAGATACATAATTTTTTTAAAAGCAAATACTTGCAAGAATCCAAAAACTTAAATTTTTTTATTATTAAAAAGTATTTTATTAGGACAGTATGATATAGCTCAGTATTTAAGAGTCCTGGGTTTAAGCCCAATAGTGTATTTACCTAGTATATAGGATCACATCACACTACACTACCCCAGCACCACACAAAAACTGACATAACAAATAAAATTTCTAATGGATTAAACTAGACTTTCTGGGATGCACCTACAACACCATCAATCACAAGTCCAAGGCAGGGAGGCTACGAGCTCATTCCCAATATGATCCAGAGAGCGAGATCTAGGATGAAGAAAAACTTGTAAGCTGTGAGAGATGTTTTTATTATTATTTCCATTGTTTCCTATCACTCCTACCTTATGAAAAATGTAGGGTGTGGAACCTGTCTAAATTATTACAGGAAATACCATTCTAAATGAGTCAGAAATGTATCTGAGCTATGGCAGACTAGGTGCAATTAGGATGCTTACCAGATGATGCTTGCTAGAAACGTTAATGTTTACCTCACTTACAGTGTAAGTTTAGCCCTGTTCCCCTGCTAAGAATGCTGTATCTAAATGTTGCTCTAGAGGAGCAGCTCTGGGGTCCATATCAGATACCCTACATATCAGATATTTACATTACATTCAAAACAATAGAAAATTATAGTTTCGAGGTAACCATGAAACAATTTTACGGTTGGGAGTGACAACATGAGGAACTGTAGTAAAGGCTCACAGCATTAAGAAGATTGAGAAGCACTGCTCTAGAGCCTCAACACTCACCAAATACTAGAACATAAATGTATACAACACTTGCAATCATTAGAGTAATACGCTACTTTCTTTCATTCAAGATGGGGTTTCATGTAGGCTTAGAAGGCCTCAACCTTGCTATGCAGGTGAGGAAAATCTTGAATTTAACTCTCCTGTCTTTGCCTCCAGAGTACTGAGGTGACAGGCATTTGCCACCATGCCCAGTTTGTACCATGCTAGGGATCAAACCCAGGACTCTGTGCAGCTAGGCAAGCACTCTGACAACTCAGCCATATCCACAGCCCATGTTTTCCTTACACGTATAAACATGCTGTTTTAAAGTCTAAGACATGGCTCATTGGATAAAATACTTGCTGCACAAGCCTTAATAACCTGAGTTCCACCTCTAGAAACCACAGCGGAAGGTTATCATGTGCCCATCATACATGACAAACCAACATGCACACATGCATACCACATACACTCAATAAATAATAAAGAAACATTTAAAAGTTTTAAAATTCTGTTCTATACTTGATTTTCTATGGCATATACCAATACACCACACAGAAAGGAAAGTCATCAAATACCTACTATGTAATCTGGAGACTTGACAGGAACTATATTTTTTCACTTTTGCAGGGCTTAAGGAACAATAGCCTAATTAATACCCAGAAATGCTACACAGTGACCTACCATGAATAAAGTCTCATCAGCTTACATTAAAAACCAACTACTACCAGGCTACATGCTTTTCTGTGTAGACAGCAAAGTCAGACCTACAACATTTTTATAAATACTAATATTGTAAACAAAATTGTTAATCTGTATTTTGTGTTTTTAATCTTTTTTGAGATAAAGAAGACTCATGTAGCCCAGGCTACATGGTCAGGATCCCTGTTTCTACCTCCCAAGTGCTCAGGTTACAAGTGTGTACTGCCACACCTGGGTTAAACACAATTTTAAATTCTGCTGAAAAATTATACCAGGGGCTGGGGAGATGGCTCAGCGGTTAAGAGCCCTAACTGTTCTTCAAAAAAACCTGGGTTCAATACCCAGCACCCACATGGCAATTCGTAACTGTCTCTAACTCCAGTTCCAGAGGATCCAACACCCTCACACAGACATACATGCTGGCAAAAAACACCAGTGCTCACAAAATTTAAATAATAAATAAATAATTTTTAAAAGATCTGTCTAAAAAATTTCTATCAGTTTATGGTAAAGCGCAGTTAACTTAAATTGTTAAATTCTGCTAAAATTTCAGTTAAGAATTTCCTCAGTTAAGAATTTCCTCAGTTAAGAATTTCCTCAGAGGGTAAAAGCACTTGCTGTGAAAGTCTGATGACCAGAGTTCAATCCCATAAGCCACATAAAGATGGAAGGAAAGACAGACAGATGTCACAGAGTTGCCCTCTAACATGTGCACTGTGACACACACACAGACACGCACGCACGCACACACGCACCACCACCACCATAATCATCATCATCATATTAAGTTTTAAAAATAATGTCAATCTTAACAAGGCATGGTAGTATGTGCCTATTGTGCTGGCTACTTAGAAGGCTGAAAATGAAGGAACACTTAAGCCTATGTGCTCAAAGACACCCTGGGCAACACAGCAAGACCCTATCTTTAAAAAAGAAAGAAACCTAGATATTGTGGTGCATATCTATAACCACAGTACTTGATGAGCTGAGGCAGGAGGACTACAAGAGTTCAGCTGGGCTACGTGAGACTACCAAGAAGAAAGAGGAAAAGAAATTTCAACCCAATTAACTAGGTGTAATTTTCTAGCAAATACTGTCCTCAGTGAGCTGTAGGTAAAAAACCCGAATGTCATTAGACTTGAACCATATACTCTGTGATAAATTACTTAACGTCTATATACAAATTCCATAGCCTGAAGAATAAGAATTAAAATATAGGCTTCCTAGAGTGTTTTGAGGATGAAGCTAGCTTACCGGTGATAGGCTTCTCGGCGATATTTTTTCAAGGCATGTTTATCCATGTTAGCAGGCACATCCGCTGCATTCTGTAATCGATCACTCCAGGAAGTGGTCATTTTATTTGTATGATGAATTCTAGAAGAGAAAAATCAACAATTTATCATTGTAAATAGCACTGGTATACTAACACACCATTAAAAGACAGAACATTTTTTTTTTAAACCGTAGCTGTAAAATATATATACACCTTTTGCTGGGTGGTGGTGTATGCCTTTAATCCCAGCACTTAAGAAGAAGAGACAAAAAGTTCTCTGAGTCTTAGGCCAGACTGGTCTACAGAGTGAGTTCCAGAACAGCCAAGGCTATACAGAGAAACCCTGTCTCAAAAAAGGAATAAATAAATAAATAAACAAACAAACAAACAAATAAATAAATAAAAGCACACCTTTCATCACATTAGGAAAAACATCTATCAGGAACAGAATGCAGAGCTGAGTATCTTTGTATTAAGTACTTTTGACAACTAGGCTACTCTTAGATTGCAATTTTTGAAGTCTTCACTTGCTCATTATTTTACTGCTTTGCTTTCACTACTGCTGGAGCTGGAGATCAAACCCAAAGCTTCACACATCTAAGCAAGTATCCTAAAACTGAGCTACACGTTTATTACAATACCAATGTTTGTGAAAACATTTAGAATATAACATTTTAACAGTGCTTCCATGAACCAGTGCTGCTGTGGTATCTCCCACTCTGAAGACCAAGGAGAGATCAGTCTGACTAACATTCCTTCATGGAGGGAAGGCTTGGGGCCTGCATGAAACCCACCACTCCTCAAGACCATGTAAGGGCACAGATTTTTATTGAGCAGTCCATACTGTACATAGAATTCACAATGGTAAAGTTGCCTGAGAGTCTCTCATGAGACTAGACAGGTTACAGGTCCTAGGAGAGAACATACTATTATTATTCTACTAAATAGATGTTGTGTCATGCCAACATATAATGGCTTGTTGCTATGCTCTGATTGGTGCATCTCTTCAACTGTTGTCAGAGAAACAACTTCTTGTAGTAGCCAGACATTAACATAAAACCCAAAATGAGCCAAAGTACAAATAAGAAAGACACCGCAGAGTGCTCAACCCTGAGTGAGACTCCTCCTCCCTAGGCTCAGGGAGTGTTGTGGGAGAGGGGCTGTAAACAGGGTAAGAACCACAGCTGTATCTGGACACAGCTACACATATGGCCTCAAAGAGGTTGTGACAGAATCCCTAAGGCCTCCCCACGCTTAACCCAGATGTGATCCCAACATGGAGGAGGGAAGTGGGTATGAAGTCCCATCCCCAACAGGTAAATTCTGGAAAAGGAGAGTCACTTTAATTTAAGAGAATGACCTTATTGCTGGTCACTGGTGGCACATGCCTTTAATCCCAGCATTTGGGAGGCAAAGGCAGGCGGATCTCTGTGAGGCCAATCTGATCTACAAAAGGGAGCTCCAGGACAGCCAAGGCTACACAAAGAAACCCCGTTTTAAATTAAAAACAAACAAACAAACAAACAACTGACTTTAAGTAGGTGGACGATTGCTGGTGAGATTTTGCTTATGATCTAACAAATAAAGTTTGCCTGAAGATCAGAGGGCAAAGCTAGTCAGCCACAGAGGCCTAGCAGTAACACCTTTAATCCCAGCATTCTCGAGACAGAAGCAGACAGCTCTGTTAGTTCAAGGTCACCCTGAGCTACACAAAATTGATCAAGTCTAGAGGAACAGAGCTCACACAAAGGTGATCTCAGCGTTTGGGATCCCACACCTTCAACCCCAGCACTAGAGAGGAATATACGGCGGGAGGACAGGAGCTCATGCGGTCTGAGGTTTGGTGGAGACAGATGCAGTCTGAGGATGGATGGTCCCTTCAGTCTGAGCATGGTAGAGGTGAGAACGCTCTAGTGACTGGCCTCTCTGATCTTCAGCTTTAACCCCAATATCTGTCTCTGGGTTTTTATTATTAATGCCCATTAGAATCCATGCTATATATACAAATCATGCTTTTGGGGTACAAATTCACAAAAACGCCATTTGCCTGTGGCTTTGCAGCCACTGGCATAGGCAGGAGTCACCACCCTACCGCCTAGGTTTTCCTTACTTCTGTCCTGGAGGGCTTTCCCTGAACCCCTTTCTCAGGCTACTGCCAAACTAGGTAGCTGCCTTGGAATCTGGTCAGGGCTTCACTGTTCCACACAGAGCAGTCAGCCTCACATCATCATCGGTGGCAGATTTGGTGAGACCACTAAGGGAGGAATTAGTTAAAAAGAAGTTTTTTCCACATTGGTCTTTGTATGATTACACAATGGATGGTTTAAAATTGAAACAATTAAATGAAGGGATAATCAACTAGTATTGACAATACTGTTAGTTATCAGTTTGATAATCCTTGTTTGTTGGTTTGATAATTCTTAATTTATCTCTAAAACAGTTGGTTGATATGAGTGCCAAGATACAGGCCTTGGAAAAACTTATTAAAACATTAAATTCCTCTGTCTGGATTTGAATATCTCTATGATCTGTTTTAATAAGTTTTTCCAAGGCAGAGGAATTTAAAAGAAAACCAATTTCAATATGGTATTATAAGGCTAGAGAGGAACAGCCTAGGGTTTCAAACAACCAACCTGGATGAATCCAGTAACCTTACAGGGATTCCCAAATGATAGAGGCTCTGTAAGAGCCAATGTTAGAATTAAGGAGATTCAAGGAAGCGATAGTCTCATACGACATGCATTCACCATTTGTGAAGCAGATGTTAGACTCATGGTCGACTTGCAATAGAATTACCGTAGAGACTGGAGAGACTTGGCTACAGTGGTTTTAAAACCTGGTCCTCAATTACAAGCGAAGGCCTGGTGGAAAGATGAGGCTAAGACCATTGAACAGTGACAAAACAGGGCTAGAAGTACGGAAATCTCCTAAGACCAACTTCTTGGAGAAGATTATGCTACTATAGCAAGGCAATTTCTATATGATGACCACATTCTGGATTTATGCCATACAACAACTTTAAATGCTTGGGATAGAATTGGAGAAGTAGGAAAGAAAAATGAGTCATTTATTAAAGTTACACAGGACCCAAAGGAAGCCTTCACAGATTTTTTTTTTTTTTTACAAAGACTGACCTCAGTAGTAAATAGAATGATAGCAAAGTCAGAAGCTAGACAAATAACTCTCTGGCTTTTGAAAATGCTAATTCTCAATGCAAAAGGATAATTAGGCCTTAGAGGCAAGATCAGTACCTTTGGAGGAATAGATCCAAAATACAATCAATATTGAATCTCATGACCATGATGATATTTGGATTGGATAGGAGAGGTGATTTCCAGAGATTTAAAGGAAAATCAAAATGTAAAATGTTTTAATTGTGGCAAACAAGATCACCTTAAAAGGAACTGTAAACAGGGCGTTCCTAGAGACAATGCGTTTTCTAACCATGATCCAAACAGAACACCCCTACCTTCTGGATTTGCAGAAGGTGTGGCAAAGGCAGGCATTGGACTAAGGAACGCAGATCAACAAGAGACATTCAAGATAAGACTTTGCCATCAAGAAACTCCTTGAGTTTCTACAGGCCTCTCACAGGCCCCATGCCAGATCCAGATCAGTCACTTCCTGTCACCATGGAGGAAACTCCTTCTCAGAGCAATTAAAGAACCTAATACCTATTGGGAAAATCCATACTGCTCTCGATGAAAAAAGAGCTTTAGCAGATAAAACACAGGACAGCCAGGACTACACAGAGAAACCCTGCTCAAAAAGACAAAACAAATAAAAGCTCCACATGAGCCCCTTCCATACAGTTAGAATAATTCTGTGCTACAACACTAAATATCCAGTTTGCAAAATAGTTGTATCTGAAAAGTAACAAATGAAATGAATTTGTAAGCATTTAAAATGTTACTATTTCATACTTTAAAAATGTTTCGTAGGCTAAACATATACAGTGCCCCTTTGTGACTACCATTACCCTCCACCAAGAAAAGGAGCACCTAGAAATAACAGATGAAAACAGAGCAGGAAACAAAGGAAGACTGAAACTTCAGGCTAAGCCTGGCTACCAATCTAAAATCAGTATTACCCCCCAATAGTATACTGATGTTCTAGCTGGGCATGGTGACACGTGCCCATAATTCCAGGACCTGAGCTAGAAGGAGATTCTCCAGTCCCAGCTAGTCCTGGTTATGCACCAAGATCCTGTCTATCAAAACTTTAAAATTAAATGCTAATGGCCAATACATTAGAAGATAGATGTTTTGGTGCTGCTGATGCTCATTTTAGGTAGGAGCTTTTTATAAAACTCAAGCTGATCTTGAATCTGTAACCACTGTGTCTCAACTTTTGAATGCTCAGACGTATGTACATACCAGCATACCCAATAAATCCATTATTTTAAAACTACAACCAAAGCAAATCTGACATTTGATTTGTTATCTGACGCAAAAGAAACCTTTTATCTACTCATAAAATGTCAAGAAAAATCCAATAATTATGATATCCTATTATATTCAAGTCCAAAATCAAAGTTTGTAATTGGCAATCAAGACTTATTTTCATAATTAAACATTAAAACAAAATATCACACTTCCAGAGTTTATTGCAACAAAGGTTCTTTGCCCATGCTATTTTAACTGAGCTGAGAACTTTAACGGTATGTACTATGAACTTATCAGGGACAGTGTTTAACACAGCCGTGTTATCCCATGCTTTTCAATGGCGTAAGTATGTCAACAATGACAACCGGGTCATAACAATTAGTAAGTATGAAGAGCCGCTGCTTTACATAACAATTTAATTTTGGAGGGCTGGGGAGATGGCTTAGAGGCTAAGAGCAAGTGTAGTTCTTGCAGAGGAACCAGACTGAATTCCCAGCCTCCCACTGGATGGCTCACAACCACCCGTAACTCCAGTCTAGAGAGTCCAATATCCCTCTTGACCTCCTCAGGCACCAAGCACACTTGTGGTAAACATACATACATGCATACAAAAATGAATAAATGTAATAAAAACTTAACTAAAAAAACAAAAAAAGCTAAACAAACAAAAAACTTTACTTTGAAGCTGGGAGGTGGTGACACATATCTTTAATCCCAGCACTTAGGAGGCAGAAGCAAGCAGATCTCTGTGAGTTCAAGGCCAGCTTGGGACACAGAGTGGGATCCAGAACAGCCAAGACTACACAGTGAAACCAGGTCTCGAAAAACAAAACAAACAACAACTTTATTTTGTATCAGAAATAAAAACTTGGAATTTACCAGTTTTTATATTCAACCATCTGCATTCTTAAAACACTGCTCTAACTAAAAATGGGAAGGATAATTCTAAAAAGTCTTCTCATCAGTCCAGAGCTTATTTTGCTCTTAAAACCTCTTTTATTTACACACATTAAAGTTTATATACTAAAGTAGGTAACTTTATGGAAAATGAAGTTAATGCTATACCCTCCACTCATCTACCTGTATTGTACTGGGCAGCTGCATTTTATACAGCCCTTAATTAACTCCTAACCTCTGACAGATGGCCAAGTGAAAGCCAAGAGCACAGTGGTTACCCAGCTGGTTTTATCATTATAGTGTGCTTATGGGTCTCCCTTAATGTATCTGCAAATCAACTTGTTTATAATACACTCCCTTAAAAACAAGAAAAATTTGCCAGGCAGTGGTGGCACACACCTTTAATTCCAGCACTCAGGAGGCAGAGGCAGGCAGATCTCTGTGAGTTCGAGACCAGCCTGGTCTACAAAGCTAGTTCCAGGACAGCTTCTAAAGCCACAGAGAAACTCTGTCTTGAAAAACCAATAAATAAATAAAATAAAATAAAAACAAGAAAATTTAGATGTGAATTTTCTTTCATTCATTTACAAATACTGAAAAATTTCTCATATCTGTAGGTAAAAGTATCACCCACGATTTAAAGAACAATAGTGTTTCAACTTTTGGGGGGGGGGTGTTTTGTTTTTCAAGACAGGGCTGCTCTGTGTAACAGCACTGGCTGTCCTGGAACTCACTTTGTAGAACAGGCTGGCCTCAAACTCACAAAGATCGGCCTTTCCTTTCTTTGCCTCCCGAGTGCTGGAATTACTGGCGTGCGCCACCACTGCCTGGCTGTGTCAAAACTTTTTAAACTACACTATAGCTTTTTCTTTGTCCTTGATGGCCCTCCACACTCCGGTCTGAAACTCCTGCTTTAGCCTGGAGCCTACACTGTATGGTCAGGAGCATCTGATCTGGCTCCAGAGCACCTTCCCCTCACCCTTGGAACTGAACCTTAGGCCTCACCTATGCCAGGCAACTCTCAACCCCAGCTCTCTTTACCTTTGTCTAGGCTGTGATCCCCATGCCTCGGGCTCCTCATAAGGGGAACTTAATTACTTTTGAGGTATGTTACAGCCTTTGCCCCATCTTATCACAAAAGTAACACATAGAAGGAAATACACATTTTAAAGTACTTTAAGATGAAAGAACGCCAATTTTGCAAAACAAAACAAAACTACAAATTGTGTCAAAACTGCTAAATCTCTCAACTTTGAATCTTTCAAATGCTCATGTCAAGTGGTATGGTAGCTCAAACCTATAACTCTACAACTTGGGAGGTTAAGAACAACATTATATCTATAAGGTGGAGGCCAACTTGGGTTACATAGTAAGTTCCAAACCAACCCAGGCACAGAACAGAGTGAGACCTTGCCTCAGAAAGTGGGATTAGGGCCAGCCAGCAAGATGGCTCAGTGGTTTAAAGGCACTTGGTACACAAGCCTGGCAATTCGACTACGATTCCCAGAGCCCGCATAAAGGCCGAAGAGAACTGGCGGCAAAGCTGTCCTCCGCCAGGATATGGGCACCCACATGCACATCGCACACATGAACACATAAGAACTTATTATCATTACATTTTATATGTAGGGGTGTATGGACTGCGTGCATGCTGATGTGCCGCAGACATGTCTGGCGCCTTCATACAACAGAAGAGGGAATCGGATTGTTACACACAATAGCAAACCACCATGTGGGCAATGGGATCAAACCCATATTCTCTGGAAGAGCAGCCAGTGCTCTGAACTGTTAAGGCATCTCAAGCCCCTCATAATGTTTTAAACATCTTAATTAACAGGGAGGGACCAGAGGCATGGAAAATTGTTGCCTGAACACTTGTAGCCCTGGGATCAATCCCAACAGCATGAAAAAACAATTTAAAACATTTTTTAAATTATAATTAAGTCATGTTTACAAACTGGGTTTTTTTTTTTAAAGATATATTTATTTATTATGTACAGTGTTCTGACTGAATGTATCCCTTCCCACCAGAAGAGGGCATCAGATCTCACTATAGATAGTTGTGAGCCACCATGTGGTTGCTGGGAATTGAACTCAGGTCCTCTGGAAGAGCTCTTAACCTTGGAGCCATCTCTCCAATCCAATGACAAACCAATTTTTGCACCCCCCCAGGCCTTTTTTTTCCCTCCTCCTCTTCCTTCTTTCCTTTCCAGTGCTGGGATTGACCCTTGGATCTAGTTTCCTATGCAAAGCATTCTACCTCTGACATCCTTTCGTCTTGTTTGTTTGTTTTTTGAGACAGGTTTCTCGTAGCTTTGGAGCCAGTCCTGGAACTCAGGGGCTGGTGAGATGACTCGGTGGTGAAGGCCAATGCTGCCCTGACCCACATCAGGCAGCTCACCGCCATCTTACTCCACTGTAGGGGACGTGATGGCCTCTTCTCGTGAATATAACACACATACAAACACAGATACACTCATACATATAACTTTTAAGGAGTCTACACACCAAATATATGGTTAACAAATCCCAAATTTGGGGGGGGGGGATGGGAACCTACTCATATCTTTACATGTGACACTTGTAAATGCTAAGTATGTGATCAGTCTCTCAGTGCCTGTCTTTCTTTCAACTATGTCTCTCAGTCAGAGCCTGTTTTTCTTTCAACTATAAACCCCATATATTGAAACTATTTCCAGCACTATCCCAAGCATCACACATAGTAAACTTAATACACAGACTGAAATACATGCATCCCTCCCATATTCAGGCAAGATAGTTCATACCTGTAATACCAGCATTTGAGAGGCCAAGGCAGGAAGATTGCCAAAGTTCAAGACCAGCCTCAGGCTGCATAGTGAATTCCAGAATAGCTTGGGCTACAGTGGGAAGTTCTGTTTCTAACAGCTGTCTGATGGGAGATGCTATTCTGTAAATATATTTCTCATACTGATTAATAAATGAAGCACTGTTGGCCAATAGGAAAGCAAGATAGGCAGGGCTAGGAGACAAGGAGGAGAGAGGAAGTAGGAAGGAGGAGTCAGCATGCAGAGCTGGAGAGAGCAGCATGCGGCCGCAGCTCTCCAATAAGATGGCCATGTGGAAATACTTAGATAAGTAGAAATGGGTTAATCATTAAAAGACAGAGCTAGCTGGTAAGAAACTAGTACCTGGCCAACAGCCTTATATCAAATACAGAGCCTCTGCGTGTTATTGGGGGCTGGCGTGGCAGCGGGACCAGACCAGCATCGGGTGGACTGGCGGAAAACAACTAGCTACAGATGGCACCCAACAAGGCTAATAAGAACTTTCACTTAAAAATAAGAAAAGCTTAAGAAATGTTTTAAAAACAAAGGATCAAAGACAAGCAAGACTTCTTGATAGCAGCATTTTTCTCGGTTAAACTTTGTTTTGATAGAGACAGAGATTTGCGCGGCTCCTTTAACAGAGGTTTCCAAAATTAGCATAAGCGGCAAAAAAAACGCATGGCTTTTAAACCACTAAAGGTTTACAGTGTGTTTAAAAATATACCTAGCTGGAGAGAGAAAAAGAATAAAATGGTTTTAAAAAGACAAGAGTGTGGCTGGGTGTGGTGGCACACACCTTTAATCCCAGCACTCGGGAGGCAGAGACAAAAAGATCTCTGTGACTTCAAAACAAACCTGGTATGCAGAGTAAATTCCAGGACAGATAAAAGTTACACAGAGAAACCCTGTCTCAAAATATGTAAAAATAAAAGTAAAAAAAAAAAAAATACAGTAATAAAAAGCCACGTAAAGATGAAAAGCACAGAGAAACTTTGGATATTGTACGCTGTTCTGTTATCTTTAAATTATTTGACTGCTGAGGAAAGAACAACAGTTAAAAGAAATACTGCTAGATTAATTCAATTTATATATTTTAAAAATGCTTTGACTCTAAAATTTAAGTCTAAGAACAAGTTACTGGGAAAAAGGATTTCTAATTTTGTTTCCACAGAAAATGAAAAGCTGTGGATTCCTTCCAGACTAACATGGTTTGATCAAGCAAGAGCCCCTGAAGCATTATCCCTGGGACAAAGCAGCCTTTCAGACTACAGCCAAGATTTCTGCATCTTCTTAGAATCCCCATGACAGTGCCCCCTGCCAGCAGGAAGCAGTTTGGAAAGAACGACTCCTAAATTCCCAAATATTGTTTATAAATGTTTGTTTTCATTTAAATGGGATTGGTTTTAAATGATTAATGATCACAACCAATCTCTCTTTAAAGGTAAAAATGGGATTATGGTTAGATATGAATACTTTGTTTTGGAATGGATTTTCATTTATTGATACAAATTTAAGGTCAATTTTGTGATATGTATATTTCTCCTCTTGTTTAGGTATTGTGTTTATATAGCTCAGTTAGAAATGTAATGTACAATTTAGTGCAGATTATAGTTACCCATAATAGTCAAAACTTAGTTAGGTGAGTTAGGTTTTCTAGATATATAGAGATGTATTTGAGATGGATAGGCATTCTTCAAACCTTTCAAAGACCTACGGAATATGGCATTTAAAATGGTTTAGGGTTTTTCTTGACAGTGAGGCACAACTGCTCCTGGTAACACCACCTGTGTCAGAAAGGAAGATGGACATCGAAGAAACGCGTTATGGAGTTTGCTTCTAATATGGCAAGACTAGCCATTTGGACAAGACACTGCTCTTGTGTAGACTGACTTTATGCTGTATAAACTGGACATGCAGGACCCCCAGGAAAGTGACTGCTGAAACAAGATGGACATTGCTACAGGATTCCTGCTTCATGGAAGAGTCTGCCAGACAGTCTTCAGGACACAGAGAAAAATGACTGAAAAACTGCCAATACAGGCAGACAGTTTAAAGTTTCTTGCTTTGCTGAGGAGTCTACCAGACAAACTATGGCCTATGGGCTAAAGATGGAACATTACAGAAGAACTTTGGGTGACTGACCAGGCAGTGAGTTGTCTCTGTCATTTATCCTTCTGTGGTCTTTGAAGGAGTTGAAGACAGATAGTTATGGTTATAGTTTTCCTTAGTTAGGATTAAAGATAAGTGACATATAAGATTTCAGACTCACAAAGATAGAACAGATAATGAAATATTTTCTTAAATCTTACTAAATGTTAATGGACAAAATATTGTTAACTGTGATTCTTATTTGGATAACTGTTGTGTGATATATTTTGCTATGTTAAGGTTAAAACCCTTGTTTTTATTTTAGACAGAAAAGAGATGATGGGAGATGTTATTCTGTAAATATGTCTCTCATACTGGTTAATAAATAAAGCATTGTTGGCCAATAGGAAAGCAAGATAGGCGGGGCTAGGAGACTAGGAGGAAAGAGGAAGGAGTAAGGAGGAGTCAAGATGGAGAGCCCAGAGAGGTAGAACGCCAGCCAGCTGCTCTGGCTGGTAAGATGAGCGATGTGGAAGTACTTAGAATAGTAGAAATGGGTTAATCATTAAGACAGAGCTAGCTGGTAAGAAACTATTAACTGGCCAGCAGCCTTATATCAAATACAGAGTCTCAGTGTGTTATTTGGGGCTGGCGGAAAACAACTAGCTACAGCTGTCTCCGCACACATGCAAACAGGTGACATAAATAAACTGCTAAACCTCTACATTTCAAGCTCTGTGTTTCAAAACCCAATTTGTTTGTAGGCCTGAAAACCCTAAAATACTTCCCAAGTTCCTTTTAATGCTCTAAGTGGACTGTAGAAATCTCAGCTTTGGTTCACAAACGTGAACAAATCCTGGGTTGATTAATGTAATAATATTTTGCTAACCTTTCAACATCAAACTGTAGAACAAAGGTTCCTTGTTCTCTGGTCAAAAATAACAGCGCTGAGAAGACTGTCAAGACAGAAATGCAGTACCTGTTGCCTTGGCAATTCATTTCTCTGTGTCAAGCAACAGCCTTCTCCTATCTGCACTCTGAAATTCTAGCTGGAGACACAAATTTAGCAAAGCATACTGGCCTGTAGTAACAGCAGGAAGATAGGGAATTCAAGGCCAACCACAGCTTCACAGCAAGTTTGAGGCCAGCCTGGAATACACGATACTCTGTCTCCAAAAAAGAAGTATAAAATGAAGAACACTGAAGAACAGTGGCTGACGTACAGAGTGCTTAATTTATAATGCTTGAACCTACAATGTTTCATACGTAAAGCCTCTGTACAAAGCCCTTTATGCTTAGAAAAATGTACAGCCAATTTCTACTTTCAGGCCCTAAACGTCACAGTTCCCATCACATTCCAAAGGTTCTCAACATATTATAAATTTTCCATATCAATTCAAGTATATTAGATTTAATCTACTATCCACAGACAGAACATTTTCAAGAATTCGTTCATAAAATCTACCTCAAAGGCAAAGCAGAGGCAGGAAGACAGCTCAGTCAGTAAAGTGCTTGTCATGGAGACCTTTCCTCCAGAACATGACCTGACCTGAATTCCCTGAGTCCACCGGACACAGCCCATAAGAGACCCTGTTTTAATGGACACCTTACATTGTCTTCTGACCTCCACAAGCTCATACATGCATAAAAATAAATATAAATTTAACAAACACAAAACAAAAAATAAAATAGGACTGGGTGCAGGTCAGTTAGCAAAATGCTTGTCTAGCAAGCTGGGAACAGGGACACACACTTTGACACCAGTACTTGGGAGGCAAAGAAGAAGCTGAGTCCAAGGCCATCTGGGCCAGGCTGGGTTCCTTAGGAACCTGTGTCAAAAACAAAAAATAAAACAAAAATCAATGACAGAAAATTGAGTAAATGGTCCAGTAGAGGATCAGGTAGAAAATTGTTTAAAAGAAAAAGTAGGGAGGGGCATAGTGACACTCCTGGAACTCCAGCACTTGGAAGACAAAGACAGGACAGGACAATCACCTGGAATTGGAGGCCAACCTAGTCTAGATTCAATTCCAGGTCAGCCATGAGGATCACTTCAAACATGAGACGGGCTACTTTACATGGCACACTCAAATAGGAGGGAATTCGTGCTTGGGAATAAAATCGTAGCTCACTAATAGCTCACTAGGTGTGACTGGTGAAGACTGGGAACCCAGAGAAGAACGTACTGCTGCTGCTTCCCTAAACAGTGTAACTTCTAACAATTCTAGACATTTGTCCTTATTCCCAGGTTCACTTCACCCCTCAAGAAAGCTTTTTTTTTTTTTTTTTTTAAGCAAACAGAGACCATTACAGAAAGGCACAAAAATTGGTCAAAATGCAGAGAACAACAGACTATGGGTGCTCAGCCCAATTAAGGGGTCCACAACACAACCCTAAGGCTCAGGGAACATTTTGGAAGAGAATTATCAGAACCAAAGGACCATGTTTTCTGTGAGACAGGGAAGCTGCACCCCTTAATACTCAATAACAAGCTGCCTAAACAAGGCCTGAAAAATATCACTACCAATTGGCACACCAACACCGTGGGGGACCTCACAAGGCCTCACTCCAATATGAAGTGCTAAAGGGAACTAATAGTTGCTAAGAAAGTCAGAATTTGTCTTCTCTAGGGATGAGCTTCCTGACTGCTTATTCAATTCCAAGAAGTCACCTCTAAGCACATACAGATATGGTCAACACCAAATGAACTCCTCAGGTTATATTTATAAATTTGTATATACAAACATATGCAACAATAATAAAGAATGAGACTACAAATTTGAGAAAATGGGTGCACTGGAGGAGTTGAGGGGGTCAAAGTAGGAAAATTATATTCAGCATTCATATATGAATGACCACTGATCATTTCAAATGAAATCACACTAAGATTTAAATGCTTATTTGATGGGAGATGTTATTTTGTAAATATGATTTTCATACTGATTAATGAATAAAGTACTGTTGGCCAATAGGAAAGCAAGATAGGCAGGACTAGGAGACAAGGAGGAAAGAGGAAGTAGTTGGGAGGAGTCAACATGGAGAGACTGGAGAGAATAGAAGTCCAGGCCTTCTCACCGGTAAGATGAGACCATGTGGAAATACTTAGATTAATAGAAATGGGTTAATAATTAAGACAGAGCTAGCCGATAAGAAACTAGTTTAACTGGCCAACAGCATTATATCAAATACAGCATCTCTGTGTATTATTTGGGGCTGGTGTGGCAGTGGTCCCGGGCCAGCAGAGGGAAAAACCTGCTCGTAACAAATGGTGTCAGAAGTGGGATCCAGACCGGGGTGGGGGGGGGCCTTACACGTTACACTTGTTTGCTTTCAGAGACTGGACCTCAGGAATCCTAAGTTAGCCTTGAACTCCATTTGTAGCCAATGACCTTACTCTCCAATCTTCTGCTCTCACCATTGCTGACCTCACTTGTTTTTCAAAGACATTAAGTTTCAGGTGCCAGATTTCCCAAGGAGATCCTGTCACACAGGCTTTTTCATGTGGCATTCCTGGTAGTGGTTCCCAGCCAGCAAAGACACACTAATGGCAGAACAACAGTTCAGTCTCCAAATCAAACGTCTCTTTTTGATTCTGTATTGAGCATAAAAAGGGAGAGTATTTTTGCTACCCTGCTACTAGGAGGCTTTCTGTTAATGTTGTTACATTTTTGTTGTTGCTAGTTATTTTCTGAAAAACTTTGGCAACAATCACTATAGGATGCAATCAAATTTCAATCAATAAAGTTAAATAAAACAAGCCATGTTGGCCCTCGCCTGTAATCTCAGTCCTGCAGAGGCTAAAGCAAGAGACCAGAAAGTGGAAGGCCAGCTTCAACTACCGAGTTGCAGTCCTGCTTAAGATAGTGAGACCTCCATTTCAAACCCCCTTCCCTTACACCCCTCAAAAAATAAATAATTTAAGACTTACTGGGGCTGGAGCAAGAGCTCAGTCGCTAAACACACTTTTTGCTCTTTGGGAGAACCTGAGTTAAATTCCCAGCTCCCACATGGTGGTTCACAACCCATATGCAACTCCAGCTACAGATCCAATGCCCTCTTTTGACAGTGACAGGCACCAGGAACACAAATGGTGCACATAAATACACACATGCAAAACACTCACACATAAGATATAGATAAATCTGATATAAAAATGCTTAGTGGGTCAAATGGTAAGATTTTAGTACTCCATGACAATTTGTTACCAACTTCATTTGGGCTTGAACCTGAAGAACTCAACCAAAACCAAGAAATAAATGGTCTCTTTATTCATTCTGCTCTATCTGCAAAGACTCCAAGTGGCATTATCCTGTAAAGAGCTTACCAGAACATTCTGGCTTTATCTACTGCCCTTAAAATGTATGTAATTCTGCCTGTGTTCTGGCTAAAAGTAGTTTTACTACTCACATGTCACTCACCATATGCCTTGTGATAGTTAACATTGCATGTTAGTAGAAGTTGTCATAAAAGCTAAAAACATCACATCAACAAAAAGTGTGCCAGGCACTGCCTACTATAGTACATAAAGGCCTGTTACAAAAATATCCTCAAATGAAAATTAGATGAGGTCCCTAGAAATGTGGACAGCCCAGTAGCAGTATGTACACAGCAATCATCACTAGATAAATTTGAGATCACCCATGGTGGCCCACTTTATAATCCAAGTACTTGAGGAACTTATGTTAGTCTGAGGCCAGCCCAGGCTACAAAGTGAGACCTTATCTCAAAAAGCTAGAAACAAAAACCGTTAGACATAAATAGCATGATAAGATTTAGGCAAGTTGTTTTCTGTTTTGCTTTCACTGAGTTAAGCCTTTGGAAACAGTGAAGTAGTAACCCACAACCCCTTTTTTCAAGCCCAGGCAAGCATGGTGGCTCATGCCTATAATCCCCATACTTTGGAGAACAGAGGTAGAAGGATCCCAAATTGGAAGCCAGCCTAACATACACAGCCAATGCAAGGTGCATGGAGGGGCACAAAGTGAGAAGCTTAATGAGGCTCTATCTCACATTAAAATAAAGGGCTGGGGTGTAGTTCAGTAGACTGCTTTTGCCTAACCTAAGCTTAGCCCTGAATTCAGTTCCCAGTAGAGTTTGTTGCTGTTGTTTTTCGAGACAGGGTTTCTCTGTGTAGCTTTGGAGCCCATCCTAGAGCTCACTCTGTAGACCAGGATGGCCTCAAACTCACAAGAGATCCTCCTGCCTCTGCCTCCCCAGTGCATACACCACCACCACCTGGCTGAGATCTTACACATTTTTTTAAAAGTCATTTTTGGTTTTTGTTGTTGTTGCTGTTGTTGTTTTTTTGAGACGGGGTCTCTAGTAGCCCTGGCTGTCCTGAAGTTGCTTTGCAGACCAGGCTGGCCTTGAACACAGAGGCCCACCTCTCCAGTATACCACCACACCAAAATGAGAGCCTAAGGTTTAGACACAGGCCAAGTAGTGTGTGGTCCCAGTACTCTGAAGGCCGAAGCAAGGATTTTTAGGACAGCCTGGGATGCATAGCAGATCCCAAATAAACAGCAATAACATAAACATCAACTTCTCTAAATACCATATCTTGTACACTACTTTCTTCAGCAACAAAGTCTTGTCACATAAAAGGACACTCCTCCTCTGACAGTCCCCCATATTCTGGCTTCCTTTTGGAAGATGTCATCTAGTAAGGCATCTAAGTTATAAACTTCTGGCTGACTGTACATTTTCATAGAACAGAACCTTGAAAGACATCATCTCATTTTACAGATTAGCTGGTTGTAAATTCTAGGTTGAGAATAATAATACAAGTCTGTTAACACCTGCACTTAGGGAAGCTCGAGGCCACCAGGGTATACAGCCTGTGTAAGGCCCACAGAACAGGTTCATGCTGTAATGGGAATGCTCTGGTGGCCTCGATCAACAGCCCAGCATAATTATTTTGCCACTGTTAAGCGCCCTCAAAGCTTTTACTTCAATTTCTAACTACCTGGCTTCTTGAACTGAACCTCTAAGCCCAGATGTCTTCATTTGGGTAATTCTTAAGCATTGATGGAAAATGCTAAGGTGACTACAGGAAAGACCTGCAGCTTTTCCTGTCTAGGATAAATGGCAGTTCTAACATCCTCCCCCTCACGTGCCGGCTGGAGGAATTTGCATCCCTTAAGAAGAATTAATAGTCTACGGTCCTTATGAAATACTGTGCGGACGGATGTAGTGGGTCACACGCAACCGCGTTTAGTGACTAGTCATTTCAGAGCGCTGTTAGCACAGCCCTCAACCTCCCCAGCTGTGAAACCGCTCAGACGACAGCCTCCGCCTACAGCTTTTAAAAGCCGCGGCCGGGCAAAGCCAACCGTCCAAAAACGTTATTCCCGTAACAGGCCCCACGACGGCGGCACATCGCCCCGCAGGGCTTCGGGGCCCCAGGAAAGGGCTGGGGACGGGCCGTCCCCAAACGTCTTTTGGGGACTCGCAATCGCTTGAGCTTTCCAGGAAGTGCCGCACTCCACAATGGCTCGAAGGCCGTTCCGCGGGCAAGTCCAGAGCCGCCGGGCCCGCAGCCCCCGGGAAGAGGCCCGCGCCCGCCCCACGGGAACCGGACGACGGGGACCGAGCGCGGCGCCGGCCCGCTCCGCGAGAAAGGCGGGGTCCCAGGAGCCGACGCCGGGGAAACAATGGCGCGAGCGTGACGTGGGCCGGGGGCGTCGCCGCCGCGCGGGGAAGGGGCTGCGGCGCCGCGGGGGCGGCTCGGGCGGGGGCGTGCGCCACCCCGGGGCGCTGAGGCCGCGGGCGCGCGGCCAGATCCGGCCGGGTAGGGGCCCCGAGGAAAGGGACGCCCCGGGCGGGCGGCAGGGGCCGCGGGGTCGCGCGCCCAGCCGCGCATGCCGCCCAGCCCGCTCGCTCGCCGCCCGCCCGCTCCAACCCCCCGCCCGCCCGCCCGCCGCGGCTGTCGCCGAACTCACCGGCCCCGCCGCACCGCAGCAATCCTAGCGCGCAACTGCCGCAGCCGCCTCGGCGCGCGCCCTCCCCGCCCCCGCCGCCCCGGCGCCGCCCCCAGCTCGCGCCCGGCCAGGGACCGGCGCTCTGTTCCGTACTCGGGCTCTGCCGCAGAAGCTGGCCGCGGAGATGCTCTCTGGAGGGTGGACCTGCCTCAGCCACTCACAGGGCTCCAGGGACTTCCAAGCACAGAAGCCCCGGTGCCCCTGCGCTCTCGGGGCGAGGAGGCGCCTAAAGAGCCGGAGCATTTCCCTTGGATAACCACCGCTTGGCGTTTGGCCCGCGCCCTTCAGCAGAGGGCTGGCTACCCCGCCCCCACCTAAGGTGACCCCGCCTCCTCTGCGGGATGCTGTCCCTTACTAGGTCCAGCTGCCTGCCCAGTCTTGTAGATTAATGAACCTGAGGGCCTCCCTGGCAAAACCCTCTCCAGAGAGCCTTGAACTCAACTCCGTGGTAACCAAAAAGACCAGCTTTGGGATTTATCAGAATGAGTTCAAATCCTAGTTTCGCTACTTATCAACTGAGTGAACTTGACCAAGAAATTTGACTATACTGAAGACTATACTGATAGAATGAAATAATATACGACTCCAGGCTTAGCTCTGACTCATGGCAAACAATAAAGAGCAATAGTTGTATAAACCATTACCTCACTTCACCACAAGAAGAGCCATCAAAGATAGAATGTCCACTATGTTCAGAACATTGCATTCCTTAGTCCAGGCAGCTCTGGTGTTCCATCTCAAAGACCATATTCTAAAGCCCAGGAAGCCTTTGAGAACAACCCGATCGAATGGCTCTTGGACCCTGGACTTGCCCAAAGTCGTCTTTGAGTTGAGATACTTGATCCCGCCCATTGTTTTTATTTTTCCTCCATCCTATTTCCAGGCACTGGACGATTTGATTGTGATTCCTTTAAACCCTTTTATCCGAGACAAAGTCGAGTTATTGTAATACCATCGCAATCAAGCAGGACTATGGCCTCTACTTTGTAACAGAGCCTTTCATTTGTGCAGTAAAGGTCTAGGTGCATACTGAGTATGGTGGCTTGGCTGAAGTCCTAGCTACTGGAGATGCTGGGATCCAGGCACGAGGCTTGCTTGAGCTCAAAACTGGATTCTAACCTGAGCAACATAATGAGAGGAAAAAGAAGAGGGAGAACGGAAGCCAAGGAGGGGGTGGGGAGGGAAAAGCAAGGAAAGCAAGGAGGAAAGAAGAAACGGGAGAAAAAAAGATTCTTGGCACACACACCACTGACTCATACTGAACTTGCAGTCCGCTGCCAAGTCCTTTTAGTAAGGGTTCACTACAGCGTTTACCTACCCCCTCCTGAGTTTTTCACACTGGGCTAGGTCAGCTGAGGATAAACCCTGGACCTTTCACCTACTAGACTTTTCAAAGTGGAAATAATATAGAGCAGTTTGCAGTTGGTTTCACACCACCTGTAAAACAAATGTGTATGTTTATAAAGCCTGGCTTTGTAGGCCTGGGGTGGTGTGGTGGCACATACCTTAAAGGAGGCAGAGGCAGGTGGATTTCTGTGAATTCAAGGCCAACCTGGTCTACAGAGCAAGGATTACAAACTAAGCCCGTTTCAAAGTAAGTAAAAAATGCCCAGTTTTGTGACTAAAGACTGGTACTTAGCTATCTACCCATGCAATGTGATCACAACAGGAAAAAAAAAAAGCAGAATACACACAAAAGCCTACAAAGAAGTATGTACCAACTGGGGTCTCCTTTTTCTGTTTATCAGAATCTTTAACACAAGTTAGCCTCAGACTCACAGAACTCCTTCTGCTTGGCTGAAATTGTTCATATGAGCCACTTTGTCTGGCTTTTCTTTGTACTTCCTCACCAATTTTTCTACATTGTGTAACTTTTATAATAAAGAAATCCGGGAGGTTGGGGTGATTTTGCTGCTAAGCATGAGGCCCTGAGTTGGGCTCTCTAGCACCCACATAAAGCCAGGATGACTATGGTGCCTATAATCCCAAGGCCAAGAGATGGGAAGATGGGCTCCCTTGGCCAGACAGTCTAGCCAATTAGTTGGCCTGGGTGCAGTGAGAGACCCTATCTCAAAATATTTGATGGGAGGGTCTAAAGAGATGGCTCCGAAGTGAAAAGCACTGACTGCGCCTCCGATTATGGCTGTAACTCCAGTTTCAGGGGATCTGATGCGACCTTCTGACCTCCACTGTCAATGCAAAACACCCATACACATTTAGAAGCTGTTTCTTAATTGGTGGTGGGCCTAGAGAGATGGCTCAGCAGTTAAGAGCACTACTCTTCTTGGGGCCCAGGGTCAGTTCTCAGCATCGACATGACAGTTATGTGCAAGCTAACACAAATTTTTAGTTATGTAGACACCCACATACTTACATAAAAACACGTGCATACTTACACACACATACAGAGTTGAATATATAAGCACTTGAATACTCTGTGTATGTATTATAAAAATAATGTATGTATGTTTTTCAAGACAGAGTTTCTCTGTAACCCTGGCTGTCCTGGAACTCACTCTGTAGACCAGTCTGGCCTCAAACTCAAAGATCCATCTGCCTTTGCTTCCCAAGTGCTGTGGTCAAAGGAATGCTCCACCACTGCCTGGCTATAAAGTTTCTTTTTACATTGAGAGCATATAAAATGAGCCAGGCAGAGCTAGGCCTGGTGGCACATGCCTTTAACCCTGTCTGAGGGAGAAGCAGACAGAGCTCTATAGTTTGACTCCAGTCTAGTTCCAGGATAGGCAGGGCTACTCAGAGAAACACTGACTTAACCCCCAAAAGGGAGGGGGTGTCTGGGGTGCTAGGTGGTGGTGGTGCACACTTTCGAACCCAGCTTTTTGAAGGCAAAGGTAGGCAGATCTCTGAGTTCAAGGCCAGTCTGGTCTACAGAGTGAGTTTCAGGACAGTCAGGGCTATACATAAAAACCCTGTCTCAAAAAAACCAAAACCACAACAAAACCAAACAAAAAGTGTATAAAATGTAGTGACGGGAGAGATGGCTCAGTGGTTAAGAGCCCTGGATGCTCTTCCAGAAGACCCAGGCTTGAACCCCAGCACCCACATGGCCGGTCACAACCAGATCCAGGAGATCTTTTCCTAGGACACACATGCAGAACAAAGACAGCTATGCAGGCAAAACATCCATACACATAAAAGTAATGAAAATAACTTCTAAAACTAAAATATTAATATAAATGTAGAATCTGCCCCAATGCCTACCAAAGGGGCCTAAGCAAATAAAATGTAGAATATTCATATGAAGGTAGATCTGTATGTACTAACATAAACCATATATATGTGTTTGTATGTATATATGCACATGAATACACACACACACATGTTCTATCACATAACCCAGGCTGGTGATAAATTACTATGTAGCCAAGGAGGCCCTTGGACTCCTGCCAGGCTAAGCTGGTTCTGAGAATGAAGGAGGCTGGGGGGGCATCATGAGGCACTTGAGTGGGATTTCTAATCTGGCACCAAGTGAAGAATTCAGCATTGTCTGTCTAAGAAGTCCCTGCACTGTGGCCTCAGATGGCCAAGCACCAGACTTCCAACTGAAACACTGCATGATCGTCCTGTTGACCCATCTGTCTTCCTTAGGATTTCCATGCTGTGAAGACGCCACGACCGAGGCAGCTCCAATAAAGGAAAACCTTTATTTGAGGCTGACTTACAGTTCAGAAGTTTATTTTCCATTGTCATCATGGTAGGAAGCATGGTGGCACACAGGCAGACATGGTGCTGGAGAGCAGGAAAATTTCTATATCCAGATCAACAGGCAGCAGGGACAGACAGACAGCCATTGGGTCTGGTTTGAACTTCTGAAACCTCAAAGTCTACCTCCAGTGACACAGGTCCTCCAACTAGGCTGCACCTACTCTAACAAGGCCACACGTCCTAATCCTTTCAAATAATGCTGTTCCCTAGGAGCCTATGGCGGCTTTTCATTCAGACCACACACCATCTGACCAACACTTTGTTAATAACAAGTACTGTAAGCCTTGACTCATCCAGACTGTGAGCAGCTCTCACAACTCACATTCCATCCTGACCTTGTGCCTAACTAACACTGACCACTACAGGTTCAGTGCCTGCCTTCATAGAATTTTAAATAAGTAAATAAGGCTGAAGATGCAGCTCAGATAGTGAAAGGTTTTAAAATGTACGTGTGTGGCTGGGCAGCCATAGCACATACCTTTAATCCCAGCACTCAGGAAGTGGAGTCAGGAAGAAGAGAAGATCAAACATTCTCAACTACAAATCTAGCATGTGCAAGGCCCTTGGTTCAATCCTCCATATTGCAATACAACAACAAAAGTGTCCCAAAAAAAAAAAAAAAAAAAACCATCCCAGGAGGAGGCAAATCTTTGCGCCACTGAGAACCTGGAGCCCTGCCTTCAGTACACTGGAGAAGAACTTAAGGGTTAAACAGAGGAGTGGCAGGAATCAGATTCACAATTTCGATGTTTTTCACCAGCCAATCACCTCACGGATTTACAAAAAGAACTCATTTCAATCAGGCAAAACTCTGTTGGAAAGTTCTACTGGGTATTTACAACATGAGAGATGATCTACAACTCTTAGCAGAATTATTACATTTCTTGAGCAGTCACCAAGCAGAAGATTCTAGAGGTTCAAATTTGATTTCTACCTATATCCTGTCTCAGAGTTCTACCCAACTATTAGGAGATGAGATATTTGAGTAAAACCAGAAGAAATGTCAATATTAAATCTCAAATATTAGGCCTATGCCAGATTAATGACCCAACATTCAGAGTTTCAGAGAGATTTTCTTACTTATTTTGTAGAACTAGGAGTTGAATTTGGGGTCTTGTGCGTGCTAGGCAAGCACTGTATTACTGATCGATATCCTCACACACCCTGGACAGATTCAATAAGCTCTCCAAGCTGGTATTAAGTCTGACATCTTCCTGTCTCAGCCTTCCAAGTAGCTGGGACTACAGAGCTAGGAGCCAGAAGGATTCTTGAAGATACAAGAGAATCAGAATCAAACACAGGAGACACTCTGCCATGGTACGGCAGCTCAAACTTAAAATCCTAGCACTGGGGAGGCTGAGGCCAGGGAACGGCTATGAGTTCAAGGCCAGCTTGGGCTACAAATGGGGAAGACTCTGGCTCAAAAGCCAAAAACAAAGAGAGCTACCTCATCGCCCATGACTCTAAACACAAGAAGTACAATGCTAGCCAATGTGGGTAAATCTGAATCCCTATGCTTACAAACTGGTGATGGGATATAAAAAAACAAACAAACTGCTGTGCAAAACAGGTCAGCAGGGTTTTGTTTTGTTTTGTTTTTTAAGTTAAACACAGAATTACCATGTGACCCAATAACCCCACTTCTGGGTAGATATCCAAGTGTCCATTAACATTTTTAAAATGGTATGTACATACAACTTTTCAGCTGTAAATGTAAGTTTGGATAGATGCTACAAACTGGATGATGAATTGAGTGTTGTGGCATATAACTATAACCCTGGATTGTGGGAGGTGGGAGCAGAGGGCCTATCAGCCTTAGCTAGACAGTATACTTGGGGCATATATGAGATACTGTATGAAAAAACAAAAATTAACAAGAAAATTGAGCCAGGTATGCTTGCACATGCTTGTAATTACAGCATTTGGAAGCTGAAGAGATTGTAGGTTCAAGGCCAGTCTCCGATTATATAGTTATATATTCTCAGAAAAACAAAGCAAAAAAGGAGTAAGTTTTGACAGGACTTATACAGGCCTAAGAACATCACACTTAAGTTTAAGACAGACACAAAAGGTCATATGTCACATTGAAGCAGGAGAAAATGACAAGAGAAGTGAGGGAACATGAGAAAGGGAAAGACCTCTTTACTCCAGAACTTTCCAAGACCTTCCACCCATACCTTGTTTCAGAATGACCAGATATCATCTCACAGCTGTGAATCAGAAACCAGTACAACCAATAAAATCCAAACTGCCCACAGAGGTGATGACTGCTTCATAAGGACACCTCAAACAGAAACGTCTGACCAACAAACAAATGGTATTTAGGACAGGAACATTGAGACCCTGAGTTTAGGTCAATCGGTGGTCCTGACTACACATTGCCAAATCTAGGAAATATACCTTATAAAGCTACAATTTCATCTACAAGGAAAACTGTTATGGTTTTGTTCTTATTCTGAGATGGGATCTGTGCTGGAGAAATGGCTCAGTGGTTAGGCTTGCTTGCCATTGGTCAGAGGGCCCAGGTTTGACCCTAGTGACCACATGGCCACTCATCTTTCATTGAGCACCAGGTCCATGGGACCTGACACTTCTGACCTCCAAGATCAGCAGGCATGCATGTGGTACATAGGAATGCAGGCAGGCAAACACTAATACATATGAAATCAAATCGAATCTCATTTTAACAAACAGGGTTTCATGAATCCAGGCTGGCCTTAAACTACCTACCTATGTAGTCAAGGATGACCCTGACCTCTGATCATTCTGCCTCCATCTCCCCAGTGCTGGGATTACAAGACTAGTTTATGTAGGTACTAAAGATGGAACCCAGGACATTGTGGATGCTAGGCAAGTGCTCTGCCAACTGAGATACATCTCCAGGCTCTAAGAAAATTATTCAACATTTAAAAGAAAAAACCAGAAGTGGTAGCATTCACCCATAATCCTGGAATTTAGGAGGCAAGAGCAGAGGGCATTGCTGTAAATTTAAGGCCAGCTTGTACTATGTCAAGAGTTCAAAGTGAAATCCTGCCTCAAAAAACGACAAAAAGCTAAAACAATAGAGCATTTTATAGGTTTTTACTTAACTTTTAAACGTTACCTAATATTTAAGGGACTGCATTTCATTTTGTGGGGACACGTGAGCCCAAGAACAACTTGCTGGAGCTGGTCCTGAAGCTTGAACTCCGGTCACGAAGCTTGGTGGTAAATCACCTTTACATGCTAAGCCATTTTGGTGGCCCAGACTGTAATTTTTAAACTCAGTTGTTAATTATATCTTTGGAGCAACATTACCGCATACACCACAAAGTCACATGTTTAGCTACTGTGACTCTCTGGGCCCTGTTCCGACAGCCTCTTCTTCGGTTTCTAATTTAAATCTGAAGCATGTACCTACCTTGCTATTAAGGATATCGTTATCTACATACTGAATTCAAGGCTAGCCTGGGCTATATGAGATTCAGTTTCAAAACACAAAACCAAAAAGAATTAACTTTCCAAAAAGGAATCAAAAGCACTATAGAATTACCTCATCCATGCTCACCTACAACACCTGCCCGTGGCTCCTGCACACACACGCCGTTTCCTCAAACACCAGAGAGGGCATCCTAACACCTCGTCCACCCAAAGACTCCCCACTTCCTTTCTTCTTGTTTTGTTTCCTGAGATAGGTCTTGCTCTACAGCCTCAGAGCCTTGAACTCATGTGGTTTAGCCTCAAACTCACAGCAATTCCTCATCCGCGGCCTCTGGGGTACTGGAATTATAGGAACCAGGCCCTGCTGGCCTTACTTTCTTTCCCGTGTCAGGTGTACCTTCCTTTTTCTTCCCTAACCTGCCACAGGTTCAACCAAGTAAGCATTTATGTCTTTAGTACCTTGCTAGGCCCTAACTCAAACCGGAAGAATTTCCATTTTATCTTGCCAATGGAGGGATACATAGCTCTTATCTACAGTCCGACATGTCAAGACTGCACGTGTGTGTGTGTGTGTGTGTGTGTGTGTGGTGTGCACATTAATTTTTTAGATTTATTTATGTGTATAAATGTTTTGCCTGCATACATGTACGCACATCACACGTGTGCCTGTTAGATCTCCTGGAACTGGGGTTAGAGATGAAGATGGTTGTGAATCCTGGAACTAAAGCCTGGGTCCTCTGAGAGAGCAGTGGGTGCTCGTAACCCCGGAGCCACCCCTTCAGCCTATTTTATTTCTGAAACAAGAGCTCACATATACCTCAAACTCGCTATATAGCTGAGGATTACCTTAAACTTCAATCTTTCTCTACCTCCTGAATGTGCATATACCTTTTAAATCAATTGATTAATAAATAAATGTATATTGAGCTTATGAGCAGATTTTAATGCCTTTAGATTTTATATACACACATATGCTTTGTGTATATACATGTGTTCGGGCAAAATATTTATACACATAAGGTAAATATAAAAAATTAATGTGCATATATACATACATATGCTCACACTTTTTCTACCCTTCCTCCTTCTTAAGTAAGTGTCCTAAGTTAGTTTTAATTTCAACATGGCATAGCCTAGTGTCAGATAAAAAGAGAGCCTCAGCTGGGTATGGTGTGGCATAGCCTTTAATCCTGAAAGAGAGAGAGAGAGAGAACTTCTAGTTACTGAGTCTGGGGTCTTGTTATGTTAGGCAAGTGCACTGAACTACATTACTAGACCAATATGCTCTACGTGTCATTGAATTATTCGGGGCTGGGTAAAAAAGAAACAAGCCAATGTCTTCCACTCATGTTTTAAGGATTTATTTTATTTTTTAAATTATGCATGTGTCTATGTCAGTGTGTGAGTATGTGCATGTGAGTGCATCTGCCTACGGAGGCCAGAAGAAGCCTTACTCCCTAGAGCTGAAGTTATAAGCAATTGTCAGCTGCCTGATGTGGGCGCTAGAAACTGAATTCAAGTCCTCTAGAAGGGCAGTGAGTACTTTTTTACCTGCTAAGCCATCTCTCCTACCCAGCTTTCATTATTATATTCCTGCTTATGAAGACATTAGTCCTCTTGCTCAGAAATTTGAATGAGAGAATAGTACACTTTGTTTTTAGTAAGAACTGACGTTATCACCAACCTTTTGGCCTTCTTACCTAAATACCCATTTAAATATGTGTCCTATGTTAGTTTTAACTATCAACTTGGTACAGCCTAGTGTCATACAAAAATGGAGTCTCAGCTGTATATTGGTGGTACATGCTTTAATCCCAGCATTTAGGAGGCAGAGGCAGGTGGATCTTTGAGGCCGGCCTGGTCTACAGAGCCAGGGCTGTACTGAGAGACCTTGTCCCAAAAAACAAAACAAAACAAAACAAAAGGAGTGCTGCTCAGTTGAGGGAGTGCCTGGATCAGATGGCTTGTGGGCACATCTGTGAGGAGCTGTCTTGACTGTGATTGATGTGGGAGGGCCCGGCCTGTTGTGGGTGGAGCTGTCTTGATTGATGGTTAATTGATGTGGGAGGGCCCGGCCTGTTGTGGGTGGAGCTGTCTTGATTGATGGTTAATTGATGTGGGAGGGCCCGGCCTGTTGTGGGTGGAGCTGTCTTGATTGATGGTTAATTGATGTGGGAGGGCCCAGCCTGTTGTGGGTGGTACCATCCCTTGGGAAAGATGGTCCTGGCCCATATAAGAAAACCAGCAAAGCATGAGCCTATGAGGCACTAGCAAGCAGTCTTCCTCATGGTTCCTGCTTGAGTTCCTGCCATGACTTCCCCAGTGGAGGACTGTGGCGTGTAAGCTGGAACGAACACATTCGTCCCTTAAATTGCTTTTGTTTTATCACAGGGACAGAAGTCAGACTGAGGGGCTAGGCGCTACACAAACCCCTGACAGACAGAAAGGGAAGGGAAGAAGTCACAGCAGAGAGATAATCCAGATGGCAAACCCCTGGCTTCTCACCATCCTGGCCTCCTGCAGCAAGGCCTGCCTCATGCTGACAATCCAGGCTGGCCAGGTATGTGCAAAGCGAGAACTGAACTTACTGAGTCAAAGCTGTAAACGTATCAGCTCCCCTTTCTTTGTCCAACTTGACCCACCCCAAATTAGGGAAGGGTCTGTCTTAAACCATCATAAGCATATGAACCTGAAACTGTGACCCTTTCAAACTTTTCTTTTTTAAGCTGACCAACCCAAAATTAGGAAAAGGAAACCCATCCCAGGCCACCAAAAACAGTGCCTGAAGCCAGGTGGTAGTGGGTACACGCCTTTAATTCTAGCACTCCAGGAGCAGAAGCAGGACCTCTGTGAGTTCGAGGCCAGCCTGATCTACAAAGCTACACAGAGAAATCCTGTCAAACCAAACAAACAAAAACCCCACTGTCTGATGCCTTTGGAGGCCAGAGGGAGCACCAGATGGCCTGGACCTGGAGCTGAGCTGTGTGCTGTCATGAGAGGCTGTGTAGGTGATGGAAGCAAACCCAGGCCCTTTAACCCAGGACCTTTGCAGGGGCAGCAAGTGCTCCTGACTGCTGAGCCATCTCGTCTGCTCTTCTTTTAATGCTTTCCTTGGTGGAGGACACAAACCAATCAAGCCCTCCAGACAGTAGCACAGCTAGAAGAGTGAGTGACAGTTGCTGGAGTGAGCCTCCTGCAAAGCCCTCAGCCTAACGGGCAGTGTTCTAGATTGGCCATTTGGCATCAATATCAGAATTAAAGTCTGAGACACACTAGAAGAGAGAATTTGCCCAAGTATTTAAAAACCAATTTGATGACAAATATGGGTAATTTTAGTCTTTCTATTATTAGTCAGTGAAAGTATTTCCTCAATGAGTTCATTTCCTAACTAGCTGTTTCACTTCAACAACAGTAAATAATTTTCTGGCTGACTACCAGGAAGCTACACAAACATAATTATTTTGGAGACAAGAAATGCAAATAAAAGATTTAATGAATTTGTTTTCTGGACACAGACATTTGTGGGAAGTGAAAGGTGTGACAATATGGGGTGGGGGAAGCCTGCTGATCACAGCTTTCCTATAAACAGGCCTTACCCCACCCATCATCCACTCTCTTAGCCCACAAGACAGCCTTCTCTTTGCTTTGAACTGTTTTACATTCTTATATATAAATTGTATAAACCACAGAGTACAAGGCAAACTCATGACCACAGATGTTAGGAAAGTTATCATACATAACAGGAAACCCTGTTAGAATGGGCTTACGCCACACATTGAGGAATGGCAGCCACTAGGGTGTGTGAGAAGTCATCAATATTGCCAGCAAGGACCAAGTTTAGGCAGCTGCTCTAAAGCCTGGTGGGTACCTGGCACCCCACCCCCAAACAAACAACAAACACCAGGCTTTGGTCTGGAAGACAGTGGCTCTAGTTCAAAGAGGTGACACCAGGGGAACCTGTCACAAAGACATGCCATCTCCTTTAACGGCTCTCACTCCCCTTGTGCATGCTGACCTGGGTAATATTTTCCTGGTTTGCGTCAGGGTCTCCTGAAATCCAGGTGCTCTCAAATGCACTATTTAGCTGGAACTTTTCTGGGGTGCTAGAATTACAGGCATGGGCTATCCACCTGGCACCTAGAGAGTTTTTGTGTGCATGCGTGTGCGTGTGCGTGTGCGTGTGCGTGTGCGTGTGTGTGTGTGTGTGTGTGTGTGTGTGTGTGTGAGTGTAGACCGGCAGTTAACATCTGGGGTCCTTCACTGGGACCCGGGGCTCAGCTCCACTGATTGGCCAATGAGTCAGAGTCTACTTTGTCTCGCTGCCCCGGCACTGGGATTACAAGACTATACCACTTTGCCAGGCTTTTTACATGAGTGCTGGAGATTTAACTCTGTGTCATGCTTACACAGAAGGCATTACTGACTGGGCCATAGCTCCAAGTTTTCTAAAGGTAGAGTCCAGGCTCTATGCCAGTTCTACCAGTTAAAAATCTGAGGCCTGAGCCCTAGAAATTCAAGGTTTAAATCATAGTGGCAATTAGGAGTTCAAGGCCAATCTGGAATAAATCTGGAGCTCAAGGGTGGCCTGGGCTGCCCTTGATACTCTGTATAAAAACCAAACAACCCAGAAGATAAATCTGGAGCTCAAGGGTGGCCTGGGCTACCCTTGATACTCTGTATAAAAACCAAACAACCCAGAAGATTTAAACAAACACCCAGGTGATTCTGAGGCATCTGACAACATTAACCATCTACCTAATGCCTGCCTGTGACTGAAATCAATGTTGCCATGGTAGCAGCCTGAACTATTCCAGGCTGCCTGCTGCCCAGGCAACAACTGACTCTGTGGGCTTCTTTGTTTGATAGCTCCAGAGGACATTTTGAACAACAATCTCCTGAATATTTATTGCAAAAAGTACAGAACGGCTCCAAAGCAACGGGCAACGGCTACAGGACCGGGGATCATAAATCCCTGTCACTACCTTCGGAGCACCCAATTCTAACCGGATCCCCCACTTCTGTTTTTATAGGAGGCAGATGCCAGTGGCTCGTCACTTAGCAGGAATAGGATGAGGTTTACACCCACAGCACTCCTGCTGTAACAAAAGTCCCCATTTGGGCATGGAATCAACTCCTGTAACCCAGCACTCAGAGGACGAAGGAGTAATACCTCATGTTCAACACTAACCTGAGCTACACAATAAGCTCAAGGCCAGCCTATTCTATATATAGACACCCTGTCTCAAGAAACAAAACCAAAGCAATCCAAAATAATCAACACACACACACACACACACACACACACAGTTTGTGCAAGCAAAATCGCACCTCCAGCAGCAGCAGCAGACAAGAACTAG
Source organism: Cricetiscus sungorus (assembly GCA_030556225.1). Lineage (NCBI taxonomy): Eukaryota > Metazoa > Chordata > Mammalia > Rodentia > Cricetidae > Cricetiscus > Cricetiscus sungorus. The sequence goes on from JANBXA010000007.1 coordinate 142,841,991, forward strand.
AATTTGCTGATGCCTCTGGGCAGCCTGAGGGGCAGCCCTCAGAGACCCCAGGCCTCTATGCAGGGGCAGCTCAGCTCTTGACACACTGAGTCTGTGCAGCCCTAGGAGGTCAAGAGCTACTGAAGCCCACAGTAGCGGCTATTGAGTATGTGACGGGGCGGGGGCTGAAGCTACGTAATCAGCAACTGAGTTTAGATTTTTGGCAAAATGTGTGCTTTTTCTTATCCACAAGACTTCGTCCTCGTCCCTGAAGAGGAGACTTCTGTTAGACACAGGATGCAGGCCTGCAGCTGGAGAAGGAAGTGCTGGCAGAGATAAAGACCAATCACACGGATCTTTATGACATACATAGGTCATAGGAGGCCGTGCTTAAGTCCTAATCATTAGCCATTGTGTGTACGTGTTTGTGTTTATGGTGTGGGTCTGTGTGTGTATGTGTATGGTTCATGTGTGCATATGCACGTGCACACGTGTGTTCATGCATGGAGACCAGACACCGATGTCTGCTTCCTCAGTCATGCTCCACTTTACTTTTTGAAACAGATCCTCTCACTGAACCTGGAGCTCGTCAGTTTAGCTAGACTAACTGGCCAGCACATTTCAGAGACCCTCCTGTCTGTCCCACAGCACTGGGATAACAGGCGCACCACCATACCTGACTTTTAGGTGGACGCTGGGGTTGAACTTGGGTCTTCATGCTTGCACAGTAAGACTGAGCCATGGTCCTTAACCATTTATTACAATAGGGTATTTTTACTAATTCTTTGAGAATTTCACATATATACAATGCATTTTTTATCATATTCTCTCTCCACCCATCCTAGATCTACTCCCCAGCCTCCCGACCCTCCTGTTCATGTCCTGCTTGTTTTAGATAACCCACTGAGTCCAATCTGTGCTGTGTAGATACTCATGAGTCTGGGGCCACACTCTCAAAGAACACAAACGACCTCTCCTTCCTGCAGCCATCAGCTCTCAGAAGCTCCTCACCTAGTGTGGGGCTCATAAGCCCCACATCCTCTGTTATGGAATTATTAGTTTAAGGTGTGTTACATTCATTTATGCTATGGAATATTTGTTTAATGATGCAAAGATGTGTTGCATCCTTTTAGGTTGCATTTGTTAAATTCTGTGAAGCTGTGTTATGTTGCCTATCTAAAACACCTGATTGGGCTGGGTGGCGGTGTCGAACACCTTTAATTCCAGCACCCGGGAGGCAGAGGCAGGAGGATCTCTGTGAGTTCGAGGACAGTCTGGTCTACAGAACAAGTTACAAGACAGCCTCCAAAGCTATGGAGAAACATTGTCTGAAAAAAAAAAAACAACAAAAAACAATAAACAAAACAAAACACTTGATTGGTCTTAACAAAGAGCTGAATAGCTAATGGCTAGGCAGGAGAGGGCTAGGTAGGCTGCTAGGCAGAGAGAAAAAACAGGAGAAGGGAGAAAGGACACCAGGGGGCAGCTACCCAGCTACACGCCAGCCAAAGAGTAAGGAGGAAAGAAAGACATAGAGAATAGAGAAAGGGAAAAGCCCAGAAGCAAAAAATAGACGGGGTCGTTTCAGAAAAGTTGGCTAGAGACAAGACATGCTAAGGTTGGGCATTCTCAAGAAAGAATAAGTCTCTGAGTACTTATCTGGGAGCTGGGTGGCAGCCCCCCAAAGGACAACAAGTTAAAACCCCAACTACAGTCCTCAGTCACCTTTAATGACCTCATTGGTGGTGTTTCCCAGGTGGGAGATCACAGCTTTCTGTGCCAGGGGTCTGCTCTCATTCCTGGACGTCAGCCAGTGAGATGGGAATCAGAACCGGGACGGGAGGGCTCTCCTTGCTCATGTGCCTTTTATTTCCTAACTAGCTGTCTCGCTTGACTCCTAGGCCTAAGGAAAATCAGTGTTCGCGCTGGGAGGCGGCTCAGCGGTCAAGAGCTTGCTGCTCTTGCAGAGGCCCTAGGTTTGGTACCCAGCACCCTCATGGTGACTCACAGCTGTCTGCAAGTCCCAGGAGACCCAATGTCCTCTCCCAGTCCTTACAAGCACCTGCACACAAATGACGCACAGGCATACAAACATACACATACCCTTTTTCAGAAAGTAATTAAATCTGGTTTCAATTAGTAGTCAGTAGTTGAGGGCTTTTAAAAATTATTATTATTATTATTATTATTATTAATTTTGTTTTTTGAGACGGGGTTTCTCAGTGTAGCCTTGGCTGTCCTGGAACTCCACCTGTAGACCAGGCTGGCCTTAACTCAGAGATCCTCCTGTCTCTTCCTTCTAAATGCGGGGATTTAAAGTGTGCACTACCACCGCCCAGCTTTAAAGTACTTTTAGCTATGTGTATATGTGTATGTATCTGAGTGAAGGTATATGCAATACTCTCGGGGGCCACAGGCATTGGTTTCCCGAGAGCTAAAGTTACAGGTCAGGGTTAGTCACCTGACATGGGGGGGAACGAAACTGGAGTCCTCTGTAAGAGCAGTGTGTGCTCTCAACAGCTGAGCCATCTCTCCGGGTCTAATGATTGACTTTTTCACTTTCACCAAACCCAAAATAATTCTTTCCAACTAATCCCTTAGTTCAGATATCAGCCAGCCAGAAGGAATTCATACTGAGGACCGGTTAAGTGCTGTTTTAACAGATATGGGAAGTGAAATAGTCAATTCCTAGGACTTGGAAGTTTGTCACCGTTACAGAGAAGAGGGGCACGGTGACACACACCTTTAATCCCAGCACTCAGGAGGCAGAGGCAGGCAGATCTGGCCAGCCTAGTCTACAGAGTGAGTTCCAGGATAGGTTCCAAAGCAATATAGAGAAACCCTGTCTCGAAAAACAAAACAAAAAAAAGTTTTTGGCTCAGGTCAAGCCAGTAACTGGATGATATTAGAAAACCTGTTATAACTCTGCAGGAGTCAACACACTGCAGATGTGAATAAACACTGAAGGCTTCCAGAGAGCCCTACAGTGACAGCGTACTTTGCATTAAGAGACCCTGGGCCTGACCATGAG